>JBCNJP010000012.1:26336619-26358116 GCA_039602395.1 Deinandra increscens subsp. villosa | reverse complement strand
TGCCTGTGTCATCTGGCCGATACTGAGTGGATGGTTGGTCGACCCCTCAAGGTCGACCTACGATATATGTTGTGTGTCGGCCTTAATGGAGGCCAACTGCCTTCTGTGTTTGGTTTGTCGGCCGGTAGGTTGCGAGGCCGACACTCATGAGTTATGCGTGCTTCGGGTTGGATGTGTGCGTCTATCTTCTTGTGACGTCATCCTAACCGGACATACGTCATCAATTGGCTTTTAGCTCATTAAATGTATGTGTGTCCATTTATCTATACGTGAATATGTTCACAAATGTTAATTTGTTTGTGTTTATTCATAAATGAGGTGTCAACCATGCATTGGAGTGGTTAACCGGTAATATTAAAGGCATATAAAAATTAAAAGGTAACGATTAACTGTTTGTGATGCTGCCGTAGTGGTTCAACATTGGTTTTTAGTTGTTTGCTTCCTTGCAGGTTCTATAATTTGTTTATGACATTTTCCATATTTTTGTTTCCAGTAAATTTCAAGTCCAACGATCTATCTTAATCGAATATTTTTCCTTTCTCTTTCTTTGAAATTAAATTTATTTAATTTATAATTTGTATTTTCTTTCCTTTTAATACTACCTTAAAATAATTTGAGGTGTGTTTAAATTTTATCACTCAAATAAGATTATAATCAATGTATGAACCTATCCCGAAATAGATATGAAAAGTAGTTAATCATAGTTCAAAATGAATAAAAATTAAATAAATAAATAAATAAAGATACCAAAAGTAGTAAGCAGAATACAATACTGATTAACTTTCTCTAAATCACTATCAGACCTCAGCAATGACTCTTTACTTATGTCTCAAACAACTGATGAATATGAATTCAAATACAAAGACAGATTTTACTAACTTTTAAACGGAAATTAGTAAACAATCCAAATAACTACGGATCGATGTAGGTACTAACATATTATGAAAGGGTTTTCAAACATTTTTTTTACATCTAACAGATGGGTAGGTACAACTAAGTTTTGCATAAATTGGGTTGTCACTCTCACAAATCAGCTCTACATGTCTATTTTGCAGCCCTAATATTTTCCATGGATTTGTAAAGAAACTGTAGAAAAAAAATCATGCCTAAAGAGTTACATAAGTCCTGTTATGTATATGTTTATGTATAAGTTTTTTCCCAAAAAGAACATGTCCACGTTTTGACATAGATTACCTTCATAAATGGACATTCAATTCTTATAATTAGTTTTAGACATTCAGAGGACTACAGAGAAAAGTCTTGTGATCTTGTCTGTGGGTCCTTTGTTTTTGTTAAAAAAATAAAAAGAAACTATTATTTGATACACAACAATAATTCTATGTGCTCTTATGTTTCTCATGTTCTGTCATGGCTAAAGGGGTAAATTTTAGTGAACTTATGTCTCCCTTCTTTCTATAGATAAATTGTATAATCTACTAACAGTAACAGATCAGAGATGTCAAGAACTAAACAAATCAATAATCAATCAATCTCAGAAATTAACACAAAGAAATCGTTACCTTAATAAGTAAAACACCGTTTGGTTAACTTGAAAGCGATTTCAAGAGAACCTAAGACAAAAGAGGATACTGAACATGTAAAGGTAAGCGACAACCTTCTGCCAATGAAATATCTAAATAGTTAAGACAACATATTAATTTCACTTCAATTTTTGATCCATATAAAAATATACCTGTAATGAGTACTTTAAATTATACAAATCAAACCAACAGGCACTGAATTCCATCTGCTATTAGTGATTGTTCTTCTTATGCCCATAATAAACAAATGGATATATATGTTGCAATGTACCTAACCATAAAAACTGAAATCAAACAATTTTGTTTCCTATGCTCAAAATAAACGAACTGATCAATTTTGTTTCCTATGCTCAAAAGATAGCTGCCAGCCGAACCTGGTCCGAACCTGAGGTTCGGATCAGACGAACTTCAAGTTCGCCTGAAGTTCCGCCAGTCGCTATATATAGTGATCTTGTGCTTTGTAATCGGTAACAGAGCGTGTGAGAACAAGTGTTAAGTGTGTGTTTGCAAAGGTGTTTATAGTGTCTTAGTTTCGAGTGTTTACTGGTTGTAATTGTTCATTTTGATCAATGAAACAATCGGTTAATTACTTGTTTCGTATCCAAATTAGCTTGATTGAGTAGACGATCCGATGCTCACGCATTTTCAGTGAAGCTTTAATGGAACCATGGAGTAGGAGTAAGAGCAAGAAGAATAAGGTAGTTTGTTGACATTTACATGATGCTTGTTGACCAATGAATCCCGAATAGTGGGATTATTTTGATATGTTCTAGAAATTGCAATTGATAAATCTTGGGTTGGTTGTAATTTTGAAACATGTATCCTAATGACTACTTGACTATGACTATGTTATGATTAATCGTTATTGTCTGCTTAGATTAGTTTCTATTCTCGTAGTTAGTTTAATAATTATGTCATGAGCAGATTTGAATGCAGGTTCTGGCTTTATAATCTGATTCGGACCAGAAGGTCACGATGTCTGGCGTGGTAACCATTCCACGGGACGCAATGTCAGAAAACAGAGGAAGTGCTGCCAAAATTTTCCAAACCCAAAACTATTTTTTATTGTCATTGTCTCTAATTTACTAACGTACGGGTACATTGAGGACAATGTACATTTTAAGTGTGGGGACGGGAAAATTATGGGCGAAATTTTTCGAAACTTAAACAATTGCTTTGTCCGATATCGAGCCTTACACAAAACTTTTTCAGATTAAGCCTTGATATCTTCCCAAATTTTTCAAAACTTTGCTGCCCAGAACGGAATGATACATATAAAAGTTTTTCCTCCCGAATTTAAAAGATTTCAAATTCCATTGAATTATAAATAAATTTTCTAAAAATAAATTGAAATATTCCTTTATGGCAAAATGAACTGATTTTTTTTAGAAAAAACTTATTTTTCCTTTCCCCATGTCAGTGAGAATTTGAGCCTAAAATATAGCATAATCACCTATATACATGCTCATTCCCTAGATCATGAGAGAAACCTGGTGACTCGACAGAGATAGAACTTGACACATGTATGCGTCCCGAGATGGACAAAATTAGGAATAATTATGTAGATGACTAAGACACCTAGGATTTCCCGTCATCCGCTTCCTTACCCCTTTTCCTTCACTCCACAAAATTCCCCTAGTTAACCCCTTTGAGCCTTAGCCTTTCATTTCTAAACCCCTTTTATTTTGAAAAATCACACACTACTGCAAAATAACACACCCTTTTTTTATTTTCTATTTTTGTTTTTCGTAAAAAACAGGTCTTTCATGAGAAATTCAACCCTGTGACTTTCCCCAAGCAAGATAAAGCTATGATGTTGATCCGTAGGTCCTGGATCTACATTTAGATGCCGTTACCTTGTCTATGAATATATATATATATATATATATATATATAATATACTATTTGCTAGAATAAAGGGGACTCACAAGCCATAATTCTCCGTGTCAAAAAGCACAGCTCTCTATAGATGTAGTTCATTCTTTTGAAAGTCACTGGCAAAAGAAGTAAAGTCTCTGAAAGAACCACTCTTTTAAAAGTTATTACCCTTTTTTTCCAAAAACCTATCCAAACCTACCCTTCAAAAATCCCTCATGATACTTATGTGAATTCCAGTGAGATCTGTGGTGATTCGATCGCATGTCAAGCCTATGATGTCTACTCATCTTCACCCGTGTATAAATGTTCACCCAAATATTTGTGAGGTCAATAAGTTTAATAAAAATAAATTTTAATAGGTTTGCCATAAATTTTTGTATTTCAATTTAAAATAAAGAAACGAAAATAAATTGATGGAATAAGCTATCCAAAAATGACGGAGGACTACTTTTATAAGGTTAGATCTATAAGGCGCAAACAAATGCAAAGTTTGGGACTGTTAGGATTATTCTGTAAAAAGGTTTGTCATAAATTTTTGTATTTCAATTTAAAATAAAGAAACGGAAATAAATTGATGGAATAAGCTATCCAAAAAAGACGGAGGACTACTTTTATAAGGTTAAATCTATAAGGCGCAAACAAATGCAACGTTTGGGGCTGTCAGGATTATTCTGTAATAAGTTTTGCTTGAGGACAAGCAAACGTTTAAGTGTGGGGATATTTGATAAACATCAAATTGTACATACTTTTATACCAAATATCCTTCACAAATCAGCACAAATCTGATTTACTAACACCAAAACAAGTATGTTTTGTTTTCTTTTTAGTTTTTCAGGTTCAAAAGGGAAAAAGTCGCAAAAGGAACAAATTATAGTAAAAAGACAGAAGAAAAATGCAAAGTTTCGAGACCAGCACGCCTCGTGCCTGGCCAAGCACGCCCCGTGCCCACCGTCTGACACAACACAGCCCGTGCCTCCCTTAGCATCCAACGTGCCTCTGAACACAAATCATACAAACTGACACGGCACACACCGTGCCCACTTTAGCATGCCTCGTGCCGCCGCAGAGTTGCAGGTTCTTACAGATCCCCTGACACAACACGCCCCGTTCCCAACCTAACACGGGTCATGCCCAAGTCTGAAATCTACCTATAAAATTCATGCTCTCCTCATTTTAAAACTCGCTTAATTCTTCTCTTCTCTTCCGATGTATTGAGTCATTTGGTCATTTTTGAGTCTTGTAATCAAGTTTGTAAGAACTTTAACTTAAGTAAGAATCAGTAAGCTTTTGTCTATGAGATATTCTCCTTCTCTTAAGCAAATCTTTAAAGCCATGCTTGGCTAAACTCTTATACTTACTTGGGAAGTAACAAACCTTTGGTGGGTTGGTTAACAGCCTTATAAACTCACTTAAGGTGTGTTTAATGACTTTATGAAAACCTTTTTTTATTAAAAGATTATTATTGATTTTCTGAACCAAACGTGTTCTACGTATCACAGACCATTTGGGGAGTCAAAATCCCAAAGGCCATACTTGTGACACCCGGTGGCGGACGATGCATGATCCGAAAGGTGACTCGCGCCCCATGCTACATGATACGTTCGAGGTCCTTATGTCTATGTAAGCAAACTCAGCTGACCACGCAAGTGCAGGATGAAAGTATTTGGTTGGGAATGAGGGTTGGTAATAAATTTGTCACTTCATGGAAGCCGAGATGGTAGTGTTTGTGAACTTGGCTCTGGTTACGCCGAACGCGCATGCGCGAGAGCGGTGCACGGAAGAAACGAACCCTAGTCCCTTAAAAAGATCATTATCATAATAAAATAATCCAGCACGCAGGGTTGTTCCCCTGCTGGTTCATGATAGTGTCGAGTACGGTAAGTCGGCCGGTTTGAGGGACCCCGTAACTAAGTGGCATTACACCACTTTGTTTTTTCACTGGGAGCACCTTCCCTCGGAATCCGTACTCCTCGTAGACGATTAGCAGTTGGATGGTGAATCAGCCTAAGATTCTGAAAGGTGGTTGGTCTTTTTCCAGTGAACAATCTTAAGCAAGGATATAAGTGCCTGTCAAATCCTTATTAACCACTGGTGAGTTCTCCCAAGTAATATTAACTTTGATTTACAATTCTCTAAAACACCATCTTATTTTCTTTCTTTCTTTTATTTTATTGTATTTTTATTTCTTTCTTAAAACTAAAAGTTAGACCTGGCAAGATGATAACAACGGACTGAGTATTCAGAGTTCTCACTTTTCATTGCGTCCTGATCGACCCCGATTCAATTTACCGCTACTATACTGCCCACGATTGGTATACTTGCCCGTGTAATGTAGTGAAATAGTGGCTGTCAAGTAAATCAGGTATTATAACTTTAAAAGCTTAAAACTACTAAAGAGGTTTGAAAATATAGCCATATTTTAAGTACACCTCAACACACACCACGTATTCCCACATATATATTCATCAAATGAATATTTCACATGCATTTAAGCCATTAGAATATATATATATATATATATATATATATATATATATATATATATATATATATCCTTACATATATATCTAACATAATACAATAGTGTAAATGTATTTTCCTCCGATCATCATTTATTTCTATCATATCAACTTCTAAACACGTAGTTCCGATATCATGTATATCAATTATCATCGTTATAAAACACGTATTTATTTCATTTCATCAATCAACACCTGTATTATTCATATAACCCTACCTTTTATTAATTCCTTACCCGTTAATGGGTATAAACTGCCATTCCAACTCTAACTTGTGTAGCTGATCATCATCCATTTATTTTAAATCATCTGAAAACATACCAGAATTACCATTTTGACTGAAAATTGATCTAGAAGCAGATGATATGAAAGCAGAAAACAGTGCAGCTAGATTTTCTGTTGTTTGAACAGGAATAGAATTGGTTGTTGTTTTCCAGGAATACCGAAACTGCAACCTGGAGAATAGAACGTTCAGATTTTCCAGCAAGAAACTCTGTTAATGGTGGATTAACACTTGAATCAGAATGTGAATTTGATTTAGCATTCACAGTGGCTAAATTATCTCCATAATACAATTCTGGATTCTGATTTAAAGCATGTGTAGATCTTTTTACTTTCATTTCTAACTCACGAGCTTACAATTTTCCTATTAACTTGTGAAAAGACCATCCAGAATAGTCTTTATCATGTGTCAATAACAGAACATAGTTTTCCCAGCTATTTGGTAATGCCTCCAAAAACTTTTCTTTCATATCATCATCATCTTTAGTAACTTTTAGTTCCCCAAGTTCACTAACCAGATGTGAAAATCTAGAAACCAAGTCTGAAATACTTTCTTTTTCACAATGTTGAAAGTTATCAAATTCTTTTAACAAAACTTTCTTTAGACTTTTCTGATATTGATCATTTCCTGCACACCTATCTTTTAATGCATCCCACAAGGTTTTAGATGTTGTGCAATTCGTAAATTGATGCAAAAGATCTCTCGGTAATGCCATTGTGAGATTTCCATATGTTTTCTTTTCTCGTGCATAAACTTTCATTTCATCTTCATCAAGATCACTTCGCATGACTGGTTCTCCATTTTTCGTAGGATATTTATACCCTTGCTCAATGGGTATCAATAAATCAATATCAAGAGCACTGATGTATGATTCAAATCGTTGCTTCTAGTTGTGATAATCTTCCAATCTTAACAATTTAGGAACTTTCTGATTTGTTCCGATTTCATTATCATAGTTCAACAAATTTTGCATTGAAGATTGAATAGCTGACAATGCGTGAAAATTGCTCATTTTGAAATTAAAAATCAAACGTGAAAACTTCGAACTCAAAAGCGAAGGTCTTCCAAGCGGATTTTGGAGGTCAAACCGGAGGGTACTAGCCGCTAGGCCAATAAAAGTATAGATCTCGTCTCGAACGTTTTGGCTGGTATTAGCTCCCGTAACTCTTAACGAAACTCAAGTTACGTCAGTTTTAGTGAACACAACTATTCTGCCAGCGTACCAAAACTAGTCTCAGCGTACCAAATTATTGACTTCCGTACCAACAGAATGCAACGTATCACCAGCGGACCAAAACTCCAACGTACCAAAATCCGGACCAGAAATCACAGCGTACCAGATCAAGCAGCGTACCAAATTGGTACTGCGTACCAGAAATAACCGTCGTGTACCAACGATGAAGATTGCCTAGCGTACCAACAACCAGCGTACCAGAAATTTATGAAGATAGCCTAGCATACGAGTGTGTTCATCCAGCATACCATCATCATCATCAGACATACCAATAGCGTACCAGACTGAAATCGACTGATTTTCGAATTTTTGACTTTTGGGACTGGAATTTGGAACAGTAACGTGCGAAAACATTCTAGGAACATTCAGAAATCATTTTTGACCTCAGAATCACTCAGAATAGGGAGAAATTGATGAAAAACGACTTAAACCAAACTTTCTCTCACTAGGATTTCGAATCTGACCAAATCAAAGCAGTAGAGCAACCTGGATTGCTCTGATACAACTTGTAAATTCCTCGGAAGGATCTTACTACTGCATGATTTGGTAAATCGATAACAACGAGAGTAAATTAAGCTTTGCTTTATTGATTCACTTAGAGAGAATACAAGGATTCTAGAGAGAGCGAGAACACACTCAGGTTACACACAGTTAAGAGTATTGAAAATGACAGACCTAGTTAGCTCTCTCCCTAACACGAACTATTTATAGTGCACAACATATCACTGGCGGACCACCAAGCATACCATTGGTACGCCCGTACCAATGGTACGGCGGACCAAGTGGTACGGCCACCTTGGTATACTGCCACTAAGACTCACACAAACGCTCTAATCTAGATACAATACACAAGACACATCGTAGCATAGGAATATGCTCTAACAGCTTAACTCGCTCGAACCTATCTTTCGTTGAATTTTACGTTGATCGTTGACCCAAACGGTTGACTTTTCCAGAGAACATCTTCGGTCCAAACTTGCAAGCTTCGTTCATCACAACCCGCATCTTTGAATCAAATCACAATGGATTCTTCAGTCGAATGCTTTGGTAAATAGATTTGATGGCGTCAGTCACAATGATAAATAGTTCCAATAAATTCAATCATAGATCTTCATAGAGTTGCAGAACATTCATTCCTAGAGCATAAAATGAATAAAAATTTCACATTAACAGCTAAACCTGATGACCCTTTATATCCTTATTTATCTTAAAGTTCATCATTATTCTTAGTGATTTGCCTTTTAGAGTGTAGATTCTTTAAATGAACATTATTGATTTTCTTAAACAAACCATTTATGTACTTTATTTTCAGAACCCCACTAGTCTGTTGATGGTTTTTGATAGTGTGACATTGAATATCCATACAAGAAGATTGGGATTGAGGTGAACAGTCGATTTTACTAATAAATTTAGAATCAATTCCATCACATAAGTCGATACCGTCAATCTTCAACCATTTCCCCTTCTGTGGGCTCCTCTAACCACCCAATCCTGTCGCTGCCGCTGCCACCCACAGCACCTCACTGCCTCCGTCCACCATTCAAGTCTGAACGTAATTTTGCCATTATTACTCCAATCCTTGTACTTCCTCCTCCACCAAAAGAAAAAGCTGATTCTGTTGAATACGGTGACGATTCATATTCAGTTTCCGAATAGTACTAGATTTTTGAATAGAGCGGATTGTTCAGAGAGAAACATGAGAAACCAAAAAAGGATTTTTCGATGAAGCAACACAGCGCCAGGCTAGTGATGATTACGAATGACAGGGCAGTGAGGTTGCGACTGAGTAGGTTAAGGGAACCAGTGACATTGTTCGGTGAGTGAGAGATGAAGATGATGGATATGTTGAGGATGATCATAGCAAAGTCAGACTCGGAATGGTAGTTGGAGAGGCTGATCAAGGGTTTTAGAGGATGAAGAAACGTCTTTATATAGTAGTAGTGGTAGTAGTGGTAGTAATGGTAGCGGTGGCGGTGGTGGTGGTGGTGGTAGTGGTAGTGGTAGTGGTATGGTAGTGGTAGTGGTAGTGGTAGTGGTAGTGGTAGTGGTAGTGGTAGTGGTAGTGGTAGTAGTAGTGGTAGTGGTAGTGGTAGTAGTAGTGGTAGTGGTAGTGGTAGTGGTAGTAGTGCTGGTAGTAGTAGTGGTGGTAATAGTGATAGTGGTAGTGGTGGTGGTAGTGGTGGTGGTGGTGGTAGTGGTGGTGGTAGTGGTGGTGGTAGTGGTAGTGGTAGTGGTAGTGGTAGTGGTAGTGGTAGTGGTAGTGGTAGTGGTAGTGGGTAGCTATAGTGGTAGGGGTAGTGGTAGTGGTGGTGGTGGTGGTGGTGGTGGTAGTGGTAGTCGTGGTAGTAGTAGTGGTAGCGGTGGTGGTAGCGATAGTAGCGGCAGTAGCGGTAGTAGCGGTAGTAGGGATCGTAATGGTAGTTGTGGTAGTGGCACTAGCGGTGGAAGTGACGGTGACGGTTGCGGTAGCGGTGGCGGTAGGAGTGGCGGTAGCGGTAGGGGTAGTAGTAGCGATAGAAGCGGTCGTAGTTAGCAGTAGTAGTAGCGGTAGTAGTAGCTGTAGTAGTAGCTGTAGTAGTAGCGGTAGTAGTAGCTGGGTTACACAATCAAACGGCTCGGCCTCAAAGTCCAACTGGTTCTCATTAACCAACCCTTTAAGAAATAATCGCTTCTCTAGTCCTCACTCATCCAACCAAAAAGGAGGCAATAGGTCACCAAAAATAATATATATTGCAATATCCCAGGCCATGAGACAAAAGAGTGTCTGAGACTTACGTGTCTTCTTTCCGGAAGCAACATAACTATCATACCCTCGCAACCGTCACCCCAACTGTGAATGTAACAACTTCTCATCTGACTTCAAACACATTTTCAAATGTGTGGATGCTTAATAGTGGAGCCTCTAACCACATTGCTTCTGATCTCTCCTCCCTACACTCACTATCCGAATACTGAGGACCAGACAAGTTAGTGCTCGGTGATACACAATTACCCACTTCACCTCGTACTCTCGCATTATCTAATGGTTTATATGTTTCTAAATTGAATAAAAATCTTATTTCTATAACTAAACTAGGCAAAATAGTAATATTTGAGTGAACTTTCTCATGCTTATTTTTTGTCAATGAATTTCGCACGGGGGCACGTCTTCTACCGGGGGAGGGGGACGGGGACGCTAATGATATCTATTATGCTTTCCAACCACCTCCCAAGTTCTACGATGCCACTACCATATCTCTCGTTGATTGGCACCAGAAGCTTGGCTATCCATCAATAAAGATTTTGAAGTCTTTTTTTTTAGAAATAGGCATTAGTTTAAAATTAGTGTTTGATTTTAATTTTTATTGTGATTCATGTTCCATTAATAAGAGCCACAAATTACCTTTTTGTGTTAATTCTTTTAATGCCTTAAAACTATTACAATTGATATATTTTGATGTATGGGGTCCCGCAAAAAATCTATTGATGGTTTCACCTACTATGTGATTTTTAAAGATTTCTATTCAAATACGTTTGGCTTTATCCTCTGAAACAATAGTTTGATGTTTCTCCACTCTTTCCCAAATTTAAAATACTTGTTGATGCATACTTCCAAACGTCGTTGATCTATCTCTTCATGTAACAATGGATGTAAAAATCAAGTTCTCACGCCTTACCTTCTCTTTCAAGGCATCTCCCATTTCACAACCCCTCCCCACATATCGGAACAAAATGGAATGGGCAAATGTCGACATCTCCATATTGTCGAAACGAGTCTATCACTCCTTCACTTTGTCAACCTACCACTTCGGTTTTGGTCTCATGTTATCCAAAGTATAGTGTATATCTTATTAACTAGACTCTCGAACCTTTCCTATCACATTCACCCTGAATCATACATGTGGCTCTAGGTTTCTCACTTGCAAAGGAAACCCTCATCTCCGTGACCAGACTTTGTACTTCTTTTATAATGGAGCATCAATTCCTTTAGATGGTAAACTGACCATGTACAATAACCTCGTTTATTTCCAGGAACTATGACTAGGTTTCCCTTAAGCTCCTTCCACTGCCTGTTCCCAAAATTTACCTCATGTCTTTATTTGTCCAACTGCCCAAAAAGTTAAACCTTTTCTTAAAACTTAGAGTCACTATGACATCTTTCGACAGTAGTATACGGTTGCCCACTGACGTTAAAAAAACTTTTAGGTTTGATTAAAACATTACCGACCAGGCTTAGTAAATTAAGAGTTAAAACAGATTAAACCAATAATCTGTTACGCAGCAGAATTAATAATTTAACTATTTTTAGACGTGTAAACCGTTGGTGTCGAAATCGTGTCAACAGGATCACGATCACCAAAATAATCACGCAAACACCATTTCTCGTTAAATTGGTTAACGCGAAAAACACTAACGATTACATTAATCGAAATTAAAACATCTAAACTAAAACAGAGATTAGATATACCTCCGCGGTGAACTAACAAAATTTAGAGACACCGAGGGACAACGTGACGACGCTAGGGTTTTCACAGAAAAACCGATCCGACGTTCGGATCAAATCGTTTCCAAATCGCAATAACCGTCTTAAACCGATTCGTTGAAAAATGCAACAATTCGGTTTATGCTGGCGACTAGCGAGCACCAACGAATTAAGACGATAACGGTGGCTAGGGTTTTATCAGGAACGATGACGGCGACAAAGCTCGCTTCGTTGACGTCGTGAAAAGACAACGCACAAGGAAGGTTATGGTGTCGCGGTCAATCGGTGAGACTAGGTCACGACTGTGACCTAGGGTGGTGGCGGCGGCGATCCTAGGAGGAGGGTCAGCGGTGGTGGATCTCAAGGCGACGGCGATGGTGGAGATGGTCTCGAAAGATGGCAACGATGATTTGTTGATCACCAGATACAAGAACCGATAAATCAAACGCCGATTGCTAGGGCTTCCACGAGGAAGAAGATGGCGTGAGAGAGAGAGAGAGAGAGAGAAAGCGACGAGGGGGAGGGTGGCGACGACTCAAAAAGAGGCGCAGAGGATTAGCCTCTAACCCTAATCCTTAGTCGCTTATTTATAATCCGACTAATTACATTTCGAGCCCCCCTTTAATTCTCTTTAATCGAATCGAACCATCATTGTTTAGGAATTAATAAAACAAGTTTATTAATACAAGATTCATAAACCCGAGAACTAATAAATTCAAATAACCATTTTATTTAATTTATTATTTTCACCGCTAACGTTTAATCAATAAATCGAAAACGTTTATTCTCGGTTCATTATCGCAAGGATAATTATTCGTAACTAAATATATATATTTAAATATATATATATATAAGTGTGTTTATTAATCGTGAATAAACATTTATTAATTACGTATTTCCGTGATGTACCGGTTAACCAAGTAAGCGGATTTATATCTCGTTGCCCTCAGTGTAACTCTTTACGGGTCTAACCGGGTCGGGTTCTTGCTGTTGTCGGGTCTGGACATATAATATCCAACATCTGCCACTTGGACAGAATTCAACAACTTTAGAAGAAACATTCAGAGGTGCTCTAGCTACACATGGCTGTCCCAACCAGTTATGACACTTCAAGTCAGCAGCCAAGGTATATATACAAACTCGCGTTATAGTTTTGACTTATGGTAATTCAAAGTCATTAGTTCCCTTTCATATAAGACATCAATTGAACAAGAGACATGGATTTTATTCATTCTCTTTTGTGTTCAATCATTCTATTTCTCGTGTCCTTAGTTCGAAATGATCCAATCAAACACATAGTAAGTTTGGGTAAGGCCTTACAATTCAACACTTGGAACTCACGAGAGGGCTCACGATGTCTAGCTGTTGCACTATTAGTGCAAGAGTACAGAATCTCATCTTGACTACATGAAGCTCTCACTAAGCCTCAGATCCATTCCCAAAAGTAACCCTTATTACTGGCAGTTACGCGACATCGTTAGACTACAATCAAAGAACAGTCTTTGGCAAACGGGAGGTAACATATGTATCTCCGGTCTAAGGACACTATTGAGTATACCATTCAATAAATTCATCTTATGATTAAATCCATGAAGACAATTTGATACGAGTTTGTTGATACCTGATATGTGCGTCGTGTGAAGTATCGAGTAATATCAAGTCAAGGAACAAGTTCAAGACAAAGATTGTCTAGCCGAACCTGGTCCGAACCTGAGTCTCGGACCTGCCGAACTCGGGGTTCGGATAAAGATCGGCCAACTGCTATAAATAGCATGTTTGTTCTTTGTAATGAGAAGTTCTGAGGGGGAGACATTCTGTTAAGTGTGTGTTTACAAGGTGTTTCTCCGTGTCTGTATTTCTAAGTGTTTACTGATTGTAATTGTTCTTCTTTGATCAATAAACAACCGGTTTATTACGTTTTCAAGGTTGGCGAAGAATAGACACCAGAATTCTAATTCTTAGGAGAAAGTTGTTGGAAAGCATGTGGGTCTGGGTTTTAAGGTCAAGAATGTGAAAGCTGAGGAGGTTCCAACATCTTTATCTCAAGATTTGAAGAAATTAAAGATGAAACAAGTGAAGAAGGAAGTTTCTAAAGCTGAAAAAGTTCAACCCGAGAGGTTCTACAAACTCAAGGGTTCGGATCAATTGTTTTCTGATAAAGAGTTTCCTCTTCACTGTGTTGATGCCAGAAAGATTTCTGAAGTTTTTGTCAAAGATGTTGTACCTTCAAACATGAAGAATAAAAAAGCTAACGTTTCTGCTGATGATTCTTATTCTCGAAGTCCAATTTCTTAATGGGTTCATGATCATCGCCGACAGGTATATGATTCTATTCCTGATCATGCTCGAGATGTTCATGTTTGTTGTTCTTCACAGGTACCTCAAAAGTGGGACAAAACAAAACGAATATGTTATATTTGTCGCCAAACAGGGCATATGGCAAAAGATTGTCCACTGCCTGCTGATTCACCTTAGTGGTTTCACAAGAAATCGGTTTTTGGTAAACCTGTCAAACCAATGTTCTTTAATGAACAAGGCAGAGTTTTTGATGAAGTTGAGCCTACATTCTTCTTAAAACAAAAACGTTTTGTTCCAATCTTTCAAAAGACCCAAAATGTAGTTTCATCATCAAAGTCACCTGTGGTAACTTCATCAAAAACTAAATTACCAAAACCACAACAATGGAAACCTAAGGTGATTTCTAAGCAAAATCAGGACACTGGTCGACCAGAAGCGATCCGCTTCGGGTCATTTATGAACTAATCGGTTTGACCAGTGTGCAAGGTACTTCTAGAAGACCTATTGACAATTGCAAAGTTGTTTCTCTTAAATTAAATTTCCTGATACATCTTTTAACCAGAAAATTTTTCTGAAATTCTAAATCTGACACGCATCCGTGTTGATTGATCAATTTGACTTTCGTTATGCATTTTCCTTTGATAAAAACCAAAAATAGCGTCTTGTTTTTGTAAAATGAAAAGCCAAAACTAGAGTTTTCATTTTAAGGGGGAGAAATGCATGTAAGAGGGAGAAATTGTGGAAATGCATGGTATGGGAAGAAGGTGAATACATGCCAAATATATAAGGAAGGTGAATACATGCACAATATATAAAATTGTGAGAAATTGATCATTGGGAATGATGGTACATTGGCTTATGTATCAGACTAATGGATAAAGTAGATGAAAGGGCCATAAGATCATTGTTTGATATGTTTGGTAGGCTCGGCAAATCAGAAAGTATTCAGATGTGATATACACTAAATACTATTGCTTGACCATGTGGATAACACCTTGATGCGTAATTCATGACACAAAAAGAAAAATAAGTGTGAAATTCAAAATGAGAAGTCACTGTGTATACATGTGTTCATTTTGCAAATATTTAAACTTGTTTGATTTTCTTTATTTTGTCAAATGATCGGACTTTCTCTGTGTGTCCACAAGACTGACCTGAACGTTGTTTTTTTGATGTTCTGCTTTATTTTCTTTGGTGTTTCGTATAACTCATCGGACTTTCTCTGCGTGTACGGGAATACCGACCTGATTGTTGTTGGGTTATACAATTTTAACTTGTTTTATTTTCTTTATTTTGTTAAATCCGAGGTCTTATCTGCGTATCGAAAGATCGACTTTAAGTTAGACGATTTAACGTTCTTATTTCTTTTTGCATGGAATATAGTTGACGATATCATGAAATATTATGCTTTGTGACAATTCACAAGTGTAATCACACAAAAAGAAAAAGCAAAAGAAAAGGAAAAAGAAAACATCTGAATATGTCTGATAGTGTGGGATACACTGGTGAAAGAAAATCTAATCAATATCTTAACATATCCAGATGTTATGAGTATGATTCTGCTTGAGTTTAAGATTGACAAATTATACCGGCAATCAGCATGACTTATGTGCTTCAATTAGTTGAA
Organism: Deinandra increscens subsp. villosa; assembly: GCA_039602395.1. Classification (NCBI taxonomy): domain Eukaryota; kingdom Viridiplantae; phylum Streptophyta; class Magnoliopsida; order Asterales; family Asteraceae; genus Deinandra; species Deinandra increscens. Next base: position 26,342,274 of record JBCNJP010000012.1, on the reverse strand, counting down.
ATTGAAGTGTAGTTCAGTGCGTTGTGTCCAATATGATCTCATATAGTGATCTTTCTCATACCAAAAATAGAGTTTGTTTCTGTATTGCATTTCATTTCAGTTCAAGAAAAGTACAAAAAGATTTTTAGTGTGTTTTAGCATAAGTTTCAAAAATCAAAAAGATTATAGGTTTGTTTTGATTTAAACTTTCTAAAAGACAAAAAGATTTTGTTTCTGCTTTATTTTCGATCTGATCAACACGTGATACAAAATCAAATTTTCAAAATCATATCTTGGAGTCTCGAAGAGACGTTTTGCGCCAAGATTATTTAAATGATTGAGCAGGTTGTTAAAGTGCAAGATATCACAACTTCAAATCTTCTGAAGCTGTTGATAAAGACCAGAGATACACTAAACATCGTCAAGTATTCAAGATCAAGTTACACTCAAGTTGAGGAGGAGTTTGTTCGAGGATTCATTTCGTTGAACGATCAGATTCTACAATTGAGGGGGAGCTTGATTAAAGATAAACATTTGAAGATGTTGAAGTGATACTGCATACAACGAGGGGGAGTTTGTTGATACCTGATATGTGCGTTGTGTGAAGTATCGAGTAATATCAACTCAAGGAACAAGTTCAAGACAAAGATTGTCTGGCCGGACCTGGTCCGAACCTGAGGTTCAGACATGCCGAACTCAGGGTTCGGACCTGCCGAACTCAGGGTTCGGACAGAGATCGGCCAGCTGCTATAAATAGCATATTTGTTCTTTGTAATGAGAAGTTCTGAGGGGGAGACATTCTGTTAAGTGTGTGTTTACAAGGTGTTTCTCTGTGTCTGTATTTCTAAGTGTTTACTGATTGTAATTGTTCTTATTTGATCAATAAATAATCAGTTTATTACGTTTTGATCTCCGAATAGCTAGATTGAGTAGACGATCCATTTCTCTCGCATTTTCAGAGTTACGTCTCAACGTCATTCCCTAATGAGGTCTGTGAGTCTGGATAGTCAACCGTTTGAGTCCAGAGTCAGAATAGTCATAAATTAGTTTTAATCCCACAAATTAGATCGACTACGGATGGTTTTAGAATATTTCACTAAATATCCATGGATGTTTAAAACGTATAAAATTCGAACACGTTTCGCAGAATTCGAAATCTGCATCTAACCCTTTAGATCAGATTGAATGATTTGGTGCAAAAGCTAAAGTTCGACGTCCCACTACTAAAGCAGAACATCAATGTAGCGTAGAATTCAGGTAATACATAACATTATTAGCTTATTGATTAAACTTGATTAATGAATTGTGAATTCTTGTGCTAGGTTCTTTGCCTGTGTTTTGGTTTCGCCCATTTAAGTTGTTTCATTAGTTTTAGTGTTTCTCAAAACAACAAAACTACTTTAAGTGAATTTGAATGCGTGATAAAACTTGTGCCCTTGGTATGCACATGGATTACTCTGTTATCACAATGGCATGTTAATTGATTATCAAGATAATCAAATTAACATTCTTCGAATGTACCCTTACATTCTTCATTCAAAATTTTCACTTGAGATGGCTTCTTGTTCGGTGAGTATACTCGAGTACTCATCATGAAAATTTGTCATCATCAAGACAAGTTGAGATTATTCGGTTTCCAGCTTGTGTCGTTGTGTAACCCTTTACAGTGACACTCATGCAACATCCCTATGTTGGATAGTTCTCGTTTCATGACTAGTATGATACAACTTGTTTCAAGAAATTGATTATATATCTACGGGTGCCATTCCAGAGATAATGTGTCACACCCCCAAATAACCATTAACGGAGTTTATACCGTTAAGGGGTGCGAGCAAACTAGGACCGCAACCATTAGTTACAAAATACTAAACGAATCAGAGTTAGTCCAAATATATGTCATAAATAAAGTCTCAAAATACGCAGCAGAAAATATTGTCTTAGCACTAACCACGTGCTTTACAAAATCATTGTTTTAAATTCCCAATTTGATTTAAACAAAAGTAAAATGTCTTCATGTGCCATGCCAACCCGCTCCGGATACTCCTCAGCGATCTGCAAAAGTTTAAACCACGCAAGTGTCAACCTAACGGTTGGTGAGTTCACAGTGGGCTTGTCACGCAGTGGCCCGGTCTCATAATCATAATTGTGTCAACATATACTTATGTAATATTTATTTGTGAAAAGCAATGCTCAGTGATAATACACCAGTCCATAATCATAGTAGCGTGATTTAGTAAAAGTAATGTCCGTAACATGCGTTATCGGGTATGTACTAGTTTTGTAAAATTAAAGTGCTCAACCGATATCGCGGGTAGCTAATCCGTTGTTCCATGCACTAAGGAAGTTTGTACCAAAGCTGACTAATAAGTATTGTAGTGGCATCGCCATCATCTATTTTGTTTTGCGGACATACGTCATCGCGGCTTTGCCTCCCCCGTGTCCTCTTGGGATCACGGTCGGATAGGCTGATATTGTACCTCCGTGCACCTCCAGTGTCACGAGGCGGAGTTTGTCAAACTCTAGTAGATCTACCCAACATCCCCTCGCTTTACAATTAATGGCACAATTAAGTTGAGGACTTTTTCAGTTAAAAGGCAATCCTTAGAAATCATGTGATATCATGTGGTTTAGACTTTAACCTACACTAGCCATATTAAAACGGTTTATCGGATTCTCATGAATCTCAAAAATGTTTTCGGTTTCGTTTCAGAAATAGTTTGTTTAAGTTCCACAAGTGTTTCCCATAAAACACTTCAAGTTCATCAAAGAGGTGCGTGGCACTCATAAGGTTTCAAGTTCATAAAAGAGGTGCATAGCACTCATAAGGTTGTCAGCATTGTTTTCCGTTAAGTTATTCAGTGTGTCCCAAACGGGCTCACAGTAAACGGGTTAGTGACACTCACCTTTGGTTGCACTGCTACACTTGCTAAATAATCCAAGTATTGTTTGCTTAACGAATACCTAAGAACACGTTTAGGTCTTAAGTATTAGTTTTGTGTCTAATCTTTAACTTACGTCACTATGGCCCATAACATAGCACGTTGGAACTATGACACGACATACCGACACACGACACCAATGGTTGATCATAAACGAGGGTTCACATATGTGACATCTGAGAATTTCAAGGTTTACTTCCGTTAGACAACCTCCGTTAGTTACGTTATAAGTATTAACTTAGTAACTAATGCTTAACTAGGCCGAATACGTCCACGACCTTTGGTTGATCACCGAACCCGTCCATATGTGTTTACTTATTTTATTGCCACTATGTGAAATTATGTGCAACGTGTTTACTAAATTAGTTGTGTAAATTGGTCACTTTTGGTTTCCAGCGAAACTACTGGGCGAAACTGTAGTGTCGCCCGGTAGCCAGCTAAACTGTTTGACTTGCATGAGTTCAGAGCCAGTTTCGCTTGGCCAGCGAAACTGCCAGCGAAACTAGCCCCTGATATATATATTTCATAAAACCCTAGAGATCTCATTTTGCCTCATTTCACACAAAACACACACCACTTTCATCTGCTCACTCAAGATTTCTGGTCAGTCGAGAAAACCATCAAGGAACCATCATCTCATCTCATCCATTCAGGCCCTAGATCAAATCGTGAGTCCCAAAAACCATTATTTATGCATTTTCTATGTGTTTTCTTAAAAAGCATGCTTAAACCTCTATGGAATCACCTGATCTCTTGATATGTTGCTTAGGAATGCTAGATCTATCCTAAAGTCAGTAACTTTACGTTTGAAATCCATCCATAATGAAGATTTATGCCATTTTAGTCATTTTAGGTTTAAAATGTGTTTTTGGTGATTTGATGATGAAAACCCATGTTTAAGGTGTTAAAGCTTACTGATTTATGTTGGTAAATGATCATACATGCTAAATATTGAATCACATGAAGTATGGAAGCTGTTAGGTTGATTTTTAGGCTGATTTGTGAGTTTTTCGCGACCAGCGACACTGTGTGTTCTCTGGGCGAAATTACTTAGCGAAATTATGTATATCTTCATCCAGCGACACTATGGAGCGAAACTGTAGTGTCGTCGGGTAAACCAACCCGACCTGTCCGAACGAAACTACCGAGCGAAATTCCCTGAACGAAAGTTCAAACCAGTTTCGGGCGAAACTAGGCTAGCGAAACTGTGCCAACAGTTTCGAGCGAAACTAGCCTAGCGAAACTGTGTCATCGGGTATTGCCTAGCGAAAGTGCTGCCCGTGCACACAGCGAAACTGCCTAGCGAATCTATGCTAGCGAAACTGTGACCAGACCTAAACCCAAACTTGTGCAACTTACTTGAATGCTATGCTACGACTTACATGAATATACTATGATGAAACATGTTTGATTTCTGATTTATGTGAACCCTTGTTTATGATCAACCATCGGTGTCGTGTGTCGGTATGTCGAGTCGTAGTTCCAACGTGCTATGTTATGGGCCATAGTGACGTAAGTTAAAGATTAGACACAAAACTTATACTTAAGACCTAAACGTGTTCATAGGTCTTCGTTAAGCAATACTTGGATTATTAACAAGTGTAGCAGTGCAACCCAAGGTGAGTGTCACTAACCCGTTACTGTGAGCCCGTTTGGGACACACTGAATAACCTAATGAAAAACGATGCTGACAACTTTATAAGTGCTATGCACTACTTGATGAAACTGAAAACTTAGAGTGCTATGCACCTACTTGATGAACTTGAAGTGTTTTATGGGAAACACTTGTGAATTACTTAAACAACTAATTCTAAAACGAAACTGAAAAATGTTTTCGGGATTCATAAGAACCCCAAAGTAAACCGTTTTAATATGGCTAGTGTAGGTTAAAGTCTAAACCACATGATATCACATGATTTCTAAGGATTGCCTTTTAACTGAAAAAGTCCTCAACTTAATTGTGCCATTAATTGTAAAGCGAGGGGATGTTGGGTAGATCTACTGGAGTTTGACAAACTCCGCCTCGTGACACTGGAGGTGCACGGAGGTACAATATCAGCCTATCTGACCGTGATCCCGAGAGGACACGGGGGAGGCAAAGCCGCGATGACATATGTCCGCAAAACAAAATAGCTGGAGGCTCTGCCCCTACAATTATCGGTCAGCTTTGGTACAAACTTCCTTAGTGCATGGAACGACGGATTAGCTACCCACGATATCGGTTGAGCACTTTAACTATACAAAACTAGTTCATACCCGATAACGTATGTTACGGACATCAATATTTCTAAACCACGTTACTATGATTTTGGACATTACGGAGCATTGCTTTTCACAAATGAATATTTCATAAGTATATGTTGACACGATTATGATTATGAGACCGGGCCACTGCATGACAAGCCCACCGTGAACTCACCAACCGTTAGGTTGACACTTGCGTGGTTTAAACTTTTGCAGATCGCTGAGGAGTATCCGGATGCGGGTTGGCATGGCACACGAAGACATTTTATTTTTGGTTAAACTTAATTGAGAATTTAAAACACTGATTTTGTAAGGCACGTGGTTAGTGCTAAAGACAATGTTTTCCGCTGCGTACTGTTAACCTGTTTTTATTATTAATGTTTGGACTTTACTCTGATTCGTTTAGTATTTGTAACTAATGGTTGTGGTCCTGGTTTGCTCGCACCCCTCAACGGTATAAACTCCGTTAGTGGTTGATTTGGGGGTGTGACAA
>JBCNJP010000012.1:26294495-26336119 GCA_039602395.1 Deinandra increscens subsp. villosa | reverse complement strand
AGATATGCTGAAGACTCTTGTGATCGGTGTAAGTCATGCACTTGGTACCGTACAAGGAATGCCTCCAGATATTTAATGCAAAGACCATAGCTCCTAACTCCAAATCATTAATCGTATAATTCTTCTTATTATATCGGAGCTGTCTTGATGCGTAAGCGATAACCTTATCGCGATGCATGAGCACACATTCCATGCCCCTAATAGACGCATCACAATAAACTACAAAGTCATCGGTTCCCTCAGGCAATGAAAGAATAGGTACACTGCATAGCTTCTCCTTCAAAAGATGAAAAGATGCATCATGCTTTGCATCCCATTCATACGCAATGCCTTTATGCGTTAACACGGTCAAATGTTGAGCGATTGAAGAAAACCCCTCAATGAATCATCTGTAATAGCCCGCTAGACCGAGGAATTGGCATACCTCAGTTGGCGTCTTTAGTACAGGCCGACTCTTAATCGCCTCAATCTTCGATGGATCAACTTGAATCCCTGATTCATTCACAATGTGACCCGAAAATTGCACTTCCCATATCTAATAATCGCACTTCAATAATTAGGCATACACCTGCTCGTTTCTCAGCAAATCTAGTATGATACGAAGATGCTTGGCATGATCTTCTCTCGTCCTATAATAGATGAGAATATCGTCAATGAACACGATGACAAACTGATCAAGATACAACTCGCATTCCCGATTCATTAAATCCATGAATACTGCAGGTGCATTGGTTAACCCGAACGGCAGAACCAAAAACTCGTAATGACCATACCTTGTCCTAAAGTCATTTTCGCTATATCTTCCTCTCAAACGCGTAGTTGGTGATATCCAGATCTCAAATCAATCTTCGAATAATAACTCGAACCTCGAAGTTGATCAAATAAGTCGCCAAAGCGCGGAAGAGGATACCAATTCTTCACAATAACCTTGTTTAATTCACGGTAATCGATACACATTCAAAAAGTACCGTCCTTCTTCTTGAGAAACAGAACAGGGGCTCCCCACGGCGATGAACTAGGTCTAATAAAACCTTTCTCTAGCAGGTCCTGCAACTGAGCATACAGCTCTTGGAGTTCGCTTGGGGCTAATCGATAGGTGCTCGACCAATCGGTGATGCTCCTGGCGCTAAATTGATCTGAAATTCTATATGTCTGTGTGGAGGTAGACCTGTTAAATCCTCAGGAATACGCCAGGAAAACCTCTGACCAGTGGGATATCTTCCAAACGTGGTTCTTCCACCTGTTTCTCGATGACGTGAGCTAAAATTGCTTCGTGTCCCTTTCGAAGATACTTCTGAGCTTTGAGGTAGGAAATAATTCCAACCACGGTCCCGATTCTTCCTTCATGAATCATCCGAATTTCTCTGCTCGGAAGGGGAATTCGAACCACTTTCTCCTGGCATACAATCTCAGCCTGATGCCATGCCGATAATAACGTCAAAGCTCCCCAAAGTTGCTGTTAACAAATCGATGCTCATTTGATGACCAGCCAACTCTAACACAAATTTTCAAACAACGTTTTAGATTTCAATCAGTTTTTCATTCACGAGCTCTATCGAGTACTTAACATCTAAAGGGCTTTCTACGGCGTTAATCAGCTTGCTAAATTTACTTGGAATAAAGCTCATATCGGTGCAAATATAAAATAATACAGAAGCAAAATAGCCATTAACGGAAAACTTACAAGTTACCACGTTGGCATCATTTCGTGCTTCTCCTGCCCCAATCACAAATGCTCACCAACTACTCCTCCATTTCCGTTTCCATCGTTGTCATTGTCATTACCGTTGCCATTCCCTCGATTTCCACCACTTTTGTTCTCGTTCCCTTTCATCTTTGGGCTATCCCTCTTAAGATGACCAATAACTCCACATTCAAAACAGCCAACTTGATTTCCCTGGAGGTTCTAGTTTCCATGGTTCTGAGCCGCTTGGTTGTTGACTCTCACTCGGCAGTCAACGGATTTGTTACCCAGTTTTCCACACGTGTTGCATTTGATCACACAATTTCCAGTATGATGTTGGCCACACCTGCTGCACTTGGGTTGTCTCACTTGATAACCACTAGATAATTTTCAAGAATTCTGATTTCCATGACCACTCTTGTTGTTACAATCAGCTTTCTGATTCTTATTCTGACTCGAACCACTGCCGTTTCCTCCAGTAGTTTCCCACTTTCTCTTGTTATCAACCACACCAGCCAATGCCTTACGCTGAGGCAAAACTCCTTGTTGCACAGCCTGATCAGTTAGCTTATGGGCTAAGTGAATAGTGTCTCGAATGTTTCCATGGTTGCTTGAATACACGAAGCTCTGAATTTGTGGTGCTAAACCATCAATGTACCTCTCAATGCTTCGATACGGCGTATCGACCAACGTTGGGAAAAGAAAAGACAATTCAATATGGCGTGACGTGTACGCCTCAATCTCAGACCCTTCCATCTTCAGATTAGCAATCTCAACTTCCAGTTTCTTGATCTCCATGCAAGGACAATATTCCTCGATGAACAGTCTGGTAAACTCTGCCCACGACATTGCATTTGCTACTGCTAGCCCAAGAACTTAAACTTGCGAGTTTCACCAAGTCAAAGATATTCCTTCAAATGTTCCAGATGCATACTTAACACGATATTTGGCTGGACAATTGCATATATCGAAAACTGACTCGGTCTTTGTCATCCACCGAAGTAGTCCTACGACTCCTTCCATCCCATTGAACATATGAGGCTTGCATTCCATGAACATCTTGTAAGAATACCCTTATGGTACATTAGGGTTCGCTTGCACATGAGCTATCAAAGATGCTACTACACTCTGACCGACAATAGTGTTAAGCTCTTCTGCTATGAGGTCGATTCCACGACCTACGCCTCTACCTGCCATTGTCTTTATTCATAACCATACAAAAATGATTAACATCACGATGTCTATCATGCAAGCATAGTACAAATATCAAATGACATACAGAACACATAACAAATTTAACTACAATTTTAAATAAAATAAAACCGCAACTGACTCGCAATTTCATTAAATTTTAAATCGAGTTCGAATTTCTTACATGTCAAAAGATAGATAAAGACTACTAATCTTTTTACAATGCTTTCATAAAATCAACTAAGACAGATACTAGCTACTACTACTAGCATATAACACAGGGACCCTCATCCCATGATCACTGAGCCCTCACTCTCCTGATCCTCCTGAGCCACAGGCCCTGGCCCAGGTGCTGCTGGCATATCCTGTGGTGGAAATGCTGCCTCTAGGGCCATGACTCTAGTCGCCATAAGCTCACGCCCTGCCAACAGGTGCTGGATAGTCTCCTCCTGAGATCGTATCACAGTCTTCAACCTACGAATTTCCTCACGCTGCATGATGTTGCTATCGCTTAGTCGATCAAGTTCCCCTTCATCCCGACGATGACCAACAGTCACATCGTCCACTCGAAGCTGCAGGGCGCGAAGTGCACCTTTCAAGTCAGCCACGTCATCCACAACATGGAACATACACTCCTGGTGACGTGCAGAGTCCACCACTAGAGCTGCAAAAGTTTGCTCTGGCGGAAAAGCGAGTCCTGGCAGAGATGGCGAAGTCCTCGTCTCTAGGGTAACACTGCCAATGCCTGGAGGTGGCACATGATATATCCGAATGATATCCTCCATGTAGGCAGGATATGTCTCCCAGTCGCGACCCTCAGTGGCCTCCTCCTGATGGCTGAAAAAGTACGATCCTACTCACCCGATGCTGGATCCAGGGGTCTCTTCCCCTTTGCTCCTGCTGATGCTCTAGTGTCAGATAGGATCGTCAACATGTGTGCAATATACATCCCGTGTATATTACAGTGATTAGCTACTTTTTGAATAACCAACAGCTAATTCAAATAAGCACTACTAGAGCGTAGATGTGATGTGATGATGTGATGAAGTGATAAGAACAGAGATATAAGATAACAGTATCATAGGTAGTCAACATAGTATATACATATACTTATATATATATATATATATATAGTAGCAAAATGGGCATACCGCGTATATGTGCGTCTAAGTGTGTGACTAACTGACTCTACTCATAGTTGGATTCTAATGCAATCCTAAGTTCGCTATGATTGACCGCTCTGATACCAATCTGTCACAGCCCCGAATCGCCCGCCTAAAATACTGCGAACAGAGGGGATGCGAACACAGACCAGGATCTGAGTCGTCAGACACTTCGAACATATATATGCTTGACTCAACAATCAGTTAAGTTTTAAAAACAGTTTATCAGATTTAAGCGTTATAACAAACAGTGCGGAAGCATTTTCATCAAGTTTTAAAATCATTGCATAAGCGATAACATAAAAACAGTTAAGTTGTCTTTTCGCCCAAGGCGACAAAAGAGTGTTAAATTAGTACAAACCATGCAATAGACACCATGATTGATACCTAACGTGCTCCTTAGCTGCTCCTAAGGACCTGAGAAGAACATAATAAAAATGTCAACGCTAGGTTGGTGAGTTCATAAGTGGGTAAAACCGAATGGGGGAGAGGGCTATTTAATGGCGCAGAAGTTACAGAGGTGAGAAGTGATGGGTGAAGATCGTGGGCACCTATACCGAATTTAACGGATGGGATTAACCTAGCATGAATGAGTCATCGGTTTTTAAAAAAATTCACAGCTGTGAATTCTTATCCACAAGCTGCGAATTTGGGGGCAATTGTTGTACCTTGGATTTTGCCCCTGAATTGACTAATTTTGCTTGACAGGTCTGGTCCCCTGAATGTCAAACATCCAGGGACAGTGCATTTTATCGAGACACAGGATTCATATATTTATACTATTGATTTCTTATTAGACATTGACCCGGGATGTAATGAATCCAAGGCACATCTTTTTATTCTACCAGATCCCTGCATGCACGGGTACCCAGCATGCTGGGGTAATGTTACTAACTTTTACTTTGACCTTGTGTGATCAAGTCAGGTAATTGAAGTAACAAGCAACGGTCACATGGACTTAGTCAGAGTCATAGCACGTGTGAAAATGGAAGTTCGCCGTTAAACTCGCTCCAACTAACGGTCACATGCCGTTGAAGGAGAATCCTTAGAATATCGGAATATAGTTACAAGTTTATTGTATAAATATGCGGCTTAGGGTTTCATTTTAGAGGCTAGAAAACACTTGTACTCGCACTCACTCACTTAGCAATCAGTCGCAAACATCTGTAATCGAATATTTTCAGTGCAATAAACGGGCAACGTGTGTTATCGTTGCCAAGGGGTTTTTTGTGCCGGTGGCCTTTGGGGACATCCAGGGGTTAAGGGCTTTTTCCCCTAAAAAATATCGGTGTTCTTTCCTGCATCCTGAAATCGTATTGTTTTGATTACTAAATCGTATTTTACATCCAGGGTCAAATCTGCTAAAAACCTTATTTTATTCGTTGTGACCTTGGATTTCAAACGTTAAACTAGATTTTATTACCAAAGCATGCTAGGCACCATACCTCACAAACTAATTTGGTTCAAAGATTCGCTTAGTAATTTTTAGCCAAAACATTTATCATGGTACAATGTGTTGTATATGTGATACGTGATAGACTAATTATAGAAAACCTAAATTTAATCACCAATGTGTATTCAAGTCCACTTATCTTTTGTCCGTGCATTGACGCGGCAGTTGGTCAAACTTAGTCAGCACTCACACGATTACGTGTCATAGGTGGAGTCTAGGAGGATTCACCTACTGTATCCAAGCGTTTACTATTTGGAATCATTTTCACCCTAAGGTAAGTTCATACCCCACTTTTTAACTGTTTATGCTTTTGAGGGAGAAGACATACGGTAATTGTTTTATAACTGAACTTGATGATTTATACCCTAAGGTAAGTCCTTCCAAAAGGTGAACGATGAATAATTATTAATGGGGAATTATAAGGTAAATCTACCGGGCCGTACAAGCCCTACTCGACCGCCGGGGGCGGGGCGTATATTATATTGTCCTAGCTCGGTCATTATTTGCAAACAGTATGACATGAAGGCAACGTAAGCTGTTTGTAATGGTCTCACGAATCCTATGGTGTTATAAAAATATTACGAGCTAGCTACCCATAGGTATAAATATATCAGCTTGCTTTTCCAGGGTGGACTCCCTGTTTGGGTTATGCCTCGATGAGGGTAACTGGTTAATAAACTGTTTTGATAAATGTTATTTATCTGCTTAAACTTATGAACTCACCAACCTAGCGTTGACATTTTTAGTATGTTCTTCTCAGGTCCTTAGGAGCAGCTAAGGAGCACGTTAGGTATCAATCATGGTGTCTATTGCATGGTTCGTACTAATTTAACACTCTTTTGTCGCCTTGGGCGAAAAGACAACTTAACTGTTTTTATGTTATCGCTTCTGCAATGATTTTAAAACTTGATGAAAATGCTTCCGCACTGTTTGTTATAACGCTTAAATCTGATAAACTGTTTTTAAAACTTAACTGATTGTTGAGTCAAGCATATATATGTTCGAAGTGTCTGACGACTCGGATCCTGGTCTGTGTTCGCATCCCCTCTGCTCGCAGTATTTTAGGCGGGCGATTCGGGCTGTGTCAGATTGGTATCAGAGCGATCAATCATAGCGAACTTAGGATTGCATTAGAATCCAACTATGAGTAGAGTCAGTTAGTCACACACTTAGACGCACATATACACGGTATGCCCATTTTGCTACTATATATATATATATATATATATATATATATATATAAGTATATGTATATACTATGTTGACTACCTATGATACTGTTATCTTATATCTCTGTTCTTATCACTTCATCACATCATCACATCACATCTACGCTCTAGTAGTGCTTATTTGAATTAGCTGTCGGTTATTCAAAAAGTAGCTAATCACTGTAATATACACGGGATGTATATTGCACACATGTTGACGATCCTATCTGACACTAGAGCATCAGCAGGAGCAAAGGGGAAGAGACCCCTAAATCCAGCATCGGGTGAGCAGGATCGTACTTTTTCAGCCATCAGGAGGAGGCCACTGAGGGTCGTGACTGGGAGACATATCCTACCTACATGGAGGATATCATTCGGATATATCATGTGCCACCTCCATGCATTGGCAGTGTTACCCTAAAGACGAGGACTTCGCCATCTCTGCCAGGACTCGCTTTTCCGCCAGAGCAAACTTTTGCAGCTCTAGTGGTGGACTCTGCACGTCACCAGGAGTGTATGTTCCATGTTGTGGATGACGTGGCTGACTTGAAAGGTGCACTTCGCGCCCTGCAGCTTCGAGTGGACGATGTGACTGTTGGTCATCGTCGGGATGAAGGGGAACTTGATCGACTAAGCGATAGCAACATCATGCAGCGTGAGGAAATTCGTAGGTTGAAGACTGTGATACGATCTCAAGAGGAGACTATCCAGCACCTATTGGCAAGGCGTGAGCTTATGGCGACTAGAGTCATGGCCCTAGAGGCAGTATTTCCACCACAGGATATGCCAACAGCACTTGGGCCAGGGCCTGTGGCTCAGGAGGATCAGGAGAGTGAGGGCTCAGTGATCATGGGATGAGGGTCCCTGTGTTATATGCTAGTAGTAGTAGCTAGTATCTGTCTTAGTTGCTTTTATGAAAGCATTGTAAAAAGATTAGTAGTATTTATCTATCTTTTGACATGTAAGAAATTCGAACTCGATTTAAAATTTACTGAAATTACGAGTCAATTGCGGTTTTATTTTATTTAAATTTGTAGTTAAATTTGTTATGTGTTCTGTATGTCATTTGATATTTGTACTATGCTTGCATGATAGACATCGTGATGTTAATCATTTTTGTATGGTTATGAATAAAGACAATGGCAGGTAGAGGCATAGGTCGTGGAATCGACCTCATAGCAGAAGAGCTTAACACTATTGTCGGTCAGAGTGTAGCAGCATCTTTGACAGCTCATGTGCAAGCGAACCCTAATGTACCGCAAGGGTATTCTTACAAGATGTTCATGGAATGCAAGCCTCATATGTTCAATGGGATGGAAGGAGTTGTAGGACTACTTCGGTGGATGAAAAAGACCGAGTCAATTTTCGATATATGCAATTGTCCAGCCGAATATCGTGTTAAGTATGCATCTGGAACATTTGAAGGAATATCTTTGACTTGGTGAAACTCGCAAGTTTAAGTTCTTGGGCTAGCCGTAGCAAATGCAATGTCGTGGGCAGAGTTTACCAGACTGTTCATCGAGGAATATTGTCCTTGCATTGAGATCAAGAAACTGGAAGTTGAGATTGCTAATCTGAAGATGGAAGGGTCTGAGATTGAGGCGTACATGTCACGCCATAATTAATTGTCTTTTCTTTGCCCGGCGTTGGTCGATCCGCCGTATCGACGTAGTGAAAGGTACATTGATGGTTTAGCACCACAAATTCAGAGCTTCGTGTATTCAAGCAACCATGGAAACATTCGAGACACTATTCACTTAGCCCATAAGCTAACTGATCTGGCTGTGCAACAAGGAGTTTTGCCTCAGCGTAAGGCATTGGATGGTGTGGTTGATAACAAGAGAAAGTGGGAAACTTCTGGAGGAAACAGCAGTGGTTCGAGTCAGAATAAGAATCAGAAAGCTGATTGTAACAACAAGAGTGGTCATGGAAATCAGAATTCTTGAAATTTATCTAGTGGTTATCAAGGGAGACAACCCAAGTGCAGCAGGTGTGGCCAACATCATACTGGAAATTGTGTGATCAAATGCAACACGTGTGGAAAACTGGGTCACAAAGTCGTTGACTGCCGAGTGAGAGTCAACAACCAAGCAGCTCAGAACCATGGAAACTAGAACCTCCAGGGAAATCAAGTTGGCTGTTTTGAATGTGGAGTTATTGGTCATCTTAAGAGAGATAGCCCAAAGTTGAAAAGGAACGAGAACAAAAGAGGTGGAAATCGAGGGAATGGCAACGATAATGACAATGACAACGGTGGAAACGGAAATGGAGGAGCAGTTGGTAGAGCATTTGTGATTGGGGCAGGAGAAGCACGAAATGATGCCAACGTGGTAACTTGTAAGTTTTCCGTTAATGGCTATTTTGCTTCTGTATTATTTATTATTGGCACCGATAGGAGCTTTATTCCAAGTAAATTTAGCAAGCTGATTACGTCGTAGAAAGCCCTTTAGATGTTAAGTACTCGATAGAGCTCGTGAATGGAAAACTGATTGAAATCTAAAATGTTGTTTGAAAATTTGTGTTAGAGTTGGCTGGTCATCAAATGAGCATCGATTTGTTAATAGCAACTTTGGGGAGCTCTGACGTTATTATCGGCATGGCATCAGGCTGAGATTGTATGCCAGGAGAAAGTGGTTCGAATTCCCCTTCTGAGCAGAGAAATTCTGACAATTCATGAAGGAAGAATCGGGACCGTGGTCGGAATTATTTCCTACCTCAAAGCTCAGAAGTATCTTCGAAAGGGACACGAAGCAATTTTAGCTCACGTCATCGAGAAACAGGTGGAAGAACCATGTTTGGAAGATATTCCACTGGTCAGAGGTTATCCTGGCGTATTGCTGAGGATTTAACAGGTCTACCTCCACACAGACAGATAGAATTTCAGATCAATTTAGCACCAGGAGCATCACCGATTGGTCGAGCACCTATCGATTAGCCCCAAGCGAACTCCAAGAGTTGTATGCTCAGTTGCAGGACGTGCTAGAGAAAGGTTTTATTAGACCTAGTTCATCGTCGTGGGGAGCGACTGTTCTGTTTCTCAAGAAGAAGGACGGTACGATTTGAATGTGTATCGATTACCGTGAATTAAACAAGGTTATTGTGAAGAATTGGTATCCTCTTCCGCGCTTTGGCGATTTATTTGATCAACTTCGAGGTTCGAGTTATTATTCGAAGATTGATTTGAGATCTGGATATCACCAGCTACGCGTTTGAGAGGAAGATATAGCGAAAATGACTTTAGGACAAGGTATGGTCATTACGAGTTTTTGGTTCTGCCGTTCGGGTTAACCAATGCACCTGCAGTATTCATGGATTTAATGAATCGGGAATGCAAGTTGTATCTTGATCATTTTGTCATCGTGTTCATTGACGATATTCTCATCTATTATAGGACGAGAGAAGATCACGCCAAGCATCTTCGTAACATACTAGATTTGCTGAGAAACGAGCAGGTGTATGCCAAATTATTGAAGTGCGATTATTAGATATGGGAAGTGCAATTTTCGGGTCACATTGTGAATGAATCAGGGATTCAAGTTGATCCATCGAAGATTGAGGCGATTAAGAGTCGGCCTGTACTAAAGACGCCAACTGAGGTATGCCAATTCCTCGGTCTAGCGGGCTATTACAGACGATTCATTGAGGGGTGTTCTTCAATCGCTCAACATTTGACCGTGTTAACGCATAAAGGCATTGCGTATAAATGGGATGCAAAGCATGATGCATCTTTTCATCTTTTGAAGGAGAAGCTATGCAGTGTACCTATTCTTTCATTGCCTGAGGGCACCGATGATTTTGTAGTTTATTGTGATGCGTCTATTAAGGGCATGGAATGTGTGCTCATGCATCGCGATAAGGTTATCGCTTATGCATCAAGACAGCTCCGAGATAATAAGAAGAATTATACGACTAATGATTTGGAGTTAGGAGCTATGGTCTTTGCATTAAATATCTGGAGGCATTACTTGTACGGTACCAAGTGCATGACTTACACCGATCACAAGAGTCTTCAGCATATCTTTGACCAGAAGGAGCTGAACACGAGGCAACACATATGGGTGGAATTGTTCAATTATTATGAATGCGCTATCAAGTATTATCTGGGAAAGGCTAATGTTGTAGTCAATACCCTGAGCCGCAAGGAGACGAAACCGAAGTGTGTTCGTGCTCTGCAGATGACAATTCACTCAAGTTTTCCAGACCGGATTCGGAATGCTCAGTTAGAAGCGCTGAAAGAAGAGAACTTGGAATCTGAATCCTTGCGTGGTTTAGACAAGCAATTTGAGATCCGATCAGATGGAGCTCAATACTTTGCTGGGAGGCTATGAGTGTCTCAGCACAGAAACTTAAGGCAATTAATCATGGATGAGGCTCACAAGTCTCGGTACTATGTACATCCGGGTTCTGATAAAATGTACAAGGATTTGAAGGTTCTTTATTGGTGGCCGAAGATGAAGGCTAATATCGCCACTTATGAGGGCAAATGTTTTGACTTGTTTGAAAGTCAAGATTAAGTTTCAGAAACCACCAGGTTTGCCAAAACAGCCGAAGATTCCAGGATGGAAATGGGAGAACATAACGACGGATTTCATCATGAATTTGCCTAAGACCCTGAGTCAATGCGATACGATCTGGGTGATTGTTGATCGATTGACGAAGTCAGCTCATTTCTTGCCAATTCAGGAAACTGACAAGATGGCTAAGTTGGCTAAGATATACATGAAGGAATTTGTCTCACGTCACAGTGTTCCCTACCGATTATATGTGATCGAGATGCGCGATTCACATCTCACCTTTGGAAATCCTTGCTGAAGGCACTGGGAACCCTACTCGACATGAGTACGGCTTATCATTCTCAGACTGATGGTCAGTGTGAAAGGACTATTCAGACGCTGGAAGACATGCTCAGAGCCTGTGTGATAGATTTTGGTAACAGCTGGGAATCTGACCTACCGTTGGTGGAGTTTTCCTATTACAACAGTTATCCCACGAGCATCGGAGCAGCGCCCTTTGAGGCTTTGTATGGACGTAAGTGTAGGTCCCTAATCTGCTGGGCAGAGGTGGGTGACAGTCAACTTACTGGTCCAAAACTTATTCACGAGACGACCGAGAGAATCGTACAAATATAAAATCGCTTAGTAGCAGCTCATGATAGACAGAAAAGTTACGCGGATAAGCGTAGGAAACCGTTGAAATTTCAGAAGGGGAATTGTGTTCTTCTAAGAGTTTCGCCTTGGAAGGGAGTTATTCATTTCGGGAAACGCAAAAAGTTGAATCCGAGATACGTTAGACCGTTCGATATTATCGAATGCATTGGTTCGGTTACTTATAGATTGATTCTTCCCTAGGAGCTAAGTTTTGTTCATAACGTGTTCCACTTGAGGAGTTGGAGATTGATGAGCAATTGCGTTTAATAGAGGAGCCAGTGGAGATTATGGACCGGGAGAGTAAACAGATCAAACAACGCAAAATTCCGATCGTCAAGGTTCGAGGGAATTCGAAGCGTGAACCAGAGTTTTCCTAGGAACGCGAAGATCAGATGATGAGGAAATATCCTAACTTGTTTAGACAGCCCATGCCAATGGATGAGGTTACTCCTTCAATTTCTGGGCGAAATTTCTTTAAAGGAGGGGATGATGTGATAACCTGGTAAAACTAATGTGATAATTTGGAAACTTTGGTTTGATAACCTGGTAAAACTGATGTTATAATTCAGAAACTTTGGTTTGATAACCTTGTAAAACTGGTGTGATAAACTAAAACTTATGTGATAACTTTGGTGAGAATCTAAAAACTTTTGTCTTCTACTGTTGAGTACACTGTTAAACTTTATACTTCACTGTTGAGTAAAGCGCAAAACGCTATTTTACCTTTGAGTAAAATGCTATAACTGGATTTCTCACTACTTGCAACGAGGTTGAAACGATTTACAACGTGTGGAACTTATACGCTTAGCAACGAAAATTTTGTAACAAGAGCAGAATGTGACATTCCGGCCCTTCGGTGGGACCCGAGCCTTAGAAACCGATAAAACCAGCAAACCGAGAGTCACGTATATAGGCGTAGTATGTCAATTAAGGTATTAGAAGAGTGTAGTAGCCTTAAAACACTTCACAAACATCACACACAAGTCGGAGTATCGAAACATTGGTGAAAAACTGAGAAGTGCTAGGTATCGTGAATTATCTGCAAATCGATACGTGAATTTAATTGTATGATCGTAAATCGTTATGTGGCTGTCAGGACCAAATTTGAGCCTTTACTCATCCAATACACAGATTCAAGTGCGGAAATCATGAATCCATGATCAAATCATAGTGTTTGCTTGTTGAAATCCTTAGATTTCGCCTCTGAAACTCAAGAACTTGAGGGTTTTCACACACAAGTGCTCTCTATCTTCAAACAGCCGTCCAAGAGTCTTTTTTAACTTGTACACCTTATTCGGGAAGGAAGGATTGACAAAACCTGGAGGTTGATCAACGTAAACCTCTTCATCCAGTTCACCATACAGGAAAGCAGTCTTCACGTCAAGCTGATAAACTGTTATGTTCTTTGACGCTGCATAGGCCAAGAAAATCCTGATGGCTTCAAGACGAGCTACCGGGTCATAGACTTCATCATAGTCAAGCCCATCTATCTGCATATAACCCTTGACCACAAGTCTAGCTTTATTTCTAATAATTATTCCTCTGTCATCCTTTTTATTCTTAAAGATCCACTTGACTGGAATAGGCTTCGCACCAGGAGGAGCGTCCACAAGTTTTCAGACATCCAAAAGTTTGAATTGAAGCAATTCAGCCTGCATAGCCTCAATCCAATTATCATCTTTCATAGCAGCCGCTACAGAAGTTGGTTCTTCTTGAGAGATGAAACAGGAGAACAGGCAGGTATTTATTATTCCTGATTGACTTCTGGTGACTCTCTTATTTATTGGACCGATGATGTTTGAAACAGGATGTTTCTTGTGAATTCCAGTCTCTTCCACTGTCGGAACTGGAATATTTGGGTCTAGAGTACCCATCTGCACATCATTGCTCGGAGTTTCACCAGATTCAATCTCAGCAGAGTCTTCTGAGTCTGAATCGTTATTGATTGGATCATTCTCAGGTTGATTTTCTGGAATAGCTTGATTTTGTAGATTTTCTTGATTTAAATCTTGTTCAACCTCCTGAATGACTTCTTCATTTATTTGGTTCTCAACCAGGTTGTCAGTTGCAGCAGTAACCGGTGATGTGGTAGTGTCTGTTGATTCATTCCTCCAAGAAATATCCGGAAGCACATCTGAATAGATGGAATCCAGAATTGATGACGTAATTGGAACAGAACCTTCTGACACGCATGTATCCACGTTGCTAGAAGCTCCATGTAATCTTCCAGAATCACCTGAAACCACACAATCACTAAAGTTAAAAGAAGAAGTGAAATTCTCTAATTCATACATGCCATCTGAGTCAGGTTCTCTGGAATTATGAGTGTGCTCATTGAAATTTACGTTGCACGACTCCATAATAACCTGAGTTCTTTTGTTGTACACCCGATATGCCGCAGAGGTCATCGAGTATCCAACAAAATAGCCTTCATCTGCCCGAGGGGCAAATTTAGCTAACTGCTCAGACTGAATTAATACAGTACAAGGACATCCAAAGGGCTTTAAGCGCTTTAACACTGGTTTTTTTTTTGAGAACAGCTCAAAGGATGTCTTGTTGGCATGTTTGACCAAAAGAGTTCGGTTCAGGACATAGCAAGCAGTATTGACTGCTTCTGCCCAAAAAGACAGTTTAAGATTGGAATCAGCGAGCATTGTCCGAGCACACTCAATTATTGTTCGGTTCTTCCTTTCAGCAATCCCATTTTGTTGAGGAGTATAGGGAGAGCTAAATTGGCGAGTGATGCCCTTCTCGTTGCAAAACGAGTCGAAAACGTGATTCCGAAACTCCGTCCCGTTGTCAGATCTGATTATTCGAACTTTTTCTCTACTTGCGTTCTCGATACGAGTTACGAAGTCCTTCAGTATCTCTGGAGTCTCAGACTTCTCCCTTAAGAAGAAAACCCAGGAATATCTCGAGTAATCATCAGTGATGACGAGGCAGAAAGATTTTCCCCCCAAACTCTTGATATTAACTGGTCCAAAGAGATCCAGATGCAACTGCTGTAGGATTATTGTTGTTCTTCCAGGCGGCTTCGGTTTATGAGACGTTTTATGTTGTTTTCCCTTTGAGCATGCAACGCAGTTATCGACTTGTACGAATTCTTTGTCAGGCAGCCCAAAAACATGTTTCCCCCTAACCAGGCGATTCATGTTACGGAAATTAACATGTCCCATTCGTCGATGCCACAAGGTTGAATCTTCCTCTGAAGCTTTAGCCAAAAAGCATGCAACTGAACTAGTAGGCTTCGCAGCATTCATGTCCAGTGCATATATGTTCCCCCTACGACTTGCCCGAAATAAGATCTGATCTTCAGGCACTTTAAAACCAGGCTTGAGAATGAAGCATTCCCTATCGTCGAAGAACATTGGCATTTTATTGTCGCATATCTGCGAGACGCTCAGCAGATTGAATTGCAGATTTGACACGAGGTTGACTTTTTCAAAAGAAACTTCACCATTTGTTAGGTGACCAGTTCCAATTATTTGACCACCTTTCTTATTTCCTCCAAAAGCAACAGAACCTCCTCCAGATATCAGTTTGACATCATGCAAGAGATCCTTGTCACCTGTCATGTGCCGGGAACAGCCACTATCCATGTACCACAGATTTATTGACTTCTTTCGCTGTTCCTGCACAAACAAAGAAACGATTAGTTCACAGACGAACCCTGGTCTTTAGGACCACGGGTTTTCCTGGCATTCAGTTTCTTAGGTGGGCGAGTAGCAGGAGCGGTGGCTTGAACAAAAGGCCTCTGAGGATCAGCCAACGGAGACCATGGTGCTCTTGGTCTAGTGGTGATTGGAGGTGGGGTGTTAGTTGTTCCAGAAACAACCGGTTGAAAGTAACCGGTACTTGCACCCAATCCTCGCGTAGAGTGAGGTGTTACTCCACTGAAAAACTGTTGGTTCTGAAAGTTTGGCATGAACATTTGCTGATTATTCATGTACTCATAGTCTTCACTGTAATTTCCATAAAATCGAGGCCACGGCTGAGCGAAGGGCGGTCTCATCATCCTTGGTCCATAGGGTGCAACCATTGGTGGATTGAACCCCATGTGTGCTTTTGTTGAGTTGAAAGGACAACCCCTAGCAGCATGACTTGGGTCTCCGCAGACAAAACACCCAATAGTGTTAGCAGACCCATTTGGATTGACGGTCACAGCTGGAACCACCTTTTGAGCAGGTGTGACCTTTGTTTCAGCAACAGGTTCTCCTTCTCCTTGAGCAACAATTTTCTTATTCCGTCTTTTGTTGTTGTTTCTCTTCTTGGAAGAAGATTCAGCGCCTTGATTTTCTTCCAAATTCTTGGGCATTGCAACCGCAGGTTCAGCAACTTGAGGTTTAAGCACCCCTGTCTTCTCAGTGTAGGCAACATCTTTCGTTGCAACATTCTTCATCTTATTCTTTGCAGGTTGCTTAACTGAGGTAGACGAACTTGCACCAGCTTGATTAGCCGATGGAGTCGTGTTGCATGATTGAAACAGCTTGATGGAAGACATCGGTGTTACTTGAGGTGGGATCATTTCAGGTGCAGGAGCCGAAGAGATCACTTTACCATTGGTGATTGTGACAAAATGTTGAGTGTCACCCTTGGGTTTACCATCACCCAGACTTAACTTATTTTGTGCATCAACCGTCAGCTCATTGACAAGATCAGTTTGGCTCGAACCTGAGTTAGCATTTTTAGCTTTGAACCTTTGCCTTTTGGGAACTTTAGGTTTCTTTGAGACAAATTTTCCTTTAAGCATTGTTTGAGTTTCGCTAAAATTTGAAGTTTGAGAAATTGTCTCATTATCAGTTATTATTTTAAAAAACTCAGATTCTGCCTTCTGCCTAACCATATCTTCAGATATGCCAGTATCAAATGACTGCAATGAGCTGGACTCATAATCATTCAAATTTAGAGCACTTTCAACAGATGGAAGGCTTGAGCCACTTTCGTAGCCAGACAGTTTTTCTTCCATTTGTTGAATTTCAGACTTGCTTGGAACAGACTCATTATTCAAAAACCTGATGTGGCTTCGGGAATTTATTTTAGTAAGTTCAGGTATTTGAAAATAGTTATGATTGAGAGGATGCTCAACCGCAGCATCATCAATTTCTCGGGTTAAACCCAAACCATTTTGTACTCGTTTGAAAATATCCTTAGCCACATCACCTGCCAAGTTTGAAGGATTAAGTCTCATCAAATCAATTATTTCCCGAGCTTGAACATAGTTCTTGCTTAGGGTTGAAAAGCGAGTCACTAAATCCTCCAACTGAGTTCGAAGAGATATTTCAGTATGTTTCATAACCTCAATATCATCCTGCAAGGACTTTATTTTGGCCAGAAAATCCTGTTCCTTAGCTTGCATTGACTTTACCAGACATTCACTCGCTATTGCCTTTTCAACTAACTCTTCGTTATACAGGCGATATCGAGCGACTTCCTCTACACAGGACTCAGAGCACAAGAGAGATTTTACCGTATCAGGAATGAGGTCCTTTTGTCGGTTTATTGATTTTTGCTCAGCATCAGATTCAATTTTGGAGGAGCCTTCAACAGTGTTGGTCACAAAAGCAGCATCTTCAGAAGTTTCTTCCACATCAGCCATAAGTGCAAAATCAGTTGGATAGAGCGGGTCAAAGAAGGAATCTTCCTCAACCTTGGACTCATCAGATGAATTCACCATTAATGCATAATCCACACCTGCTGATGTTTGAGTCTGATTGGACCAAGTGTAGTTAGGATCACTCAGAGACACGAGTGCTTTCTCTGGGTTGTCAGCACGCATAGCAGAATTGGAACTGGAACCCTGGTGAGTAGTACCAGCAGGTTGTGACTTCTGATATGAAAAGTTGCCCTTATTTTGACTCGAATTATTGTTCCCACCAGATGTCACCGGAATCTGCCTCAGTTTTGGCTTCTTACACTCACGTGCAAAATGCCCCAGACCTTGACAATTGTAACACTGGGCTTTCGACTTGTCAAAGCCAATAGTGGCACCAGGTTGTGATTGGAAAACTTTTCTCCCAGTTTTCTTGAAGAACTTCCTAGTGCGGGCAGCGATCATACCAAGTTGCCACTTGATATCCATTTCTTCGAGATCATCAGCAGGAATTTGATCCAGGTCTTCTTGGCACAGAGACATACCCTCAATACATCCTGACATTTGGGAAGCCAGGCATGCAACAAGAGCATTGCATATCTCCTGATCTTTGTCAGTCAGGCCAACAGTTGAGGTTCCAGAAGGATAGGCAGCAGATGACTGAATCACCGGAGTGACTGGTTGTTGAGCAACGAAGGCAGTCTGACAAACAGATTGTTGAGGAGAAACTTGAGCAGCAGCTTGAACAGTAGAGCAAGACCCACCAGCAAAGTAAGGAAATTCAACGTCAGCCTCGTTAGGAGCAACGAAGGCAGCATTTGGAACAACCTCAGTGGCCCTTTTATTGGTAACTTTCCCCATAAGTGAATTTCCATCTCTTTCAATAGCAGCAATTTCATAGCCTCTTACTTTGTCAATAAGATCCATGTAGTCCACAGTGGTAAGTCACTGCTTTCAAGCAAGTAGATGACATATGGAGCAAAGTCTCGAGGAAGTGACTTCAGAATTTTCTTTGATATGACAGGCATCTCAGGTCGAATTTGGTTATTTTGCATTTCACAGATGAGTCTGCAGAACTTTGTCACATGAGTCTCAAAGGAGTCTCCAGCAGTGTGAGCAAAGGTGTTGAAACGCAATTTGAGAGAATCCAGTCTTCTCTCCTTACTCTCCAGGTTTCCCTCATACTTTTTCTCAAGTGCAACCCAGATTTCATGAGCAGAGGTTGCTTCAGTGAAATGAAAAGCAATGTCATCAGACAGTGCCATCTTGATGCACCCAAGAGCACGTTTGTCGACCTTCATCTGGTTATGTTCAGTAATAGAGTAGTCCTCAGGTTTCTTTGGAACACGCCTTTGGGCCTGGGCAGCTGGAGGATCAGCTCCAGCAACAGTAGGCACAGGATCCACATAAAACACCTTAGGACCGCATTTCACTGAGGTCAGCAAGTCATAATCCACATACTCAAGGTAACACTGAAACTTTTTCTTCCAATCATCATAATTTGCAGCCCCAAGCAATTTAGGAGGCCGGTTATTCCCTTGGAACATTTGATTTGCAGAGGTAAACTCAGACATGGTGAAACAAGTGGTGTTTCTTCACAAAAGAGCTTAATGGGTCAAACGGGTCGAGAATTCAGAAATTTCTTCAACGGATGCAAGATTGAGGTCAATTGCTCAAAAACCTACAAAACAAACATCAAGAAGTTTATTTAGTTTGAATCAATCAAGTAAATAAGTCAAATTTGAAATTTTCAAATTTTCAAGACTTAGAAAATTTTCCAGCCATGTTCTTGAGCATAATCACCAGGTCAAAATCAAATTTCACGAAATCAAGTTTTTAATGCACCAATAGTTTAGGAATTTGCTTAGGAACAGATTTGTTAACTACAACAAGTTCCAAAAACCACTTAATCTATGTGAAATCGGATCAAACAGTGATTCTTATGAAAAACTTCCAAGAACACAATTTTTGCTCTAAAATCTTCAATACTTGATGTTTTTGAGTGATTCAAGTTGCTATCATCCCTAAATCATGAGTCTAACATGTATGCATGTTCAATTTTGACTCAAAATCAGTGAAAGATAGACATTTATTTTCAAAAGTAACGCACAGCACGTATGCTCTGTGTTCGCATAAATCTGGAAATCTCAAAAATTGACCCATTTATTGTGATTATTGATGAAATCTAAGCATTCCAACAGATTCCTTGTGAAATTTCGTTCAAAATAGTGCAAGGAATCACACAAACACCTAGATTTGATGACTTGAATGAGTGATTCTTCAAGTTTTTGAGAAAACTCAAGAACATGAAGAACAATGGCTCTGATACCATTTGTCAGGACCAAATTTGAGCCTTTACTCATCCAATACACAGATTCAAGTGCGGAAATCATGAATCCATGATCAAATCATAGTGTTTGCTTGTTGAAATCCTTAGATTTCGCCTCTGAAACTCAAGAACTTGAGGGTTTTCACACACAAGTGCTCTCTATCTTCAAACAGCCGTCCAAGAGTCTTCTTAGGGTTATTCTAGAGTGGCTATTTATACTAGAGAGAGCACAGGTCGTGATTGCACTGAAATCAAGAGAATGTTATTGAAGTTAGTGAAATTTATGACATCAGACAGACGAGATCGCCAAGAACAACATTGAAGTCGCCAAGACTAAAATGAAGTCGCCAAGGCTGGTTGGCGACCTCACCAAGGTTGGCGACCTCACCAAGCCTTGGCGAGGTCACCAACCAGCCTTGGCGACTTCATTTTAGTCTTGGCGACTTCAATGTTGTTCTTGGCGATCTCGTCTGTCTGATGTCATAAATTTCACTAACTTCAATAACATTCTCTTGATTTCAGTGCAATCACGACCTGTGCTCTCTCTAGTATAAATAGCCACTCTAGAATAACCCTAAGAAGACTCTTGGACGGCTGTTTGAAGATAGAGAGCACTTGTGTGTGAAAACCCTCAAGTTCTTGAGTTTCAGAGGCGAAATCTAAGGATTTCAACAAGCAAACACTATGATTTGATCATGGATTCATGATTTCCGCACTTGAATCTGTGTATTGGATGAGTAAAGGCTCAAATTTGGTCCTGACAGTGGCAAGTTGATACTTGATTTTATTGGATTCGATATGATAAAAATGATGGTGAATTGAAAATGGGAGAAAACCTTGAAAACCGAGACCAACAATGCGAAAAACGGACAAAGCGGGCTGCGGTCAACAAAAGTCAATAGGGCTGCTAGACGGGGAGCTCTAGGCGTATCGTTTCGGGCAACCCAAGACCCTAGGCGATACGCCTAAACCTGAATTTTCAGCAAAACCCTAATTTTCCTCTATAAAAGCATCATTAGCCACCACCAACCCATTTCACCACTTCCAGACGTCTTGTCACTCTCATTTACGTCTCATATCATTTTCATACTCATTCATTATCAGTATTTGAGCTTTATTACTAATTTCAAGCCCCGATTGCATCCTTAATCATCCTACATCATTCGATATGTGATTTCTTATGTTTTGCTTGTGTTTAAGTTGTCAAGATCCAAGCTTTTTGATGGATCTAGGTCTGATCTATGATTGTTTGATGATATCTAGTATAGATCTAGTGATTTGGATAGAAAAGATTGCATCTTTTGATCAAAAGTATGGCTTTTATGCATGATGTTGTGATATGAGCTAGATTTAGGGTTTTTCATGGAAAATCATGCATGCATGTGGATAAAGATTGATGATTTGTGCTAGATTTATGTTGTAATGACTTAATAATGATGGATCTAGGGATGAGGTGTAATAAAGTTGTTCACTTTACATGAGAACTATGATGAAAACATGATTTCAGTTGCCATGCATGCAAGATCTTGAATATAGGCAAATGATTGGTGTTAGATCTACTATGTGGATGTGTAATCTACATTATTTGACGCATGATGATGTATAACGTTGTGAACTTGATGATCAATTTCATGAAGATTTTTTTATTAAAATTATTTATGTGAAAGCCCGTGCCAATGGATGAGGTTACTCCTTCAATTTCTGGGTGAAATTTCTTTAAAGTAGGGGATGATTTGATAACCTGGTAAAACTGATGTGATAATTTGGAAACTTTGGTTTGATAACCTGGTAAAACTGATGTTATAATCCGGAAACTTTGGTTTGATATTCTTGTAAAGCTGATGTGATAAACTAAAACTTATGTGATAACTTTTATGAGAATCTAAAAACTTTTATCTTCTATTGTTGAGTAAACTGTTAAACTGTATACTTTACTGTTGAGTAAAGCGCAAAACGCTATTTTACCTTTGAGTAAAATGCTATAACTGGATTTCTCACTACTTGCAACGAGGTTGCAATGATTTATAACGTGTGGAACTTACACACTTAGCAACGAAAATTCTATAACAAGGGCAAGATGTGACATTCCGGCCCTTCGGGTGGGACCCGAGCCTTAGAAACGAAGAAAACCGGCAAACCGAGAGTCGGGTATACAGGCGTAGTATGTCAATTAAGGTATTATAAGAGTCTAGTAGCCTTAAAACAGTTCACAAACATCACACACAAGTTGGAGTATCGAAACATTGGTGAAAAACCGATAACTGCTAAGTATCATGAATTATGTGCAAACCGATATGTGAATTTAATTGTATGATCATAAATCGTTATGTGGCAAGTTGATACTTGATTTTATTGGATTCGATATGATAAAAATGATGGTGAATTAAAAATGGGAGAAAACCTTGAAAACCAAGACCAACAACACGAAAAATGAACAAAGCGGGTTGCGGTCAACAAAAGTCAACAGGGCTGCTAGACGGGGAGCTCTAGGCGTATCGCTTAGGGCAACCCAAGACCCTAGGCGATACGCCTAAACATGAATTTTCAGCAAAACCATAATTTTCCTCTATAAAAGCATCATTAGCCACCACCAACCCATTTCACCACTTCCAGACGTCTTGTCACTCTCATTTATGTCTCATATCATCTTCATACTCATTCATTATCAATATTTGAGCTTTATTACAAGTTTCAAGCCCCGATTGCATCCTTAATCATCCTACATCATTTGGTATGTGATTTCTTATGTTTTGCTTGTGTTTAAGTTGTCATGATCCAAGCTTTTTGATGGATCTAGGTTGGATCTATGATTGTTTGATGATATCTAGTATAGATCTAGTGGTTTGGATAGAAAAGATTGCATCTTTTGATCAAAAGTATGGCTTTTATGCATGATGTTGTGATATGAGCTAGATCTGGGGTTTTTCATGGAAAATCATGCATGCATGTGGATAAAGGTTGATGATTTGTGCTAGATTTATGTTTTAATGACTTGATAATGATATATCTAGGGTTGATGTGTAATAAAGTTTTTGACTTTGCATGAGATCTATGATGAAAACATGATTTTGGTTGCCATGCATGCAAGATCTTGAATAAGGGACATGATTGGTATTAGATCTACTATGTGGATGTGTAATCTACGTTATTAGATGCATGATGATGTATAACGTTGTGAACTTGATGATCAATTGCATGAAGATAATTTTATAAAAATTATTTATGTGAAAATATGACGAAAATGGCCTATTAGGGAATTATAGCTTTCGGTACGGTTGGTTAAACTTAGTCAACACTCACACGATTGCGTGTCATAGGTGGAGTCTAGGAGGATTCACCTACTGTATCCAAGTGTTTATTATTTGAAAACATTTACACCAAAGGTGAGTTCATACCCCACTTTTTAATTTTTTACGCTTTTGGGGAAGAAGACATATGGTAACTGTTTTATAACTGAACTTGATGATTTATACCAACACTTTATAAACCATGGCTGAAGCGTTTGCTGAAAGTCCTTCCACAAGGTGAACCATGAATAATTATTATTAGGGAATTATAATGTAAATCTACTGGGCTTGACAATACCTAGTCGACCGCCGGGTACGGGGCGGGTATTATATTGTCCTAGCTCGGTCATTACTTGCAAACAGTATGACATAAATGCAACGTAAGCTGTTTGTAATGGTGTCACAAATCCTATGTTGTTATAAAAATCTTATGAGCTAGCTACCCACAGGTATAAATATCAACTAGCTTTTCCAGGGTGGACTCCCTGCTTGGGTTGATAAATATTATTTATCTGCTTAAATTTATGATCTCACCAACCTAGCATTGACACTTTTAGTATGTTCTTCTCAGGTCATTAGGAGCAGCTAAGGACCACGTTAGGTATCATTCATGGTGTCTATTGCATGGTTTGTAATAATTTAACATTCTTTTTTCGCCTTTGGCGAAAAGACAACTTAACTGTTTTTATGTTATCGCTTCCGCATTTGAATTTTTAACTTAATGTTTTATCGCTTCCGCAATGGATTTCGAAACTTGATGAAAATGCTTCCGCACTATTTTATTAATAACGCTTATCTCTGATAAACTGTTTTCAAAACTTACGTGATCGTTGAGTCGAGCATATAGATGTTCAAAGTGTCTGACGGCTCGGATCCTGGTCTGTGTTCGCATCCCCCCTGCTCGCGGTATTTTAGGCTGGCGGTTCGGACGGGGTGTGACATAAAGCAAAACAGGCGAACTGTGCCTATGTGCGTCTATGTGTGTGTGTCTAACTAACTCTAGTCATAGTTGGATCTAATGCAACTATGAGTTCACTATGACTGACCGCTCTGATACCATTCTGTCACACCCCGAGAAAACCCGTTGCCTTCAGGGGCTCTGCGGACCTGGGCACGACTAGTGGCGCAAGCGTGTCCGCCGCAACCACCACTAGCATCTGAGTCGTCAGACACTTCGAACATCTACATGCTCGACTCAATGACCAAAACACATTTTCAAAACAGATTTTATCAGAGTTAAGCGGAATTAACCAAAACTGTGTAGAAGCATTTATCAAGTTTAGAAAGCATTTGCGGAAGCGACAAACCATTAGTTACCCAAATCAAACGTTGCAGAAGCGAAACATAAATAGTTTAGTAAGTATTTCGCCCAAGGAGATAAAACAATTTTAACAAAAACATAACCAATGCACACCAAATACCAATGATCCTAAACGTGCGTGCCTTAGCGACTTCCTCCTAAGCACCTGAGAAGAAACATGTAAAGTATCAACACAAGGTTGGTGAATTCACATAGTTTGAAATAGTAGGAAACAATATTTCCCAGAAAATATAAGTTTAACCAGTTACTCTCCACGAGACGTAACCCAGCAGGAATTTCACGAAAACTGTTGCCAGAAACAACAATGAAAAACATTTTATATACGTGGGTTAGCTAGACCACAAAATTTGTAAACTAGTAGGAATTCGTAATCACCATAACTGACAAACTTAAGATTTTTGCCTTCCGGTTGTGCTATGATGCGGAACACAACGCCGAGTTAGGACAATATTATACCCGTTCCTCTCCCCTCCAAGGGCCAGTAGGAGCTAGAGCGACTAGCGCAGGCAAGGTTTGTCAGACCCGGTAGATCTACCAAACATTTCTCCATTATCACTGATATAAAACGGCTTATGCTATTAGTGGAAGGACTCCCATGCATGTTTTTCGTCTACTATTCACAAACTAATATATAAAACAAATAAGTAGTTCGAAAACCGTAAAAGTTTACCACATGTCTTCTCCCCCAAAAAGCGTTAAATAGTAAAAGTGGGGTCGTGAACTCAACTTAGGGTGCAAATAAGCTATTCCAAGTAAACCAACCACCGAGAAGTAGTGAAGACCTCCTATACTTCACCCATGACACATAATCGTGTAAGTGTTGACCGTGTTTGACCGAATGTCCCAACAACTTGCGGACATTGGATGAGTGGACCTGACAACATATTGGTGATCATATAAATGTTTTCTATATTCTTTCTAACATGTATCACACATATAACACGTTACATGGCATACATATATGGATCACAATTACTTACGACGTCATACCGCGTATAGGATGTACGATAGACAGAACAATCATACAAAGTCTTGTCATTCCAACCAAGGTAGGAGACTTGGAACTTGTATACCCGTATAACTTATAATCAATTTGACTTATAACATGCAAACACATTTCCAAATAACCTTATGTATTCATGCATTTCCCTTAATTTATTTATTTTCCGATAAATATATATTTATCATATGCAAGCTAATCCCATGATTACACATCATCATCACCTCATCCAAATCACATATATTATCATTTAGCATCTTCCAAGCCAAGTTAAAGATTCCTAACCGCATGCTTGCTTGCTATCTTGACCTAATAGGCTATTTTCACCATATTTTCATGTAAATAATTTTTATAAAATAATCTACATGCAATTGATCATCAAGTTTGCAACTTTATACATCATCATGCATCATTTAACCTAGATTACACATCCACATAGTAGATCTAACACAAATTATGTGCCTTTATTCAAGATCTTGCAAGCATGGCAACCAAAATCAAGTTTTCATCTGGATCTCACGTAAAAATCATAACTGTATATCATAGAAACCCTAAATGTAACTTGATCTATCATTTAGCACATAGATCCATCATCAAGATGTCAAATTTCATCACATGCATGCATCCAAAACAACATGCAAAACCTAGATCTAATATACCTCACCACAACTTGAATAAAAATCACATTTTTGATCAAAAAGCACAAGCTTTATGCAATAGATGATCACTAGATCTATGCTTATCATCATCAAATAGATACAAACCAGTCCTATGTTATCTAAAAAGATTGAATCTTGACAAGTTTAAGATGATCAAAACACAAGAAAACACATACTGAAAGATATAGGATGAAAGAGGATGATATCTAGGCTTGATGAGAAATGAGTAGGATATGAGGAGAGCACGAATTCACAGCTGATAAGACGATTTTAGGTGCACGAATGAGGTAATGGGGGCTGCAAGTGCCTAAGTAGGGAGCATTAGGGTTTTTTCTAAAAAAGCAGTCCCAAGCGTATCACTTAGGGCCCTATGATGCTCTAGGCGATTTGCCTAGAGCCTCCGTCTGGCAGCCTTTTGACTTTTGTTGACTTTTCACGTTTTTTAAAGTTTGGCCACGTTTTTCAAGGAGTTGGCTTTTCTAATATTTTCCATTGGTTGTAATGCATCGAATCCAATAAAATCAATTATCAACATGTCATATAACAATTTTCAATTAAGCAATTAAATTCACATACCGGTTTTCACATAATTTACAATATTTGCCGGTTTTTAATTATTAACTAATATTACAAGAATCCGACTCGTGTGTGACATCTGTGAAGTGTTTTAAGGCTACTAGACTCTTCTAATACCTTAATCGACATACTACGCCTGTACGCACGTTCTAGTTTTACCGGTTTTATCAGTTTTATCTGTTTCTAAGGCTTAGGTCCCACCCGGACGGCCGGATTGTCACATATTAGTGGCCTAATTTTTATTGCTCATGTTCGTGATAACATGTTACACGCGGGAATTCATTCAGTAAAGTGTCAGTGGTGGTAACTTATGGTAATGGTTATAGTGTATGATCACACACGTCATGTAAAGTAGTTAATGTAGTCCATTGCAAACCATTTTCACGTACATTTACATTATAGACATATGAACTCACCAACATTATTGCTGACCTTTTTAAGCATGTATTTCTCAGGTAACTATCACTGGTAATAGAAAACTTTGGGCATGCATAGAAGTGTCATCATAGTAGGAATTTATCATTCAAGACATTCATTTGTTATGCCACGACATGTCGACATTTTTGAAAACATCATGCAACCACTTTTCTTCCGCAGCTTATTAGAAATTTAAATGTAACCTATGGTTGTGTTTTATAAAATATGTCAAATTCATATAGAGTCGTTCAGTGTAATTTTTATGTTCTTTTTCCATGAAGTCACGACCCACGAGGAGTCGTTGTGGGTGAGGTGTGACAATTGTTAACTGTAAGGGTGCGAATTTCTGACGCGACCCAAAAACCCAACACGAATCCAACACATTCTTCATGGATTAGGGTTTAGTCTAAACAACTTTGAGTCAACTTACGGTCCAACCCATGAACCTATATAGCTAAATGTGTGGTGTTCGGGTCAACCCGTCAGGTTGCCGGTTGACCCGTTTAACCTATTTATTCTATATTTTATATTTTAAATAATAGATTAAATCGGTATTGTATTTTTATTAAAGTTTAAAATATTAAAAAGGAATTAATATAAGCTTTTATGATTAAAACATCATT
The DNA here is from genome assembly GCA_039602395.1 of Deinandra increscens subsp. villosa. Classification (NCBI taxonomy): domain Eukaryota; kingdom Viridiplantae; phylum Streptophyta; class Magnoliopsida; order Asterales; family Asteraceae; genus Deinandra; species Deinandra increscens. Next base: position 26,308,471 of record JBCNJP010000012.1, on the reverse strand, counting down.
ATTTTATATATATTTGTATATCTTTTGTAAAAATGTAATTCTAAAGAAATTAACATGGAATTAAAAAGATAAAAAGTTAGGGCCAAACGGGTCGTGTTCGGGGGTCAACCCATAAATATTCATGTCGGGTTCAGGCACATGTACGTGACATGATTTTTAGGTACGGGTCGGGTTGACTTGCCAACCCATGAACACGACCGTTTAACAACACTAATTAATAGTATTCTCATTAAGAGAACCAACAAACTAGATCAAATATCTCTAGACACATTTATTATAATATTGTCCTCATATGACTTAGATGATAAGAAGATAGAAGTCATAAATAAAAATTCCTAGGTGACTCCTATTACTGTAACATTTTATGTTTGACCAACACCTTACACTCCAATGTTAACATTGACGTTCATTCTAACAACTCGAGAGGTTTGTATCTAGAAGTTCCATGTGGAGTGACAAAGTATCTAAGGCCCTATTTGTTTCAGCTTAATGGTACTGAATGAAGCAGAATCTGAATCGGTAAGACAAGAAGGGATGTTTGGTTCGACTGGGCTGCTGCATCGGTAAGACAAGAATGTCTGGAGGGCTTCTTTTTTGATTAAGCAAGGTGCCCCTTGCTTTTTGATTCAGCCGCAAAGCCATGTAAAAAAAGGAGCCGAAGGATAAATAAAGGAGAAGAACTAAAAACATGCTTGGTTCCTGGCCCGATTTTTCTGAGCTCCATTCGTGTTCGAAGGCCGCGAAGGCATTTTAGCCAAATTTGCAACCCTCCCCCCCCCCCCCCCCCGGCGCGAGGTTAGATGCCAAAGTAAAACATAACATTAGAACTTAACATGTCATGAAATTATTCATATATAAGCTAACCATGTTTTTGATCTCACACCAATGTGAGACAAGCTAAATGAAAGGAAAAAAAATAGACTTTTTCTTTACACACCAATATGGGACAAGGTAATAAAAAAAGTTTTTTTTTGTTCTCACACTGATTTGTTAGTATTTTTTTTGTTTAATTATACATGTATTCAGATGTCAAACAAACACCACATAATGATTCATCACCTTATTGATTCAGCGCTTCTTTACCATACAGACAACTTATTCATTCAGTAACAAATGAAACAGACGAACCAAAAGGCCCCTAACACTACTTCTTTTCAAATTAATGATAAATTCATTCTTACCAAGACCTATTATGAAGTAAAGCCGAAGCACATTGCTTTGTTTTCATCATTTATCACTAGCTATAAAGCCTTAATGGAAGGTATAATTACACCAATAAAATGTTGATGTTAAAGATCTTGAGCAGATCAATCCTGATGGGTTGGATGAAATGGATATTTAGTGGCAAATAACGATGATTTCATTAATAGTTAAATGATATCATGATCATATCGGGAATAAGCAGCTGACAAAGTAGGAATCTATATGCTACAACAAAATAAAGCTCGGATGTTACAACTGTCAGCAACGTGGATACTTGCCCATGTATATATCTCAAAGGAAACTGTGAATGTTAGCGAGAATCCATAAAAAGGGTGATTGAGCTAGTTTTCACTAAAGAAGCAAAGAAATCAAACACTCGAAAGCACTACGAAGCCAACATGAAGAATACTTTGATTGGATTAAAGAAATGGAGAAAGCTTATAATGTATATAAGAAGACTCTCATTGTTGTATATGAAAGTGGAGAGGGTACGTTTGATGATGATGAGGACGAGATTCATATCATGAAGGATCAACACAACAATCTGGGTAACATCCCTAAAGGGAAGCAACCTGGAACAACTATTAAAAACATATAGCATGCTGGTAGTGGTTACTCAAGGCATATGACTAGCCATAAATCTCTACTATCAGATTTCAAAGTCTGTGATGGAGGTTATGTGGTGTTTGCTGGAGACAAGAAGGGAGGTCAGATCACTGGTTATGGTAATGTTTCAAATGATAAATTTCCCCTTGAAGAGGTAAATTTTTTTTATAAATTTATTTCGATTTGGTGAGCATCACACAAGTTTGTGACAAACAATTTGGTTCATTTTTGAACAAAAAAGATAATTTGATTATTAAACTAGGTTTGGTAATAGCTAAGGACTTGATTGTGAGAAGCTCTTCCCGCAGAAAACAATACATAAATTCTTTACATAGATGATGCTTTCGTGTCTGGGAATGCATCTTGTTTGATCTCTAAAATGTCAAAGAACGAGTCTGACTTGTGGTATACATGAATGTGACATATTAATATGAAATCAATAATTAAGTAAATTAAAAAACCACTTGGTTCATGTTTTGCCTCATAAAGAATATTTTTTAGTTATCATTGCATTGCATGTGACATGAAAGAGATAAACAAAATAAAAAACCTAATTTTCCCAAGATATAAAGCTCTACCGTTAAACCTTTAGAAGCGTGGCATATGGATCATTTTGGTTCCATTGGTGTGAAAACATGAAACGGAAATTTGTATTGCCTAGTTATTTTTGATGATTTTTTCTCGATTCTCATGAGTTAATTTTCTATCATCTAAGGATGAAATTCCTGACTCTAATCAAGGTGAAAACAATACGAAGTGATAGTGGGACTGAATTTCTTATTATGGGAAACATGGATTTACTCATTAATATAGTGCAGCTAGAATACCAAAGTAGAATGGTGCTGATAAAGAAAATATAGAATGCTCATAGAAACTGCTCGAAAAATACTACTGAATCTAAGATGTCAATAATCTTTTGGGAAGAAGTAGTTAACACTGTGTTAGAACACAATGTAAATGTAACGGAAAACAGTCAAGTATTAGAATAAAATATAAGATATAGCCTTAAAAGAGAAAGGATAGGAAAATCTGTACGATTTACAAATTTCTGTATTCGTACAAAACAACTCCGGAATTTCCGAAGTAGATCTGCACAGACCAGATTCTACAGAAATCCTCATTTTCATAGAAGGCTTCTAATGGGAAACATTACTAGTCTTCAAAGAAGAGTCCTGAAGGAGTTCTGGACAACCGGAAGATAAAGTTTACGAGAAGAACAAATCTGCCTTTGTGTGAAGAACAAGTAAAGATAAATACCAACTTGGTATTAAATACGAATGTAGTTGAAGACAGTTGAAAATAGATAAGTTGAATATCCTCAATTTATCTCTATATACTTTGACACACTCCAAATTCAACCGTCCTTAACCACATTATTCGCTTGCAACTTGCTACTACTTCCTATAAATAACAAGCGGACTTAATCAAAGAATGCAAGACAACAATCATACAATTCACAAGCTTCTCAAAGCAATTACAACCTACTCCCATAGAAAAGTTCTTTCTATTGATATATTGTTATACTATAAACTCGTGTAAACTATTATTTACATTTGAGATATACAGAAAACCCTTTTATGAATTGTTATCTTCCAATTAATTTACTTTCCGCAACTTCTTTATCTTGTTTAAATCAAATTGTGCCAATATTGATAAAGAGCCCCTCAGGGGACCCAACAATTGGTATCAGAACAGATTGAATAACCAATATTTAGAGATCTTGTTCTTTAACACCTTTTCTTTAACATTCCCTCAAGAATGTCTTCAAGCTGGAATAATGGGAAATCTCTTGGCTCATTAGCAAAACCCCCTATGCTTGCTAGGGAGGAATCATAGTGAAAAATTAGAATTACCAACTTTCTAAAAGAAGTTGACAGTTCCCTGTTGGATTGCATAGCCAATGGACCTCATTGTCCCACTGTTGACATTCCTGAGATAAAGGAAACCAAAACCTCAGCCGGTGTTCCTGCTCGCACCATACCAAAAGATAGAAAATGGTGGAGCGAGGAGGACAAGACCAAAGAAATAAATGAGGACAGAGCGAAAACAGTTTTCATTATGGCTCTTCCCGATGAGATATTCTGTCAAGTTGACTGCAATACCTCAGCCAATGGCATATGGGATGCCCTTGAAAAACTTTTTGCTAGAGGAGATTAAATGAAAAGAAACAAGAGAACTAAGGCATTAAACGAGTATGAATCTTTCGAATCACTCCCAAGTGAGTTACTCTTAAATACTTACAACCATATTGCCACAATAATCAATAATTTAAGGAAGTTCAATGTTTCTAAATCAAATGAGGAAACAAACGTTAAATTTATAAAAAGCCTTACTCATGAATGGAGAAATCTAACCATGACTCTCCAATCAACTTTGGATTTGGAAGAGAAAAGCCTAAATGATCTCTTTTGTATTCTAGACTCTCAAGATTCTGAAATACTGGACATCTCCAAAACCAAAGTCGATCCACTGGCTCTTTACTCTGAAAAGAGAAAAATAAACACTAAACAAGAGCTAATCCATTCAAAAAGAAAAGAGTTAAGTGACTCGGAAATAGAATTTTCTGAAAGTAAAACAGAAAATAAGTCATTTGAAAAATCACTAGCACTACTGACCAAACAGTTTGGGAGATTCAACAAAAGGAATCCCTCTTGGTCAACCAAAAAAAATTCTCAAAAGGTGAAGAAAACAAGAAACAACCTTCAGAATTTAACAAACCTGAAGTTGACAAAAATGAAATAAAGTGCTTCAAGTGTGGAATAATGGGCCACTATGCCTCTGAATGCAAGAATCAAAAACTTAAAGATGCATCATACTATTAAAGAATGTATGAACAGGCCATGCAGAGAGAAAAGGCATTAATGGCTGAAGTTGAAGGGGGTGTTTGGTAAGCACTTAATAACCTCTTAATGGTATCACATCTGAATCGGTCAGATGTTAGGGTGATTGGTTGACCCTCTTAATGAAAAAACAGCTCTTAACAAGCTCTTATTCGATAAGTTTTGGAGACAAATCTGAACCATTCTTTTAAATAAAACACTACCCTCATTCCTTTTCTATCCTTATCCTTTTTCTCTGGGCGCCTCCACCAAAACCCTACCCCCTTCGAACTACCACCAGAGACCGACGCTCCACCTCCATCCAAACTGCTGTGCCGGCAACCATCACAGGTCTCCAACCAAAAGTCCGGTCGCCGGCTTCCTCCAGCTACCACGTCACTGCGGATCTCTCCTTTAAGGTGTGTTTTTTTCTTTTCTCGTCTCCATCTCCACAACTTCTTTGGGTGCAAGTATTTCCCTATTTATGTAAGATCTTTGAGAGAACACGAGTTTTATTTTGAGATTGATTGAATGAATGGGTTAGTGCATCTTGCATCGAACAACTATGCATCCCAGAATAATGTTTGAGTTTTTCAGCCCATATAGGTAATAATTATTAGTTGTTTTTCAGCCCATATAGATGTCATGCTTCTTCAAAATGAAATCAACAAAGATGTAACTTTTTGAGTTCTTACTGTCCATATAATTTGTACAATGTCAATACAGTTTTCAATTTTTTTTTTGAATGCTTTTTGTTACAGTTGTTGAGTTAATTGTTTTTAGAATGAAGCAAGAGAGGTTGATTTTGTGTGTAGATTGTTTGATGTGGTTTGTTGTTTAATATTGTATTTAGATTGTTTGATTGTGTAGATTGTTATGTGGTTATTTGTTTCATTTGTACATTGTTCTTGACAACATCGTGTGTGTAGATTGTTTGATGTGCTTCTTTAATTGATGGTAGATTGTACTAAAGAAATGGATTATCTATGATGGATTGTATGTTTTTTTTTTCGTTAATTATTACGATTCAAACCAAACAGATACATTTCATTTGCAATAAATAACCTACAGGGGTAAAATAGTCATTCTGAACAACCCTACAAAGGTCTAACCAAACAACACTTACTGGTTCAGCACTAACTGATTCAGTACTCTTATACAATCAAACATGTTACTGATTCAGCACTTGATAATACAGATCCTGCCAAACAGCCCCGAAAACTGGGACTCAGATTCATCATCTGAAGAAGAATGCCATGCAAACAAATGTCTTATGGCCAACGATGAATCTTACTTGTCCGGTCTCTCTGACGCCTTACATGAGAAACAAGTAAGCTCCTCTCATACTGATCTAATTTTTCAATTCAACAACATGTCAATAAACTACAAATTTTTTCAAGAAAACTCTGAAAGAAACAAACTTTTAAATGAAAATAAGTTTAAAACCTTTGAAGAAGAAATAAACTCTCTCCTATCTGAACTTCATCAACTAAAAGGAGACAGAGAAAATGAATTGTTAAAATTAAGACAACTTGAGACGCAGAACTTGAGTAATAAAGACAAAATTGATCATTATGAGACCGAGCGTGCAACTCTGTATCAAAGGTTACATATGGAAACTAAGAAAATAAACGGTCTCATAACTGCTCATGACCAACTTGAGAACATGTCAAATACACCAAGGAACTATGGTCAAGGGATTGGGTATATACATGGGACCAAAAGTCCAAGACTGTCTCTGTAAAAGACAGCAGTCAGAATGACTCACAACTGGATATCAATGTTAAAAACAGGAATCCAGTTTTTGAAACCTCAACCCAACATAAGTCTGATCTTGGTGACTCCAACAAATCTAAATCTGAGTCAACAAACTCCACCAGTTCCTCAAGTCAAAACTTTGAAAACTTTGGGGAAAGAACAATTTACAGGCATTGTACGTGCAGTGAAACTGATTGGAAAACACTATAGCATGAAAGTATAAACCTTGTAAATGCTAACACCTCTTTAAGTGTTTCTCCCAAATATGTGAAAATCAAAAGAAGGAAAGAATCTACAGAAACAATAAACAAGAAACCCAAAATCAAATGGGTTCGAAAAACCAGATAAAATATCTTTCTGAAGTTGTATACACATTCTTCAGAATTTCTGAAGCACATCTACATCAACTAAGAAACTTCCTCCCTCGCACTTATCAAGGGGGAGCCTTTTGTGTGTTTTCTTTCTTTCTTTTCCTCTTTTCTATCTGAAATAAATGAATGTTCTAAAAAGACACGTGTTACTCTTAGAATCTCTCTTTAAAAAGTTGACTCTCTTTTTCCTCCTAAAATGCAATGATGCCCATCAAATCACATTTTTAAATGACATTAGCATATCGGGAAGCAAATCTTTGTGAATTAAGGCACCCAAAAGAGGCAATAATAACTCTAAATAGGAGAATGATGAAAATAAGAGTTAATTCTCTCTCACAAACCCTCTCAACCACCTTTACTAGGAGTCTAAACAGCCGACAAAGCCCAAAAGTCTTACTGACAAATCTTCAGATCTCTGTACTCTTCCCGGTTACAAATAGATGGATGTCATTTTCATAATCTACTCATCCCAATCTCAATCCAAAGAAATCTTCATCACAAAATGGATCTTGAAGCCCTAATGGATAGACGAGCCTTCTAAATTCCACTCCACCTCACCCACAATCTTTGTCTTCACATATCCAACGACCAACAAACGTTCACCAGAATGGTGAGATTCCTGCAGACATGGACCATTGGATTTTCCCTCACCCAAAACACTCCCATCAGATATGAATTTCTAAGGGAATTCTGGGTCAACGCCAGATCTGACCCAAATTCACCTATGATTCCAATCAGAACTCGGGTGAACCACCTCACATTTGAAGTTACTGAAGACTCCATTCGCTCAGCCCTCAACTTAAATGAAAAAAATGGGGTCACTCATTTCAACAAAACCCAAGTCATTGACATTGGGTATGCTGGAGAATTCTTAGAAGAATAAGCCAACAGATTCCCTCTTCCCCTTATCTGGCAATTCTTCTTCTCACAAATCCTAGTTTGCTTCTCCCCCCGTGTCAATAACCATCATCTTGCTGACCATGATACCCAAATGGTGATGCATGCTCTGATTCAGGGACTAAACATAAATTTCTCTCACTACCTGCTACAGAACATGAAAAAAAACTACTTCACTCCTATAGAAGAGAGAGTAATTCTGTATCCACGATTTGTGATAAAGAATGATATGCCAGGACAAACAGTGGCAGGGAATCCTTCGTGGTTTTGACACTCAACTCCTACCCTCTCAAAGACGTCTTGGCCTTCATCTCACTGGTCTTCCAAATAATGAAATAGAGGAAGAAGAAGAAGGCCTAAGACCTATCTCTCACAACCATATCCCTCTTCAACTAGAAGCCAGAGCACATCCACCTGTACCTACCAGAATAATCAAATTGTGTACCTATAGAACTATATGCATCCACTTAAATTTAATATCTAAGTAGTTATGTACTCGGCATTTTCATTTTGTAAAGTTTGTTGAAATGTGGAATCTTTTCGGAACTGTCGAGAAAAACTCGGTTTATGTTGCTCTAGGCCATCCTAGCCACAAGTCATGTGATTTATGTATATTCTTTCTCTGTTTCCTGAAAAACAAGCTTTACAGATCTACTTCAGAAATTCCGAAGTAGTTCTGTATATACACAGAAGTTCTAAAAACTTTCTAAGATCAAAAGAAAACATTCTTATAAAAGGCACACACATTCAGGCACACACACAAAAAGAAGGATTTTGGAAGGAGGAGGAAGAAGAAGGATGAAGAAGGATGAAGAAGGATGAAGAAGGAGCAATAATCTCTTATAAGAAAGTCACTACAAAAATTTAATGGATTAAAACTGATGTCACACAAAGATCACGGATAATCCTAAATTTTTATGAGGATGATAAAGCTCCAAACAAAAAGGAACAGTAACTTTTTAGTTACCAAGAAATCGGGAGTTATTAACCCAATGGATATCCTTTTCACCACCCAGCTCGTCTAATCAATGAAAAAGAGCCGTTAAAACCCTAAAATCTCTCGCCGACTATAAAATCCTCACTCACTCTCCAAAATATACATTGTTTTTAAATCGTTATCCTCACCAAGCAGAGCATCCCCTCATAGAATCAAAGAACTAAAAAATGGCCGCATCTTCTCAAACCTCCTTGTTCAAAACCTTCAACATCGAACCAAACAACGTGTGTGCAAATTTAAACCCAACGGCATACTCTGACGACATACAAATTATCATTGAAGCCAGGGTTTTCACCACTCATGTCAGCTCTCATAGAAGATGAAGAATTTCCCAAACGGAATCCTTATGAATGTATGGTCAACTATCAAGGTAAATACAGAGATTGTAAAAGTCAACAAAAAGGAATTGATTGAGGCACTCATTCAGAATGAAAATCGATCTACAACAACGCTACAGTTCTTAGAAGAAGATTTCAGATAAGTTACCGATCTTAAAACACCAAAAAATCATGAAAATCCTCCGAATAAGACAGAAGTTCTAAAGATGATCAATTCTCTGAACAAAGGCACAAGGTTTAACATTATCTCAGGAATAAACATCAACCATCTAGATAGAAAGTGGAAGCTAATGGTTCATACCCTCATCTATAGCCTGACTACAAAAGTTGGATCATCAGATCAGGCTAGTGAATCCGTATACTCCATAATGATCGCTCTAATTCTAAACAAAAGGCTGGATTATGAAGCAATACTCTGGAAGAATCTGATAAAGAGAATTGAAGATAAGCAAAAAGAAAAGAAAGAAACACCTCATATTCCATTTATCAGATTTCTCTCTTTACTGATCTCCAAGAAAGCTCAAGAAAAATCAATAGCACTAACAGGAGATAAACATGACTCCACCATCTTGAAGATACTGAAGAAATTTGAATCAGGTACAACTCACTCCATATCTTCTGTACCTAATTCCTTGATATCAATTATACTAGATGGATCTCCATTTCTCATGAAAAACAAACTAGGAATAGAATCCCAGGAGCAGAACCCATCTGAACAAGAACAATCAATCCATGACCACAGCCTACAAGCATCCCATTTTTCTAAGTCAGTTAATCTGAACAGAAACTCACCCAACTCTCCCATGTCCAATTTCTCCACCCCTTCCTACAAAGACTTCAACCTCAATCCACAAAACTCACCACCTCACATCCACATCCCAGAAACAGCCACAAAGCCAAGCCCATTTGATGACTCTGAAAGTCATCAAAAAGCACCAACAAGTGGAGACTCAATGAGTCAAGGAAACTTGGAAAGAGTTCATGGGGATTGGTTCCCTATGGACTCGACACATGGTTCTTCTGAAAAGAACATTCATGCAACACATGAGTCTGATTCCTCTGAGGAAAAGATAATGAATGTGGAAGACCTGGGAACACCAGATATTTCTGGTTCCCTAGGCACAAATAAAACTCCTAAGGGAGTGTATGTTAGTAAAATTGGTAGGACATGTGTTGTCCACCAGTGAGTTAGACAGAGAAAGACCATCTGTTGATTCCTCTCTAAATTTACCCAACACTCTACTCAAATTTGATCTCTTAAATTTTTCATAATCAATTAGAGAGAATATCTCTAATTTTAAAAGAGATCAGAGAATTGCCCTTCATGAGATTAGAAAGATCAATTCTTCAAACTCTAAAAGTATCAAGAAGGTAGAAGAAGAAATAGCTCCAAACACTGATCAAATAATAACTCTAGTTAATGAGCTAAAAACCTAGAAAGAAGAACTTAGAAAAGAAACTGACCGGATATCCGAAGATATTGATAGAAGTCTTCAAAAGTTACCATCTGCAGACACAAGTGCTGATGAAATTATAATCAAGAACCTGTCTACAGAACTAACAAACAAGAAAAGGATTCTGAAAGAAATGGGTAGAAGTCAAATAAGAGAGGCTCAGGAAATAACAAAACTTGTCAGAAGCAACCTAACAAGAAATCAAATGGCTGCTGTAAATCTGGACATCAAACATTCCTTCCAAGAAGATAAGGTGAGAGAGATTGCAAGAGATTGGAAATAGAAGTTAAGAAGCAAAGATGTGAAAAGAAAACAAATCTGAATATCCGTTCAATCACCAACAAAGAAGATAAAAGTTCAGAGTGAGGACTCAGATGAAAAGGAAGAGGATGAAGAACAACTCAAAAGAAAGAACTCAAAAACATGTAGACCTCCACCTCAAACTTCAGAAGGTATGCATCTTCCTCCTCCTCCTCCCACTCAATCATCATAAAAAACAGCTGAGAAAATAACTCCCTCACAACCCCTCACCTCTAAAGCAACAAAGAAAATCACAAAACCCAAAGAACAGATGCAAAAGCAATCATCTTTATTAGCAGGGTCATTCATATCTGGATCTGCTTTTAAATATGACTACACTGAGAAACAAAATACGCAACAAGTAATTTGGAAAGAAGTAAGACAGCTGCAGGAAAAATTGCTTAAGAAATAAGAGGACAGACCTTCAATGAGTCCCCTCTCAAGGAAGGTATTTGACAGAACCTTCGGGAATCAAGTCGAAGAAGACTTAATCTACACAATGTCCACCATAAAAGAGTTTGTGACTATCAAAGCTCCACCAATGCAAAAATATCTTTGGGTAGATCACTTCAACAAATATCTGCTAAAAACAATCGATGGAGAATCAAGAGAGATCACCGACAATGACCTTGACAAGATGAACCCTATTCAGTTGATGTCCTTCCTAAGGTACTTTTCAGCTCAGCCTTCAAAAACTGAAAGAGTAAAAACTACTCTATATAAAGGAATAGAAGCTGGAAAAATGATGTTCAGAAGGCAAGCACAGTTTGACATTCAACTTGCCAAAGACGCTGATATTCCTTTACCATTCCTAACAAAGCCAAATGAAAACACCCTCCTAGAATCTCCTGGAGGGGATCTGGAACAGCAGCACTTGGTGCAACTCCTAGACTCTGCTTCAGAGATCATAAAGAAGAAAGAAGATTTTTTAGACTTGAAGAAAAACATAAGTATACAAATCAGGCCCTAAACTTCTTTCTATTTATTTTAGAAAGATGCAAGACGAATAGCAGCGCAACCAGAGAGGTTATCCAAACAGAGATTGAACAAATACAGAAGGAGAGAATAATCTTTTATACCCTACTAGAAGAGTGCACCAAACATTACAACTTTGAAACTAACTCTTTTACTGGTAAGGGCAAGATAAAAACAATTTTTTAAACTAGTAATGTTCTGTATCTTGATCTATACAATGATCTGTTTATCTTTATTTCTCTTTTCATTTATTTTCTTCAAATACTTAGGGAGAGATTATTAAAATACAATGTAAATGTAACAGAAAACAGTCAAGTATTAGAAGAGAAAGGATATGAAAATCTGTACGATTAACAAATTTCTGTAATCCTACAGAACTACTCTGGAATTTCCAAAGTAGTTGTGTACATACTAGATTATACAGAAATCCTCATTTCTGTAGAAAGCTTCTAATAGGAAGCATTACTAGTCTTCAAAGAAGAGTCCTGAAGGAGTTATGGACTATCAGAAGATAAAGTTTACGAGAAGAACAAATCTGCCTTTGTGTGAAAAACAAGTAAACATGAATACCAACTTGGTATTAAATACGAAAGTAGATGAAGACAGTTGTGTAACACTGTTACCGTTGATTACACCATTTCAATGTTTATAAAATACGGGTCCGATAATTCTGTTTAGATTTCATTCTAAACCTGGTTATAACACTGTAATTATAAAAAAAAGTCAATGATTAACTTCAGTTGCTTATCAGAGTGTGACAAATTTCAAACATTACAATAACCACCAAACAACCATAACTTTCAAAAACTGGTGTTCGGTTCCTTCAGAAGGTTCCATGCTCGACCCGGACCTATCAACTCTGCTTAGTACCTGTCATTAACACTAGTAACATGTTAGCATTAATGACAATTGCACATAAAACCCCCAACTAAGGTTACAATTGAAGAAAAACAACAATCATCGAACACAAGTTCCAGGCGTATCGCTTGGAAAAAGTGTTGTGGCAAGTGATACGCTTGCCATGGCATGCGTATTGCTTGCTGCATCTGTTGCTCCAAGAGATAAGCTTGGAACCATAATTCCAGCGGACAAGATAAGATTTACTTAGCCAAATTCTGCTCATTTCCAGATTTCTCCTACAAAGGTCCACATTTCATACCAACCTTTCTAACATTCAATTCCCGCATTTCTAACTTCATCATCAGTTCAATAACACAAATATAAAAACAGCTTGATTCACACTTTAAGTTTTACACCATATAGACGTAAAAGCCAACCCATGACCCATTAAGCCCCATTCTTGCTAATTATCATTTACAACCATCTGATGATTCAAATTTGAACACCCTTGCATACAAACAATATCTCATGCATCAAAACATAAGTTATTTCACTATCCAAACTTGCACATATACACATTCTATAATTCTACCATTTAAGTATTCATATAACTAAATTCAACTTCTCTTGACACAAGTTTCATGTGTCAAGTATATACACACTCACCCGAAGGTGCATTCTTGGTTTCTTGGTTATTTCTAACCATCCTCTAATCCAAGATCACTTGGATACCTTAATATCACACTTAACCCATACAGGTACCATACTGACTAACCCAAGTGGATCAATCAGGTAACCATCCTCTAATCCAAGCATTTCACTTTCATGGCACTAACCATTTCATACTATTAATTATACTAAAACATGTAACACATGTCACATTTCTACGTATTCAATTTACACCCTATACCCAAACGGTTCATTCGTTACAATCCTACCTAAAGAGGGTCATTTATTACAATCTTACCCAAACGGGTCATTCAATACACTCTTAATCCAAACAGGTCATTCATTTCAATCTTTACCCAAACGGGTCATTCAACACACTTCTTAATTGAGCATTCTACGTAAAGCCCATGCGCATCCACTAGTAATCCATAGTACACATACTTTTGCATTCTCACCATGACATTACTTATCCTTTAGCCTATAGTTCATAGGCTTCATATATCCTAATCGGCCCCTTTCTCCCGGTGTCTAAACACCCTTTAAATACTCACCTTTACCTCATCTTGGTCACCGGACGACTTGTTCACATATCTTGCTGGTAGTTTCACACATAACAAATGATAGCTTAACAACTCATTTTTATTATAACACATTATATTGCTTAATCACTTATATCTTCTATCCCTCCTTTCAATTCATACCCCACTTCCTATCTTTCCATGAATAGGACGGCTGTAAAACCAGTCCGC
>JBCNJP010000012.1:26274014-26293995 GCA_039602395.1 Deinandra increscens subsp. villosa | reverse complement strand
AGGCCGTGCTAAAACTAGGCACGGGCCATGCTGAATTAATGGGCATAGGTCGTGTCATCAGTGACACGGGGCGTGTTGAGTAAGACTGACGATCTCCGAATCTTCAAGCATTAGGGGCACAAGGCGTGTCTCTGTGGGCATGGGCCGTGTGGTGCAAAATCGATTCAGAAGCACGGTACGTGTCTCTGCTGGTGTTGTCAGGGCTAAGCTGGCTTGGGCACGGGGCGTGCTAGGTGTGGCACGGGACCGTGCTAAACTCAAAATCTTCACTTTCTTCAGTTTTTCTTGCATTTTCCGTTCCCTTTGTGATTTTTGCTTAGTAAAACCTTAAAAAATACAAAGAAGACAAAAACACTATTTCTTTGTAATAGTTAGTCATATTTTTTCCAATACGCGAAGGATATTTTCTTAAAAAAATATGTTTAAATTAAGGTACATCAATGGCCATAGTGTTTCATTCCATCCACTTCTAAACTTCTTATTTTAAGCATATCAACATATATTAGTCATCTTAACACCACATATAATTTAACTACTCAAACTGAAACAATTGAATTTACTTACCGGGTTACACGATCGAGCCTTGAACCGAACACCCTTTCATACCACGAGCACTTGGTTTGAGTTTAAGTGTCCCCACGACAATTAAATCCCTCAAACCTCGGCTGTGATACCAACTTGTAACACCCTTACCGTTGATTACACCATTTAAATGTTTATAAAATATGGGTCGGAAAATTTCGTTTAGATTACTTTCTAAACCTGGTTATAACACTATAATTATAAAACAAGTCAATGATTAAATTCAGTTGCTTATCAGAGTGCGACAGATTTCAAACATTACAATAACCACAAAACAGCCATAACTTTCAAAAACTGGTGTTCGGTTCCTTAAGAAGGCTCCATGCTCGAGCCGGACCTATCAACTCGGCTGAGTACCTGTCACTAACACTAGTAACATGTTAGCATTAATGACAATTGCCCATATAACCCCCAACTAAGGTTACAATTAAAAAACAAAAAACAATCATCAAACTCAAATTCCAAGCATATCGCTTGGAATAAGTGTTGTGGTAGGTGATACACTTGCCATGGCATGTGTATCGCTTGCTGCATCTCTTGCTCCAAGCAATACGAATGGAGCCATAATTCTAGTGGCCATGCTAAGATTTACTTAGCCAAATTTTGCTCATTTCCATATTTCTCCTATGCATTTTCACAAACACTTGGCGTGCATGAAAATGCCTAATTTATCACATACACTTTTAACATACCAATTTACCCATTCTTCACATACTTGCATCTCAATTCACAATTATATGTAAACTTTACAACCTTTTTCACATAATCAAGCATACTTGGGGTTTAATTTAGCAATTCTAACCCATCCACATGATCATGTTCCAACTTCAAGAGGTGGCTTAAACCCATTTTCATCATCCACTAAAATCACCAAAACTTACAAATGCAACCTAAGAATTAGGCGTCATTTACATCTAGGATGCTTCTACAACTGATTTCATACTTCAATTTAACCAATTAAGAAGTATCATACATGAACAACATTATTCGCTTGCAACTTGCTACTACTTACTATAAATAACAAGCGGACTTCACCAAAGAATGCAAGACAACAAGCACACAATTCACAAGCTTCTCAAAGCAATTACAGCCTACTCCCATAGAAAAGTTCTTTATGTTGATATACTGTTATACTATAAACTCGTGTAAACCATTATTTACATTTGAGATATACAGAAAAACCCTTTTATGAATTGTTGTCTTTCCAATTTGATTTACTTTCCGCAACTTGTTTATCTCGTTTAAATCAAATTGTTCCAAATGTTAAAGAGCCCCTCACGAGACCCAACACACTTCCTTCTATGTTTTCAATCATCTGCATATTGTCAAAGAAAAGGGCAAGACGTGTTATTAGTTGTTCTTTAATATGGATCCTTTGATTAAAATTTTCAAAACATTTGGGTGTTTGTGTACTTTTCTTAATACTTATGACCTTCTAAACAAGTTCGATGTAAAGTCAGACAAATGCTACTTACTATAATATTCAGCGTCTTAGAAGGCGTATCGTGTCTTCAACAAATGGACCAGAATTATCAAGATTCATATTACGTGGAATGGCATGAGTCCAATCATAATGGTCAGGTGTAAGTGTGTGAATTGGATCTTATAAGCTTGTGTGTGAATGATCCGACTGAATACAATAACAAAGACAAAATCGAGAAATTCGGATCAACACGGGATGTGAATAAACTTTTATCAGCTCCAATTAATCAAGTCTCAACAGTTATAAGGGGACACACACTCTCACACTTTATAACATACTCGATTTCAAAAACTCCACAACTCTGATGAACTAGCGAAAGAGTAGCAAATATATACTACTACAGTGCCAACGAATGAGCATACCAACTTATGGACTCATTCGTGGCTCCATTCGGTGGGCCTTATACATACAATATAAAAACAAAATTCTAACACATTCTACACTAGCATAATGTCAAACAAACATAGCCTAACAGACTCCCCAATGAGATGTGATTGTCTTCAGTCTTCACTCTTTTTCCACTTTCGCTTTCGGTTATTCCCAGAGAAGATATTGAATGCACAACAATTCTGATCACCTGTTGGAATTGCAATGTTTGTGCCAGCGACACGGGTCTGGATTAAATATCATTCTCTACCTAGTTCACCAGTCACATCGGGTCATAGACTCAGATCACCCAATTGTCTTCCTTCGGCTTCAACACTATCATAACTTATCCAGTATAATCATCACAATACCACTACCTCAAGGAAATTATAGAATTCTGCTCCATTATCTTCAATGGAACATTCTTCAGAACTGTAGGAGCATTAATCTCATGTAAATCAGTTCTTTCCCTGTAATGTGGTGTTTCAGCTTATTCGATTTACAATAAGTTGGCTTCTGAGGATGTGAAAATTTGAAACCATTCCTATATTCAAACTTCACCAAGTGCTCAAACCAGCTAGCTTTGTCATAGCTTCCATGGTTACGGAATAGCCGCCTTGCTAGTTCACAAAAATCCCAGGCTAGATAGGGAACTAAAATTATAAGGAAATCTAAAGTACAGAATGTCGAACTCTCTCTATATAGCATAGAACCTCAACTCAGACTCATACATCCAACTTATGATATTTCCAATCACCTTTCCCATTTAATTCACACGTTTTTGTTGCTTGAGAGGTTTAGGCTATGGAGTATAATTGGTATTAAAATTTCATCCATTCATCAAATTTAAGCCTTTGTTCTTGAACCCTCTCAGCAGCAAATGGAACATCATTAGAATATACTTCTTCTAGGTTGTCATTTAACACCTCCCAGCTTCTTTAGAATCTTCTTCACCAAGCACCGGGAAGTCATGATGGTTGTTGTTGTTTGAGTACATTTCAGGGTACTCTTCAGCAGTAACGTCTTCAATTGCAACCTCATCATAACTTTCTTCATCATATTTATCAGTATCATCTGCAGGTGTTCTCAACCTCATCAGGATTTAACTCAAATAATTCAGCTAGTTGCTCCTTGGTTAGTGAATGTATAAACTCTCCTTCTTCAATAACACCCATGCCTGATGATGTTTTCTTTCACATCAGTAATTGGAGTTACATCGTATACATCACCACCAACATTGGACTCCCCTCGATACCTAGCAGTATTAGAAGTATCAACAACGGAAAAATTTTGACGCCTTGATTCTCTTTCGGGATCCTCATGCTCATTATCATTTCTCAAACTTCTCAGTTCGTCTTCCCTGTATCCTTCATCTTTCTTCTTGCCCTCAATCTCCCCCTGAGCATTAAACTTATCACTTAAATGTTTGACATGCTCCCTCAACTCGGCTAACTCTGCTTCCATAGAATGGTCATGAGTTCTTAACTAACATACTCCCTTATATCGGGTAACTTTGCTTCCATAGAATGATCATGAATCCTTAACTCACTGATTTCCATTGATCTCTAATGATTCAGATTGGTCAATTCAAGCAACTCCAATAATTTAGCTTTATCATGTGCCTTTAAACTTTCAATGATCTCAGATTGTTGTTTAATCTGATCAACTTGTTGAAGTACTAAAGATCAAATAATTCATCTGATCTTGTATTGATATTTCTTCAAAATTAGATGGACCACCAGCAGCATATGGTGGAGAAGGAAACTGTAACGATTCAAAATCTAGATGACTTGATCAATTAAAAGAAAGTAAAGAAGATGAACTACCACTTGGAGTCTGAGAATTTGTTGAAACAATAGTCAAAGGAGTAGGAGATGCATAAGTAAACTGATTTAAAACTCTCCGGACAACAGATTGTCCAGGATTCAGTTGTATTGTCGAAGCTAAAATTGTGATAGTAGTTGAGGCAGAACTTAAAACAAGAATACGAGAGAGTGGTGCCTTGAGAGGGAAGTCCTGAAGCAATAGTAGTTGGTTCCATAGTAGAAACATTAGGCTCTAATGGGTTTATGGAAGGTGTAATAGAAATAACACGTTTTGATCTCTTCTTTGGTGCCGGTTTCATAACCAAATTCACTGCCTTCCGCTTCCCAGGAACCTTTTTAGGTATAACAACAACATTTTTTCCTTTGCCTTGAACCACAACCGCTAATTCCTTTTCTTTTTTTGCTTCTTTGTAGGAGAAGGAACATATTTTTCATCATCAGATTCAGTTAACCGGTTAGAAGTTGTCATAGAACTCACATCAACACCTTGAGAAGAGAAATAGGCACGATATTGTAAGGAACCTTTCTTGATGGGTATACCATAACTCTGGTAATAAATCATGAAAACTCAGTCGGGTCATCTTCATCGGAGTCAGTCGACTAATTATCATTTTTATCCTAACTAGCTTTATCATCATCAACTCTTGTTTGATCATCAACAATCACATTTTCATCACCTTCATTCAAAATAACATTTTCCTCACCCCAAGAATTCTCACATATATATACATTCTCGACAACAACTGGAGAAACATCATCAGGAATATTAACAGCAGCTAGAGCATTTGCTACAGCAGGATCATTTTCTGCATTTGGAGCATTTCCAGGGCCAGGAGCATCATCATATTCATCACCATTACCACCATAATTTAGTTCTTCATCTGAACTATCTTTATCATGTAGAATGAATTGGCAATATGACCAATCAACCTCTTTAATGGAGGCTTATCATCATTCTTCACACGATGAGCTACTAATCTGCCAGTTATCACATCAATCATATGTTGCATTGGAATCAACTGAGCATGAAACTTTAGAAGATTCTGTAGCAAAGAATCAATCATCATTTGGAGAAATCTTGGATACATAAGAACCTTATTCTGCTTTACTGACATGTTCTCTTGCATATTTGAAAATATCAAGACAGAAAAGTTTACGGCATTTTCAAAATAAGAGCAACCATCACAGATTGAATCTTCATATTAGAAGTATCATAAACAACAAGCCTTGATCCCAAACAGTGTAATAGAACATACATCTGATATTTGTATGGGATATACAGATTTGGCTTGTGGTACCATGCAACAATAAGTTCTTAAGGATATTCAATTGGTGACTCATGTGAATCATTGAACTGTAACGTCCTTCGAATTATATCTTTGGTAATTACCACTAGATGTCCTTGAATGGTTGGATTAAAGCATGGAGGCTTAACAGCACAATCAAATTGAGTTGTACTCCAAAATACACATTGAATATCATAATACGTTGTACACCTTGTAGTAATAAATAACATAGTGAATTCTTGATCTGCAAAGAAACGTGAAAATAGCACCGAAATGTATACTATGTTTTGTTGGCTTCAACATAAGAATATATATTATTCTTTGGTCTTGATTCTAATTCTCGGTTAGCCATTTTTAAAACATAAAACAAATAAAATTCTTAAAATTGCATTAAAAAATTACAAAACACATTCTCTCATTCGTGAAGATTAGTCAATGAATGAACCATAGTCACGAATGAGCTTCATTCCTGTATAGTATTTTGAACGAATGAACCTAGCACGCGAATGAAAAATGATTTAAATGTGTTTCACAAATGAGACTTCAATGAATGGGGTCAAGAATGAGCTCATTCATGATAAAAATAGCTCTCATTCGTGACCCTTCAGTTCTAGTTGCGAATGAGCATTAAATTTTTTATTTTAGACAAATTTGTTGAAATCAATCATCAGAACAGGTGTATTAACACAAACCGAACACACCCCGGTAAATCCAAAATCACATTCTAAATCCAATTATAAGTCTAATTTCATTCGCGCCATAAACCGCCATAAACCGCGAGGTTTTCATCAAATTGTGAAGGATTAAACGGATGAAAATTTATGTGGTGATACTCACAATATTCCTGGAATGATTGCGAACCAGTATATGTCAAGAAATCAGTCACAACATTGAGAAATTAGTGAAACAATATACGATTTTTTAGGGAACGAATGAGTGTGTTTGGGCGAATGAGATTAGGATATGGTGAATGAGGTATATATACCATTGCTCATTCATGAGCAACAAATGATCTCATTCGCGAGTCAATGAATGACCTGTTGGAATATGCTCATGTGTTAATATATAATCATATGGCTAGACACAGATGAGCCTATGGGGTCACACACATATACACAATAGAAAAAGATATATATATATATATAATGTATATAATTGTATTTGCGTTATATACATAAACGCCTACGATCATGAGGTTAATTAAGGGACCTTGATCATTGAGTTAGACTTAATGATTTCATTAAGATGTTAAATAATTAGCTAGACTAGTTAGTTTAATATCATAGTTAGTCCATTTAATTAAAAGAGTAAAGGCTTTGTTATACTAAGGACTTAAGTGTAAGTTTTTGGTAAATAAGGATACTATATAATATCCTTATGAGCATAACCCTAATACTCTTCTCCCCCTCTCTTAAAAGATTCAGCCGAAACCTCCCATCTCTAGGGTGTTTTCAGTGTTGCTTCTTGATCAGGAAGAGGACTAGCATCCACTGGTGATCAAGGATGTGTAGTGTGCGATTCTCCTAGAGAAGTTCTTGCGTTAGAACTTGGTTTTGTAAACAACAATCAAGCATTCACTGAAAGGTAATCCTTGTAGCTTGATTTTTGTGTTCATCGTCTAGCAATATGTTTATCTTGGTGTAATAGCCTTATGATTATCCGCTGCGTTGTTTTATGAAACCCTAAAGGCACTAACAATGGTATCACGAGCCATCATATTATTCTTTGAGGAACCCTAGTGATTATGGGTGAAAAATGAGTTTTATAAAAGCCATAATAAAAAAATTGTTTTTATAGCAGATTCGCAATAAACATGAACTTTTACTGCGGATATCAGATTGAAACAGGCCGTTCTTGTAAAAACGAGCCGTTTCGGCATCACGTGTTTCGTAACGGGCCATTCTGCCATAATGGGTCGTTACGACATACTTTTATCTTGATGTGAAAAAACCGATGAAAATCTTGACCCTGATGTGTTTTTATTCTTGTATGTTGAACTGTAGTGATGTTTGGATTTTTTACTTTGGTAGCCATTTTTCGGCTTGGTATTCTATGTTTTTCATTATTTGTAGCCATTGTTTCGGCATTTTTTAGTAAGATAGTTCATATTAGAATAGTTGTATTCTTTTATTTTGTTGTAATATGTCAAGATTCAAGTTGATGATGATGGAAGTGAAGAATACACATTTTTTGTTACTACTAGACAACCTGTACGAGAATACATTTTCTCGGAGATTGGCTATTACAAAGTGGCAGAAATTTTTTCTGGAGGTTACCAAGACATAGAACATCGCAGAAGGCTTTAAGAATTGGCGAAGACTCCTTCCACGAGTTTTTGGGCCCGCAAGCTGTTGTTATTTTCTGCAAAGCTTTGTATAGAATTTCCCATTTGGGCATCACTTGATCTGGACGGTCTTAGAGCAAGTGGGAACCCACTATGCGTTTATATAGACCCGACCTAATTGACCTACTTGCCCCGTCATGATGGCCCACGAGGCCAAGCATAGGATGTCATCGGTTGAGGTCTTGCACATCTTGATTTAAATTGTTGGTTATGTTTTATTTATTAGAAAAGTGTTTGAATATAAATAAAGTATAATGAGAATCAACTTTTAAAAATAAGTTTGAAATTGGATTTAAATTTAACGTTTAAAACCGAGCATAACAGCTCGTTACTCTCTAACGAGTCATTATACCTCTTATCGGTCGTTATGTGATAACGAGCCGTTATGACATATTTGAATTACACGCTAAAATCAAATAAGAATACCCTTCATAATTTAAGTCGTGCCCTCCACTTTGATTGAAAACACTCGAAGCTTCTTTTTGTCCTAACCAGGTGAGATGTTGCAAATTGTAAGTCCCGAGGTAATTATCATCTATGTGTCAAACATTAGATTTTATAATTACATGTTTTCAAATTGGATGACTTAATCGAGTACCCTAACCAGGTGAGACGTTGTACCCGTGGCAAAAAATGGGACAAACATGCCAGTTTGACACTAGATGCCGGTTCACTAGTGCCATCGGTCCCATAAGATCTAAGAAATGCACATGTAGTGCAATTGGTCAGCGTGACCTACCTATATAATTTATCATTAATTGCATATGTCAGACGCTTGCAGTTAAGATTAAATGTCAATGAGGATCTTAGCCTTTTAGTAAAATTAATGTTTATTTAAACAAGGGTATTTAATCTTTTAAAATGATTATTATCAAAAATACTAATATTAAACTTTGAATAAATTTGTAGATGTCATCCACCACATACCAATCCTTATCTAAATCTACTATTAGGCCAGTTCTTGAAAGAGAGAAGTTGATCGGGATCAACTTTTGTTAGTACATAGTGCTTATGTGTCATAAGATGTATCGAGTCTCGTTGTAATGGTTATTAGAGCGTTTTGACTGAGTCACTGTATTTTGTGTGGGAGAATGAGAGCCATCGAATAAGAGGCGAATGACCACCGGATGAGTTCATACGGTGGGAGATCAGCTATAAATAGCAAGCTCATTCTCTGCATTTAGAACTTTTACCAATTAAGTTTTCATTCTGTGAGTCTGTGTCCGTCCTGTTCTCATTCGGTGATAAACAAAACTCAGCTTATCTTTACCGATTCTGTCATTTTCCAAGCTTGAAATACTGAACAAGATCCGTGGAGGGCAATTACAAGTGGTATCAGAGCTTTTGGTTGCTCAGTTCAGTGAAAAACATCATGTTTAGAGAATTTTTCAAAATTTAGTTTTGCAAAAGTCATAATTTCTCAAATCTGATCCGACCAACATGTGCTAAATCTGTTTTAGTTCAGCTTTGATAAAAACAATTTCTTCAAGTTCGCAAAATACAGAAACTTATTGATCAAAAACCTCTCACCGAATGAGTTTTTGATTTCATTCGGTCATCAATTTCTGCTCACTCACCAGTTAAAAAATTTCATTTCCTGATCATTCGGTCAGTTCAAGTCACCGAATGAGTTTTATTTGCCGAATCAACTTCATTAGGTAGTTCATTTTCTAAAACTCATTCGCCGAATCAGTCTCATTCGGCATTTAGTTTTCATTCAGCGGCAATATATTAGTTTTCACTAAAACGGGCGTAACTTGTGATCTGTTTAGAGTTAGAAGGTCTATCACCGGCCAAAATGACCGTCTCGACGAGATCTACACTTTTACTCACCTTACGGATAGTATCACCCATTTTGACCCCCAAATTCCACTTCTAAGACATATGTTTCTGCATTTCACGTTTTTGATATCCAATCATACAATTTCAAAATGAATGATATTTAAGCATTTGCTGCAAGTCAAAGTCAGAAAGCTCAAATATCGTTAAAGTTTAAAGATTATCCTGGTTGGGCAATAAGTTTTAAAACATATATTGATAGTGGATAAAGATTTGTGGGTTTCGATTAAGGAGTTATATGTATATCCAAAATATTCTCATGGAGATCTTCAAATGAGAGAGAGGCTTACTCTTGTAGAAAAGAAGCAACTTGAAGTCGAAAAGAAGGCATATGAGTTTATTAAGCTTGGAATATCAAAAGACTTATTGGGTCATTTCACAGAGTGTAGGAAATCAAAAGTACAGTGGGACACTCTAAAAACTAAATGTGGAGAACATATTATTCAACTTTATCTGAATTCAAGGTCCAAAAAGGTTACCAGAGGTGTAACTGATGTTGCATCAACATTATGCATTTGTAGGACAATTCAAAAAGAAGTTTCATCAAAATGTGCAAAGTGTATTGATTTAGCTAAGATCAATGAAGCATTCATGAAAGAGAAGAAAATGTTGGTTGAAGAATGTGATAAAGCTAAAGCTAAAGAAAAAAGAAGCAAATGAAGTTTTTGATGATCTATTTGTTAAGTCAAAAGACAAGCTTGATTATCTTCAAGTACAAAGTGATGAACTTGCTGCAAAACTAAGGATTATGAGCAGTTTGTGATGAATTACACTATGCATAGCATGGGGAAGACGATCTCTGAATTGGGCTGGAAAAATCCACAAACACAAAAAACCGCAAGGCAAGGCCCGCCTTCTAAAAAGGAGCACCTAACTAAGAACAATGCTTTCCTTCACTATAATGTGGTGGGCCATTAGAAGAGGAATTGTCCTGTCTATTTGGCAGAGTTGAAGAAAAACTAGGCTAGTGGGACTGGCGGATCAGGTATCTTTGTAATAGAAATCTATACTTTTCCTAAAAATAAATCTTGATTTTATGACACGGGTTATGGTACTCACATTTGTAATAATACCCGGGGTCTAAGGGGAAGTAGGCAACTAGAGAAAGGAGCTTTGGATCTGTACGTAGGCAATGGAATGCGTGCAATAGTTAAAGCTATAGGGAGCTATGATTTAATCCTCCCTAATGGATGGATTATTGTGTTAGAAAATTGTCACTTCGCATCTACTATTACTAGGGGTGTTAGTTTCTTTATGTCATTTTAAAGACAATGGTTTTTGTCATGTTTTTACAAATTTTGGTATGTCAGTTTCTAAGAATAATTTACATTATTTTAATGTTATTCCTCGTGATGGTATTTTTGAAATTGATATGCATAATCTAGTTTCAAATAATAGTTCTATATACACCTGTAGCACTAAGAAAGCAAGACATAATTTAGATTCCACTTTTTTATGGCACTGTCGTCTAGGCCACATAAACAAGAAACGCATTGCAAAGCTGCAACACGATGGACTTCTAGAATCAGCCGACGATGATTCGTTTGATAAATGTGAATCTTGTATAAGCGGAAAGATGACGAAAAAGCCTTTTACTCATGTAAGTAAAAAGGTCAATGATCTACTCGGACTTATAGATACTAATGTATGTGTCCTGTTTAGAACTACATCTAAGACCGGTGCTAACTACTTCGTCACTTTTACTGACGACTTTAGTTATTATGGTTATGTCTACTTAATTAAACATAAACATGAATTCTTTGAAACATTCAAAACTTTCCAAAGTGAAGTAGAAAATAAACTCGGCAAGACTATTAAAGCACTTCGATCTGATTCGAGGAGGCGAGTACATGAGTCAAAAGTTTTCAGACCACTTGGCGAAATGTGGGATTGTCTTAGAATTCATTCCTCCATATACACCTCAGCATAATGGTGTATCAGAAAGGAGAAACCAAACCCTACTTGACATGGTTCGATCTATGTTTAGTCTGACTACTTTATCATTGTCCTGGTAGGATTATGCTCTAGAGACTGTTGTTCTTATACTCAATATGGTTCCGACTAAGAAGGTTGATAAGATACCATATGAAATATGGCATTTAAATGTCCCTAATCTATCTTACTTGAAGGTCTGGGGTTGTGAGACTCTCATGAAACGAGACACACCGAACAAACTTGAGCTCCGATCTGTCAAATGCATCTTTGTAGGATACCCAAAGCAAACAATGGGTTACCATTTCTACTACCAACCCGAAGACAAAGTGTTTGTCGCTCGACATGCTGAGTTTCTTGAGAGAAATCTCATTTTGCAAGAAGCAAGTGGGAGCTCAGTAGACTTTGATAAAATTTAAAGCCAATATGCACAACCTTTAGCAAACACTAGCGAACATCAAAATGAAGTAACACATACTGGTGCCCTACCTTAAACTGATGTTGTTCCCATTCAAAAATCCACAAGGATTCCTCAGGAACCTGAACGATATGGTTTTTATATCAATGACGAGGAGCAAGAGTTAGGGGATCATGGTGAACCTGGTAACTATCGAGCTACATTGTCGGATCCAGAATCTGATAAATGGCTAGATGCTATGAAAGCGGAAATGCAATCCATGAGAGATAATCAAGTTTGGACCTTGGTTGATCTTCCTCTAAACAACAAGACTTTTGGGAGCAAGTGGATTTTCAAGAAAAAGACCGACATGGATGGCAGTGTACACACCTATAAAGCTCATCCTGTAGCAAAAGGGTACATTAAAACCTACGGGGTTGATTATGAAGAAACCTTCTCGCCTGTTGCAGACGTTAAAGCTATTTGGATTCTCTTGGCCATAGCAACGTACTATGACTATGAGATTTGGCAAATGGATGTCAAAAATGCCTTCTTAAATGGACGTCTTGATGAAGAAGTCTATATGGTTCAACCAGAAGGATTTTGTCAATCCAAAATATCCAAAAAGGGTATGCAAGCTTTAAAGATCCATCAATATTTATGGATCAAAGGAAGAATCCTGGAGCTAGAATAAGAGGTTCGATTAGGAAATCAAGAAGTTTGGTTTCACCCAAAAACCCTGATGAGCCATGTGTATACATAATATCTAGTGGGCGCGTCGTTGTCTTTCTTATCTTATATATCGACGACATATTACTCATGGGAAATAACATTTCGATGCTACAAGATGTTAAATCCTGGCTTGCAAAGTGTTTCACCATGAAAGATCTGGGAGAAGCGGCATATATTATCGAAATAAAGATCTATCGGGATAGATTAAAGCGGTTAATAGGTTTAAGCCAAAGTGCATACATTGATAAGATCTTGAAGCGATTCAAAATGGATACTTCTAAACGTGGAAGTCTCCCTATGTAGCATCATGTAAGCTTGAGTAAGACTCAACGACCATCAACACTTGATGAGGTAAAGCATATGAAAGGCGTGCCTTATGCTTCGGCTAGGATCCATCATGTACACAGAAAGGTGCACTCGGCTAGATGTAACGTTCACTCAGAACCTTACGAGTAGATTTCAATAGAATCCAGGTGAAAGTCACTAGACTGCAGTCAAGAACATATTGAAGTATCTTTTAAATACTAAGGATATGTTTCTTGTTTATGGTGGAGTCGAATACCAACTCAGTGTTACTTGCTACACTGGTGCTGGTTTCAAGACAGATCGAGATGATACTTGATCGCAGACCGGTTACGTCTTCGTCATGAACGAAGGTGCTGTTGACTGGAAAAGCCCAAAGCAAAGCACTACTGCAATGTCGTCTACATAAGCTAAATACTTAGTTTCTTCAGAAGCTGCGATGGAGGCTATTTGGATATGTAAATTCATTGCTGGTCTTGGAGTTGTCCCCAGTAATGAAATACCTATGTATATGTACTGTGATAACTCAGGTGCGATAATCATAGACAATGAACCAAGAGTTCAAAAGGGTGCCAAAAATTTTCTAAGGAAGGTTCACTACATTCGTAAAGTAATCAAAATGGGAGATATCAACCTTCTCAAAGTTCACACAGATGAAAACTTAGCTAACCCTTTTACGAAGCCGATGTCTTGTACGAAACATGTCAAGCATGCTAGGAACATTGAGCTTCGACCACCTAGTAGTCTCATGTAAATATGTTTTAGTATTTGGATAATTAGAATGTTAAGCGGTTTTTATATTAGTGAGTTAATATACCTGGTATGATCGTTTTCATTTATATCTACTGTATTCTATATTTGCATGTTTACATCCATGAATGCTATAATTTTCTATTATTCTAAATTGTCCTTTATCAGTTCATAATATGGGAATATCATCAACTTAAGATAAATGTGAGATGTGTTGGTGATATTCATTACTGAATGAATATTAGTTGATGTTGTCCACCAAACTCACATGATGTTTATGTTGACAAACATTGGACTGACCCAACCCACGAGAGGTCACTACATTGATGTTGTCGATAGTAAATCTTGTAAACGGTTAAGTCGCTCATTGTTAGAGCATATTCCTATACTACGATGTGTCTCGTGTATTGTATCTAGACTAGAGCAAGTTTGTGAGTCAAATAGTCAACATACCATTGGGGCCGTACCATATGGTTCGCCGTACCAGTTGGTACAGACGTACCAACTGGTACGTAGGTTGGTATGCCAGCCTGTATGGTAAGACTATAAATAGATTGTGTTAGAGAGAGTTCATTATTCTGAGAGTTTAGTCTTTCTTAACTGTGTGTTTTCTAAGTTGTTTCTCTCTCTACATTGTAATCATCTTTGTGAATCAATAAAGCCAAGCTTTATTTACTCTCGTTGAACATTGATTAACCGAATCATGCAGTAGTAAGATCCCTCTGTGGTTTTACAAGTGGTATCAGAGCAATCCAGGTTGCTCTACTGCTTTGATTTGGTCAGATTCGAAATCCTAGTGAGAGAAAGTTTGGGTTTGAGTCATTTTTCATCAATTTTTTCCTATTCTGAGTAATTCCGAGGTCAAAAATGATTTCTGAACGTTCCTAGAGTGTTTCCGCACCATACTGTTCCAAATACCAGTCCCAAAAGTCAAAAATTCAAAAATCAGTCGATTTTAGTCTGGTACGCTGCTGGTACACCTGATGATGATGATGGTACATTGGATGAACACTACTGGTACGCTAGGCAATCTTCATAGATTTCTGGCACGCTGGTTGTTGGTACGCTAGGCAATCTTCATCGTTGGTACGCGACGGTTATTTATGGTACGCAGGCAGTTACGCCGTACCAAATTGGTACGCTGCTTGGTTTGGTACGCAGCTTATTCTGGTCCGCTACTGGTACGCTGAGTTGGTTTGGTCCGCTGATTTGATCTGGTATGTAGATTGGTACGTTAGAAGATTTTGGTACGTTGAGAAGCTTTTGGTACGCTGGCAGAAAAGTGGTCTTCACTAAAACTGACGTAACTTGAGTTTCATTAAGAGTTACGGGAGCTAATACTAGCCAAAACGTTCGTCTCGACGAGATCTATACTTTTACTTCCTAACGGCTAGTACCCTCCGGTTTGAACCCCAAAATCCGCTTGGAAGACCTTCGTTTTTGAGTTCGAAGTTTTGACGTTCAACTTTTTAACTTCAGAATGAGCGATTTTCACGCATTTTCAGCTACTCAAACATCGTTGCAAGCAATGATGAATTATGATAACGAGATAGGAACAACTAAAAAGGTTCCTAAGTTGCTAAAATTGGAAGATTATCACAATTGGAAGAAACGATTTGAATCATACATATTTTCTCAAGATGTTGATTCTTGGATCCCAATTGAAAAAGAATATGAGTATTCGATGATAAGCCCGAGAAAGGCAAAGATGATAAGTGATTTTGATGCTGATGAAAAGAAATTTTTTGCTAGAGAGAAGAAAACGTATAGCTTTCTTACAATGGATTTACCTAAAGATTTGATGCATCAGTTTAAGAATTACACAACTTGTAAGGAATTGTGGGATGCTATTGCTGAAAGATGTGAGGGTAATGAGCAATACAAGAAGACTCGGAAGAAAGTATTGAAGAAAGAATTTGATAATTTTGGACATTGTGATAATGAAAAAGTGTTAGATTTTATTGCAAGGTTTTCACACTTGATCAATGATCTTGACGTTGTAGGTGTCAAGAAAGAGAGTGATGAATTGAAAGAGTAGTTTCTGGAAGCTCTACCTGAAAAGTGGGAAAATTATGTGATGATGTTGACTAATGATCCAAGTTACTCAAATTGGACATTCAATCAATTGACTAGAAAGTTACAAGCTCGTGAAATGGAACTGATTGTGAAGAAGTCAGCACATCCATCCGTTCAAAATCCTGAATTATATTTCGGCGAAAATTCTGCTACCGTGCATGCTAAAGCAAAGTCACATTCTAATTCAAGTTTTAATCCACCTTCAACAGTTTTTCTTGCTGGAAAGTCTGAAAATACTGGTTATTCTTCGGGTTGCAGTTTTACTATTCCTGATAGATCAACAAACAAGTCTACTTCTGCTCAAGCAACTGACGATCTAGCTGCTTTGTTATCTGCTTTCATATCATCTGCTTCTGGGTCAATTTTTAGTCAAATTGGTAATTCTGGTATGTTTCCAGATGATTTAAAACGAATGGATGATGATCAGCTGCATAAGTTAGATATGGAATGGCAGTTTGCTATGTTAGTTGAAAGAGGAAGAAGGTTTATGAAGAAACATGGCAAGAATTCTATTATTCATGGCGACAAACTTGGATTAGATAAGTCAAAGCTTAAATGTTTCAAATGTTCCAAATTCGGACATTTTGCTCATGAATGCAATCAATCCTCATCTGAATCAAATACTTCGGATAAGCATGATCACAACAAAGACGGAAAAGCTATGATTTCTTAACTTGATGAACCTTATGATTGGTCTAAAGATTTTCCTGATGAATCTGCTTTTATAGCAGCTGTGCAAGTTGATTCAAGTGATTCTGATTCAAGTGTTAGTGGTTACGAATCAACGTGTGAATTTTATGCTAAAAAAGATAGAAAGATTCGGGAATTGATTCAAGAAAAAGAAGGGTTGATTGTTGGTATGAAGACAAAGGAAGAAGAATTAGAAAGTTTCAAGAAGAAGTTTGAAGATTCTGATGAGATTCTCAAGATAAATGAGAAATTAGTTAAGGAAAAGAATGTTTTGATGGAAGAGTTTGTAGAACTTCAAACAAAATTGGATGAGATGGTTACTGCAGATAAAGAACAAATTTTGAAGTTGCAAACTGAGAATGAAGAGTTGGTTAAAAGTGTTGAGACGTGGGAGAGTGAAGCAAAAGATGTCATTGGTGATTTTGATGCTTTATTTCAGAAATCCACTGCAAGAGTAGAATCGTTGAAGCAATCTTATGATGAACTCAAGAAAGAGTTTGATGAAGTCACTGCTGCCGAACACCAACATCAATTGGTTCATTCTGAATTACAAGACAAGGTTATAAGTTTGAAAGAAGAAAACCAATTGCTGAAAAGAAATATTGAGATTCATGAGGGTCGGGTGAAGAAAATTACCCAAGAAGTGTATGATGCTCATGATTAGATGAGACAAGAGAAGTTTTTGTCTAATAGAGCTTCGGAGCAATTGATTGATTCAGAAAAAGCATTGGGTGAATCTCAAAAGAAAATATCGGATTTGAATGTTGAAGTGTTGGATCTTAAGAGGCAGTTGAACAATTTGAAGAATTCACATTCTTTCACCAGTTATTTATGCAAAGATGAGAATTTCAAGAAGGTTTTTGGAAGCGAAGAGCATAATCAAATTCCACATCCAGTTATTCAATCTGATGCTCTTGCCGATATTCATTCTTCTGATATAACTGGAGATTATTCTGAATTTGTGTCTGAGAGAAGAAGACACCAAAGCCTTCAAACAAGAACGTGGACACTTCAACATCTGGTGCTCCCACATTTTTTAAATTCGTTGCTGGTGGAACTGGTGTAGTTAATAAAGAAATTTCTAATGACAAGATGGTAGAGAAAGATGAAAAGATAGTGTCTGATGAACAATTGGCTGCTGAGTTGGTAGAAGTTAACAACTTGAAGGGTATTAAAGCTAAATTTACTCAAGTTGCTCAAACTGGATCTTCAAAATCTCAAGTTGAATTGTCAAGATTACCCGGTTACAAACATTCCGGTTTGGGTAATAACAATCAGAGGTTTGAGAAGAATGTCAAGAAGAACATGCCAAAGAAAGCTCCAAAAGAAAAGAAAGACACCAGTTTAGAACAAATCTATCATCTGGCTCAAGTCTTTATTTCTACCATGGAAAAGGGATTCGGGAGAAAGCAATAGCAGAAGGTTTCATCTGAAAGTTCTCCAAAAGAATTTTCATCATCTGGATCAAATTCTACTCCTCGAAGTCCTACTTCCAAATGGGTACATGCTAATCGGTTTCAAATATTTGATGATTCTTCTGATTCTTTTGAATCCGATGATAGATGCCCTTCATTTCAGGACAAACCACAATCTAAACGATCATATCGTTTGTGCTATTAATGTCGCCGAAAGGGACATATGGCACAGGATTGTCCTGAAACCGCCAGAAGAACATTTTCAAACAAATCTGCCACATTTATTGATGAATCACGCATAATTTTTACTGAGTCTACACTTTCCAAATCAAAATCTAAATCGAAACAATTTTTCAAATTTGATTCTAGTGTTGGTGGTTCATCACATGATGATGACTCTGTTAAAACTGAAAAAGCTAAAATGCAGTGGCGACCTAAAGTGATCCGCACGGCTGTAAATGATTTTGCGGAAGACACTGGTCGACCAGAAGCTGTGTGCTTTGGGTCCTTTGAATACTAATCATTTAAATCCAGTGTGTAGGTTACTTTAAGAAGACCTGTCGGTGATTGTGAAGTTCAAGCTTCAAGCAATTACTGATAGTGGAGTTTCCTGCGTAACTTAAATTGAATGCTTCATATTTCAAAAATGGAAGTTTTCTAAAAACTTAAACTGAAAGGTATCAGTATCGGTTGGTCAATTTTCTTTCTTTTACATTCCATATGTAGTTTAGGGGGAGAAAACTGAAAAATCAAAAATAGTGATTTTGTGTTTTTGTTAAAATGAAAATCCAAAAATAGAGTTTTCATTTTAAGGGGGAGAAAAAGGAAAAATACAAAAACATTGGAAAACACAAAAATAAAATAAAAAACTTTGAAAAATGAGAAATTGTATCCGACATATTAGGAAATGATGGTACATTGGCTTACGTGTCTGACTCATGGATAAAATAGATGAAAAAGCCATAAGATCATTGTTTGATGTGCTTGGTAGGCTTGGCATTAAATCAGAAAGTATTCAGATGTGATATACATTAAATACTAATGCATGACCAAGTGGACAACATCTTGATGCGTATCACAAGATATCAAGAAAAAAATATGTGGAAAAGAAAAATGAGAAGTCACTGTGTAAACATGTGTTCATTTTACAAAAATTTAAACTTATTTGATTTTCTTTATTTTGTCAAACGATCGGACTTTCTCTGCTTGTCCACAAGACCGACGTAATTGTTGTTCATTTGACGTTCTGCTTTATTTTCTTTGGTGTTTCGTATAACTCATCGGACTTTCTCTGTGTGTACGGGAGTACCGACCTGATTGTTGTTGGGTTATACAATTTCAACTTGTTTTTATTTTCTTATTTTGTTAAATCCGAGGCCTTATCTGCGTATCGAAAGATCGACCTTAAGGTAGACAATTTAACGTTCTTATTTCTTTTTGCATGGAACACAGTTGACGATATCATGAATACAATCATTATGTGTTAAATCACAAATGAAATCACAAAATGTGATAAGCAAATGCATATCTGAGTATGTCTGCTAGTGTGGGGTACACTGGTTAATGCAAATCTAATCAATACAATAACATATCCGGATGTTATGAGTATGATTGTGCCTGAGTTTAAGTTGGACAAATTATACCAGCAATCGACATAACTTGTGTGCTGAAGTAATTGAAATTGAAGTGTAGTTCAGCATGTTATGACAAATATGATCCCAAGTTGTGATGTTTCTCGCAAAAGACAAAAATAGTGTCTGATTCAGTATTGCATTTATATTTCATATCTAATAAAATCCAAAAAGATTTTAGGTGTGTATTAGCATAAACTTAGAAAAATCAAAAATATTATCGATGTGTTTTGATGTAAAATTTCAAAAAGCCAAAAAGATTTTGTTTCTTATTTGTTTTCGACCAATCGATACAAAAAGAAAATTATGATTTCAAAATCTATATCTTG
>JBCNJP010000012.1:26212453-26273514 GCA_039602395.1 Deinandra increscens subsp. villosa | reverse complement strand
AAAGACTTATTGGGTCATTTCACAGAGTGTAGGAAATCAAAAGTACAGTGGGACACTCTAAAAACTAAATGTGGAGAACATATTATTCAACTTTATCTGAATTCAAGGTCCAAAAAGGTTACCAGAGGTGTAACTGATGTTGCATCAACATTATGCAATTGTAGGACAATTCAAAAAGAAGTTTCATCAAAATGTGCAAAGTGTATTGATTTAGCTAAGATCAATGAAGCATTCATGAAAGAGAAGAAAATGTTGGTTGAAGAATGTGATAAAGCTAAAGCTAAAGAAAAAAGAAGCAAATGAAGTTTTTGATGATCTATTTGTTAAGTCAAAAGACAAGCTTGATTATCTTCAAGTACAAAGTGATGAACTTGCTGCAAAACTAAGGATTATGAGCAGTTTGTGATGAATTACACTATGCATAGCATGGGGAAGACGATCTCTGAATTGGGCTGGAAAAATCCACAAACACAA
Source organism: Deinandra increscens subsp. villosa (assembly GCA_039602395.1). Taxonomy (NCBI): domain Eukaryota; kingdom Viridiplantae; phylum Streptophyta; class Magnoliopsida; order Asterales; family Asteraceae; genus Deinandra; species Deinandra increscens. The sequence continues at coordinate 26,273,040 of JBCNJP010000012.1, read as the reverse complement.
AAAACCGCAAGGCAAGGCCCGCCTCCTAAAAAGGAGCACCTAACTAAGAACAATGCTTTCCTTCACTGTAATGTGGTGGGCCATTAGAAGAGGAATTGTCCTGTCTATTTGGCAGAGTTGAAGAAAAACAAGGCTAGTGGGACTGGCGGATCAGGTATCTTTGTAATAGAAATCTATACTTTTCCTAAAAATAAATCTTGATTTTATGACATGGGTTATGGTACTCACATTTGTAATAATACCCGGGGTCTAAGGGGAAGTAGGCAACTAGAGAAAGGAGCTTTGGATCTGTACGTAGGCAATGGAATGCGTGCAATAGTTAAAGCTATAGGGAGCTATGATTTAATCCTCCCTAATGGATTGATTATTGTGTTAGACAATTGTCACTTCGCATCTACTATTACTAGGGGTGTTAGTTTCTTTATGTCATTTTAAAGACAATGGTTTTTGTCATGTTTTTACAAATTTTGGTATGTCAGTTTCTAAGAATAATTTACATTATTTTAATGTTATTCCTCGTGATGGTATTTTTGAAATTGATATGCATAATCTAGTTTCAAACAATAGTTCTATATACACCTGTAGCACTAAGAAAGCAAGACATAAATTAGATTCCACTTTCTTATGGCACTGTCGTCTAGGCCACATAAACAAGAAACGCATTGCAAAGCTGCAACACGATGGTCTTCTAGAATCAGCCGACGATGATTCGTTTGATAAATGTGAATCTTGTATAAGCGGAAAGATGACGAAAAAGCCTTTTACTCATGTAAGTAAAAAGGCCAATGATTTACTCGGACTTATAGATACTAATGTATGTGTCCTGTTTAGAACTACATCTAAGACCGGTGCTAACTACTTCGTCACTTTTACTGACGACTTTAGTTGTTATGGTTATGTCTACTTAATTAAACATAAACATGAATTCTTTGAAACATTCAAAACTTTCCAAAGTGAAGTAGAAAATAAACTCGGAAAGACTATTAAAGCACTTCGATCTGATCGAGGAGGCGAGTACATGAGTCAAAAGTTTTCAGACCACTTGGCGAAATGTGGGATTGTCTCAGAATTCATTCCTCCATATACACCTCAGCATAATGGTGTATCAGAAAGGAGAAACCAAACCCTACTTGACATGGTTCGATCTATGTTTAGTCTGACTACTTTATCATTGTCCTGGTAGAATTATGCTCTAGAGACTGTTGTTCTTATACTCAATATGGTTCCGACTAAGAAGGTTGATAAGATACCATATGAAATATGGAATTTAAATGTCCCTAATCTATCTTACTTGAAGGTCTGGGGTTGTGAGACTCTCATGAAACGAGACACACCGAACAAACTTGAGCCCCGATCTGTGTTTGTCGCTCGACATGCTGAGTTTCTTGAGAGAAATCTCATTTTGCAAGAAGCAAGTGGGAGCTCAGTAGACTTTGATAAAATTTAAAGCCAATATGCACAACCTTTAGCAAACACTAGCGAACATCAAAATGAAGTAACACATACTGGTGCCCTACCTTAAATTGATGTTGTTCCCATTCAAAAATCCACAAGGATTCCTCAGGAACCTGAACGATATGGTTTTTATATCAATGACGAGGAGGAAGAGTTAGGGGATCATGGTGAACCTGGTAACTATCGAGCTACATTGTCGGATCCAGAATCTGATAAATGGCTAGATGCTATGAAAGCGGAAATGCAATCCATGAGAGATAATCAAGTTTGGACCTTGGTTGATCTTCCTCTAAACAACAAGACTTTTGGGAGCAAGTGGATTTTCAAGAAAAAGACCGACATGGATGGCAGTGTACACACCTATAAAGCTCATCCTGTAGCAAAAGGGTACATTAAAACCTACGGGGTTGATTATGAAGAAACCTTCTCGCCTGTTGCAGACGTTAAAGCTATTAGGATTCTCTTGGCCATAGCAACGTACTATGACTATGAGATTTGGCAAATGGATGTCAAAAATGCCTTCTTAAATGGACGTCTTGATGAAGAAGTCTATATGGTTCAACCAGAAGGATTTTGTCAATCCAAAATATCCAAAAAGGGTATGCAAGCTTTAAAGATCCATCAATATTTATGGATTAAAGGAAGAATCCTGGAGCTAGAATAAGAGGTTCGATTAGGAATCAAGAAGTTTGGTTTCACCCAAAACCCTGATGAGCCATGTGTATACATAATATCTAGTGGGCGCGTCGTTGTCTTTCTTATCTTATATATCGACGACATATTACTCATGGGAAATAACATTTCGATGCTACAAGATGTTAAATCCTGGCTTGCAAAGTGTTTCACCATGAAAGATCTGGGAGAAGCGGCATATATTATCGAAATAAAGATCTATCGGGATAGACTAAAGCGGTTAATAGGTTTAAGCCAAAGTGCATACATTGATAAGATCTTGAAGCGATTCAAAATGGATGCTTCTAAACGTGGAAGTCTCCCTATGTAGCATCATGTAAGCTTGAGTAAGACTCAAGGACCATCAACACTTGATGAGGTAAAGCGTATGAAAGGCGTGCCTTATGCTTCGGTTAGGATCCATCATGTACACAGAAAGGTGCACTCGGCTAGACGTAACATTCACTCAGAACCTTACGAGTTGATTTCAATAGAATCCAGGTGAAAGTCACTAGACTGCAGTCAAGAACATATTGAAGTATCTTTTAAATACTAAGGATATGTTTCTTGTTTATGGTGGAGTCGAATACCAACTCAGTGTTACTTGCTACACTGGTGTTGGTTTCAAGACAGATCGAGATGATACTCGATCGTAGACCGGTTACGTCTTCGTCATGAACGAAGGTGCTGTTGACTAGAAAAGCCCAAAGCAAAGCACTAACTGCAATGTCGTCTACATAAGCTAAATACTTAGTTTCTTCAGAAGCTGCGATGGAGGCTATTTGGATACGTAAATTCATTGCTGGTCTTGGAGTTGTCCCCAGTAATGAAATACCTATGTATATGTACTGTGATAACTCAGGTGCGATAATCATAGACAATGAACTAAGAGTTCAAAAGGGTGCCTAAAACTTTTCTAAGGAAGGTTCACTACATTCGTGAAGTAATCAAAATGGGAGATATCAACCTTCTCAAAGTTCACACAGATGAAAACTTAGCTAACCCTTTTACGAAGCCGATGTCTTGTACGAAACCTGTCAAGCATGCTAGGAACATTGAGCTTCGACCAGCTAGTAGTCTCATGTAAATATGTTTTAGTATTTGGATAATTAGAATGTTAAGCGGTTTTTATATTAGTGAATTAATATACATGGTATGATCGTTTTCATTTATATCTACTGTATTCTATATTTGCATGTTTACATCCATGAATGCTATAATTTTCTATTATTCTAAATTGTCCTTTATCAGTTCATAATATGGGAATATCATCAAATTAAGATAAATGTGAGATGTGTTGGTGATATTCATTACTGAATGAATATTAGTTGATGTTGTCCACCAAACTCACATGATGTTTATGTTGATAAACATTGGACTGACCCAACCCACGAGAGGTCACTACATTGATGTTGTCGATAGTGAATCTTGTAAACGGTTAAGTCACTCATTGTTAGAGCATATTCCTATACTACGATGTGTCTCGTGTATTGTATCTAGACTAGAGCAAGTTTGTGAGTCAAATAGTCAACATACCATTGGGGCCGTACCATATGGTTCGCCGTACCAGTTGGTACAGACGTACCAACTGGTACGTAGGTTGGTATGCCAGCCTGTATGGTAAGACTATAAATAGATTGTGTTAGAGAGAGTTCATTAGAGTTCTGAGAGTTTAGTCTTTCTTAACTGTGTGTTTTCTAAGTTGTTTGTCTCTCTACATTGTCAATCTAGCTCTTTGTGAATCAATAAAGCCAAGCTTTATTTACTCTCGTTGAACATTGATTAACCGAATCATGCAGTAGTAAGATCCCTCTGTGGATTTACAAGTGGTATCAGAGCAATCCAAGTTGCTCTACTGCTTTGATTTGGTCAGATTCGAAATCCTAGTGAGAGAAAGTTTGGGTTTGAGTCATTTTTCATCAATTTTTTCCTATTCTGAGTAATTCCGAGGTCAAAAATGATTTCTGAACGTTCCTAGAGTGTTTCCGCACCTTACTGTTCCAAATACCAGTCCCAAAAGTCAAAAATTCAAAAAATCAGTCGATTTTAGTCTGGTACGCTGCTGGTACACCTGATGATGATGATGGTACATTGGATGAACACACTGGTACGCTAGGCAATCTTCATAGATTTCTGGCACGCTGGTTGTTGGTACGCTAGGCAATCTTCATCGTTGGTACGCGACGGTTATTTATGGTACGCAGGCAGTTACGCCGTACCAAATTGGTACGCTGCTTGGTTTGGTACGCAGCTTATTCTGGTCCGCTACTGGTACGCTGAGTTGGTTTGGTCCGCTGATTTGATCTGGTATGTAGATTGGTACGTTAGAAGATTTTGGTACGTTGAGAAGCTTTTGGTACGCTGGCAGAAAAGTGGTCTTCACTAAAACTGACGTAACTTGAGTTTCATTAAGAGTTACGGGAGCTAATACTAGCCAAAACGTTCGTCTCGACGAGATCTATACTTTTACTTCCTAACGGCTAGTACCCTCCGGTTTGAACCCCAAAATCCGCTTGGAAGACCTTCGTTTTTGAGTTCGAAGTTTTGACGTTCAACTTTTTAACTTCAGAATGAGCGATTTTCATGCATTTTCAGCTACTCAAACATCGTTGCAAGCAATGATGAATTATGATAACGAGATAGGAACAACTAAAAAGGTTCCTAAGTTGCTAAAATTGGAAGATTATCACAATTGGAAGAAACGATTTGAATCATACGTATTTTCTCAAGATGTTGATTCTTGGATCCCAATTGAAAAAGAATATGAGTATTCGATGATAAGCCCGAGAAAGGCAAAGATGATAAGTGATTTTGATGCTGATGAAAAGAAATTTTTTGCTAGAGAGAAGAAAACGTATAGCTTTCTTATAATGGATTTACCTAAAGATTTGATGCATCAGTTTAAGAATTACACAACTTGTAAGGAATTGTGGGATGCTATTGCTGAAAGATGTGAGGGTAATGAGCAATACAAGAAGACTCGGAAGAAAGTATTGAAGAAAGAATTTGATAATTTTGGACATTCTGATAATGAAAAAGTGTTAGATTTTATTTCAAGGTTTTCACACTTGATCAATGATCTTGACGTTGTAGGTGTCAAGAAAGAGAGTGATGAATTGAAAGAGTAGTTTCTGGAAGCTCTACCTGAAAAGTGGGAAAATTATGTGATGATGTTGACTAATGATCCAAGTTACTCAAATTGGACATTCAATCAATTGACTAGAAAGTTACAAGCTCGTGAAATGGAACTGATTGTGAAGAAGTCAGCACATCCATCCGTTCAAAATCCTGAATTATATTTCGGCGAAAATTCTGCTACCGTGCATGCTAAAGCAAAGTCACATTCTAATTCAAGTTTTAATCCACCTTCAACAGTTTTTCTTGCTGGAAAGTCTGAAAATACTGGTTATTCTTCGGGTTGCAGTTTTACTATTCCTGATAGATCAACAAACAAGTCTACTTCTGCTCAAGCAACTGACGATCTAGCTGCTTTGTTATATGCTTTCATATCATCTGCTTCTGGGTCAATTTTTAGTCAAATTGGTAATTCTGGTATGTTTCCAGATGATTTAGAACGAATGGATGATGATCAGCTGCATAAGTTAGATATGGAATGGCAGTTTGCTATGTTAGTTGAAAGAGGAAGAAGGTTTATGAAGAAACATGGCAAGAATTCTATTATTCATGGCGACAAACTTGGATTAGATAAGTCAAAGCTTAAATGTTTCAAATGTTCCAAATTCGGACATTTTGCTCATGAATGCAATCAATCCTCATCTGAATCAAATACTTCGGATAAGCATGATCACAACAAAGACGGAAAAGCTATGATTTCTTAACTTGATGAACCTTATGATTGGTCTAAAGATTTTCCTGATGAATCTGCTTTTATAGCAGCTGTGCAAGTTGATTCAAGTGATTATGATTCAAGTGTTAGTGGTTACGAATCAACGTGTGAATTTTATGCTAAAAAAGATAGAAAGATTCGGGAATTGATTCAAGAAAAAGAAGGGTTGATTGTTGGTATGAAGACAAAGGAAGAAGAATTAGAAAGTTTCAAGAAGAAGTTTGAAGATTCTGATGAGATTCTCAGGATAAATGAGAAATTAGTTAAGGAAAAGAATGTTTTGATGGAAGAGTTTGTAGAACTTCAAACAAAATTGGATGAGATGGTTACTGCAGATAAAGAACAAATTTTGAAGTTGCAAACTGAGAATGAAGAGTTGGTTAAAAGTGTTGAGACGTGGGAGAGTGAAGCAAAAGATGTCATTGGTGATTTTGATGCTTTATTTCAGAAATCCACTGCAAGAGTAGAATCATTGAAGCAATCTTATGATGAACTCAAGAAAGATTTTGATGAAGTCACTGTTGCCGAACACCAACATCAATTGGTTCATTCTGAATTACAAGACAAGGTTATAAGTTTGAAAGAAGAAAACCAATTGCTGAAAAGAAATATTGAGATTCATGAGGGTCGGGTGAAGAAAATTACCCAAGAAGTGTATGATGCTCATGATTAGATGAGACAAGAGAAGTTTTTGTCTAATAGAGCTTCGGAGCAATTGATTGATTCAGAAAAAGCATTGGGTGAATCTCAAAAGAAAATATCGGATTTGAATGTTGAAGTGTTGGATCTTAAGAGGCAGTTGAACAATTTGAAGAATTCACATTCTTTCACCAGTTATTTATGCAAAGATGAGAATTTCAAGAAGGTTTTTGGAAGCGAAGAGCATAATCAAATTCCACATCCAGTTATTCAATCTGATGCTCTCGCCGATATTCATTCTTCTGATATAACTGGAGATTATTCTGAATTTGTGTCTGAGAAGAAGACACCAAAGCCTTCAAACAAGAACGTGGACACTTCAACATCTGGTGCTCCCACATTTTTTAAATTCGTTGCTGGTGGAACTGGTGTAGTTAATAAAGAAATTTCTAATGACAAGATGGTAGAGAAAGATGAAAAGATAGTGTCTGATGAACAATTGGCTGCTGAGTTGGTAGAAGTTAACAACTTGAAGGGTATTAAAGCTAAATTTACTCAAGTTGCTCAAACTGGATCTTCAAAATCTCAAGTTGAATTGTCAAGATTACCCGGTTACAAACATTCCGGTTTGGGTAATAACAATCAGAGGTTTGAGAAGAATGTCAAGAAGAACATGCCAAAGAAAGCTCCAAAAGAAAAGAAAGACATCAGTTTAGAACAAATCTATCATCTGGCTCAAGTCTTTATTTCTACCATGGAAAAGGGATTCGGGAGAAAGCAATAGCAGAAGGTTTCATCTGAAAGTTCTCCAAAAGAATTTTCATCGTCTGGATCAAATTCTACTCCTCGAAGTCCTACTTCCAAATGGGTACATGCTAATCGGTTTCAAATATTTGATGATTCTTCTAATTCTTTTGAATCCGATGATAGATGCCCTTCATTTCAGGACAAACCACAATCTAAACGATCATATCGTTTGTGCTATTAATGTCGCCGAAAGGGACATATGGCACAGGATTGTCCTGAAACCGCCAGAAGAACATTTTCAAACAAATCTGCCACATTTATTGATGAATCACGCATAACTTTTACTGAGTCTACACTTTCCAAATCAAAATCTAAATCGAAACAACTTTTCAAATTTGATTCTAGTGTTGGTGGTTCATCACATGATGATGACTCTGTTAAAACTGAAAAAGCTAAAATGCAGTGGCGACCTAAAGTGATCCGCACGGCTGTAAATGATTTTGCGGAAGACACTGGTCGACCAGAAGCTGTGTGCTTTGGGTCCTTTGAATACTAATCATTTAAATCCAGTGTGTAGGTTACTTTAAGAAGACCTGTCGCTGATTGTGAAGTTCAAGCTTCAAGCAATTACTGATAGTGGAGTTTCCTGCGTAACTTAAATTGAATGCTTCATATTTCAAAAATGGAAGTTTTCTAAAAACTTAAACTGGAAGGTATCAGTATCGGTTGGTCAATTTTCTTTCTTTTACATTCCATATGTAGTTTAGGGGGAGAAAACTGAAAAATCAAAAATAGTGATTTTGTGTTTTTGTTAAAATGAAAATCCAAAAATAGAGTTTTCATTTTAAGGGGGAGAAAAAGGAAAAATACCAAAACAGTGGAAAACACAAAAATAAAATAAAAACTTTGAAAAATGAGAAATTGTATCCGACATATTAGAAAATGATGGTACATTGGCTTACGTGTCTGACTCATGGATAAAATAGATGAAAAAGCCATAATATCATTGTTTGATGTGCTTGGTAGGCTTGGCATTAAATCAGAAACTATTCAGATGTGATATACATTAAATACTAATGCATGACTAAGTGGACAACATCTTGATGCGTATCACAAGATATCAAGAAAAAAAATATGTGGAAAAAGAAAAATGAGAAGTCACTGTGTAAACATGTGTTCATTTTACAAAAATTTAAACTTATTTGATTTTATTTATTTTGTCAAACGATCGGACTTTCTCTGCTTGTCCACAAGACCGGCGTAATTGTTGTTCATTTGACGTTCTACTTTATTTTCTTTGGTGTTTCGTATAACTCATCGGACTTTCTCTGTGTGTATGGGAGTACCGACCTGATTGTTGTTGGGTTACACAATTTCAACTTGTTTTTATTTTCTTATTTTGTTAAATCCGAGGTCTTATCTGCGTATCGAAAGATCGACCTTAAGGTAGACAATTTAACGTTCTTATTTCTTTTTGCATGGAACACAGTTGACGATATCATGAATACAATCATTATGTGTTAAATCACAAATGAAATCACAAAATGTGATAAGAAAATGCATATTTGAGTATGTCTGCTAGTGTGGGGTACACTGGTTAATGCAAATCTAACCAATACAATAACATATCCGGATGTTATGAGTATGATTGTGCCTGAGTTTAAGTTGGACAAATTATACCAGCAATCGACATAACTTGTGTGCTGAAGTAATTGAAATTGAAGTGTAGTTCAGCATGTTATGACAAATATGATCCCAAGTTGTGATCTTTCTCGCAAAAGACAAAAATAGTGTCTGATTCAGTATTGCATTTATATTTCATATCTAATAAAATCCAAAAATATCTTAGGTGTGTATTAGCATAAACTTAGAAAAATCAAAAATATTATCGATGTGTTTTGATGTAAAATTTCAAAAAGCCAAAAAGATTTTGTTTCTTATTTGTTTTCGACCAATCGATACAAAAGAAAATTATGATTTCAAAATCTATATCTTAGATTCTCAAAGAGAAGTTTTGCGCCAAGATTAAATTATTTTTCGAAAAGAAAAGAAAGCCGCGTTTCTGTCTTTTGAAATTGCAAGTTATTCTGTGCGACAAGACTCCAGCATGGTGTAAGGGGGAGTATGTAATATCTTTCACAAGTGGATCTTGAAGTTCAAAGATTGTTCAAGAATGATCCAGCCATGCAAGCTCTATTTCTGACAAGATTTCTAGTTAAAGATCGGATGCAGAGATGCTGAGGATTGAAGACTGAAGTTTTAGTTAGATAGATAGATAGCTAGATACACTACACGTTAAGGGGGAGTTTGTTAGAGCATATTCCTATGCTACGATGTGTCTCGTGTATTATATCTATACTAGAGCATGTTTGTGAGTCAAATAGTTAACATACCATTGGGGTCGTACCATATGGTCCGCCGTACTAGTTGGTACGGACGTACCAACTGGTACGTAGGTTGGTACGCCTGCCTGTATGGTAAGACTATAAATAGATCGTGTTAGAGAGAGTTCATTAGAGTTCTGAGAGTTTAGTCATTCTTAATTGTGTGTTTTCTAAGGTGTTTCTCTCTCTACATTGTAATCTCTTTGTGAATCAATAAAGCCAAGATTTATTTACTCCGTTGATCATCGATTAACCGAATCATGCAGTAGTAAGATCCCTCCGTGGTTTTACACTCATCCTTAGACTTACGATGCAAGCAGGTTTGTGTGAGTGGATTGTTGTTCTTTGATGTGTTTAAACAATGACGTGAATAAGGCGGCTATAAAAACCATCTTCAGGAGCAACATGAAGCCCATATTGGCCACGTGCAGCCAAGATAGGATTTGTTCCTCCACATAAAATGGAGTTAGATACTACCGGGCCCCTAGATGAATTGAACAAATATATGTACGGCCTTACCCTGTAAGGGAATATTTTGTGGCTTGTGTATTAAATTATCTATTGGCGGACTATTTTGATGGCCTATGTGATAGAATAGGTAAAAATTAGTTGGGTTATGGTTATATTGGGTCAATGGACCATTTTAAACATGTTTGGGCTCAATTAGAATGTGTTTAGAGGGAGTTTAGTGGGCTTAGATGGTTAATTACAGGAATTATATGTATATTAGGGTTCTTGGAATGGCTTGTTGACCAAGCATGTCCATTACTATAAATAGGACCCTAGTGCATCTTGTAAAGGGTTGGCCATTTTTGGGAGAAACTGGAGAGGATAGAGAATTTGAAATTCTCTAAAGGTGTACCAGACGATCGATTGTAATCGTGTACTTCTATTGATTCCATGTTTTATCAATTTTATTATTGTGTTTATCGTTTTCTTCATCTCTCATCTTGAATCACTCGATTGTTTGGATTTCGCACTCTCAATCGAGGTTAGATATCGTGGTTAGGACCTTTTTTCGGGACTGACAATTGGTATCAGAGCTAAGAAACGCAAGTTTTGTGGCTCTCGCGATACCAGATTCAAGTTTTTGTGACTAATGTTTTGAGTTTTCTTGGTGATTTTCAGCTTTTAGCACGAAACGGGAAGTGTTTTTGTAGGTTACGTACAGGACAGAAGCCAGTTGCCCGTGTTCTATAATCTCTTTGATCGAAATCTGTGGCTTTGACCCTCTTTCGATCGAAATTTTGGCTTTTCGATCCAGTTGGATACTTTTCGATCGACTTCTCGATCGAAGAGTACTTCTCGGTCACCCCTTTTCGATCAGTTTATGTGGCTTTGACCCATTTCAACTTGATCGAAAAGGTACTTCTCGATCTGCATACACTTTTCGATCGAGCCGAAATTCTGCCCGATCGAAAAGCAGACTTTTCGATCGAAAACCACTTTCCGATCAAACCCTCTGTTGATCGAAAACCTCACTTTTCGACCCAACAAACAACCTTCCAATCGAAAACTCCTTTTCGACCAAACCTTCCCGACCGAAAACCCCTTTTCGATCCACCTTTTCAATCAAAACCCCTGCCGATCGAAAACCCCCTTTTCGACTTGGAAATCCTTTGATCGAAAACCCCTTTTCGATCAAGAACCCCTTTCCGATTGAAAACACACTTTTCGGTCCAAATCCTTTTTGCGGCAAAAACACTATTTCGCACTGTTTCACTAAAACGGACGTAACTTAGGCCTCATTTAGAGTTAGAAGCTCTAATACCAGCCAAAATGACCATCTCGACGAGCCCCATAGTAACTTTAGCCTAACGGCCAAGGGAGCTCGTTTGGACCCTCAAATTCCACTTCAAAGGCCTCCATTTTTCAGTTTGAAGTTTTTGACACTATTCTTTGAATAGTGATTTTGCCGTTTTTACAAGATTTGCTCTAGTAGTTCATCCAAAGAAAATCCATTCTACCAGGTATCACTGCATCTACCAACAACAATGAGATATGTTGTAATCCCAAGTGTGAGGCTAAAGAATGGGAACGTAAATTCACAAATGAAACCGTAAATCATGCATCCACTGCTAGAGAAGTCAGGGAATATAAGGATAAGGCTAGAAAATTTAGAGAGAAACTGGAAGCTATTAAGGTAGATGTTAAGAATCTTCAAACTCAGGTGGGTGATAAAAGCATATATCTTAAGATTGCCAACTTTTAAGTTGAAGAGTTAACCAAAGAGGTAGAGGAACTAAGAACCAAACTTGACACTTCCCAATCTACCCATGAAAAACATCAAGTTATACAAAAGAAAATGATAATCTTCTCAACTGGAATGGCAGATTTCTCTTCTTCAGTAGATGATGAACCAGGCACACACGTTGGAACTTTAGAACTTTCATCTTTCTTCTCCTCCTTCCTTTTATTCTTTTGATTTTTCTTATTCTTTTTCTTTACAATCTTATCCTCATCAGATTTGGAATCAGCAAACTTAGAGTAATCACAATCTTCTACCTTTTCCTCCACCTTATTGACATATTCTTTGATACTACCTGGGGTGGCACTGTCTTGTCAAACATTCTTTCAAAATTTTCATATTTTGCTAAGAAATTTCTGAAAGATTGTGAGTTGGTGACATTGTTCAAAAGAAGATTTGCATCAATTACTTAAATCTTCAAATCAGAAATCTTTTGTTGTGCTTCAGCTAATTCCTTTTTTGTAGCTATCAACCTCTTAGCAGCCTTGTTAGTTTCATATTTTTAGATCCGCTGATTATCAAGTTTAGCAAACAACTCTTTCTTCCATTTGTCTTCCTTTCATTTCTAAATTTCAAGATTCGAATTAAGCAATTTATTCACCCTTGCTAACTCCCTCTTTCATCCAACAACTTTTACATGTCAATCTGATATGCCTCAATTTTAGCAATATATTTATCAGAAGTCTTGGTAAGCATATAAAGCTTAATCTTTGATTTCTCAAACAAATTATTGAAATCATTTTCAACATATTTTGCTTCAGCTTTCCATTTTTCAACTTCCTGAACTAACTCAGCATTCTCTATAGACTATTTCACAAATTTCTGTTCATATTCCATGTAATCTTGCTTAGATACCTCCAATCTGATTTCACTAACTTGAGTGCCTCGGTAAGCAAACTTATTTCTTTCAATAATCCAGCATTCTCCTTTCACAAGCTTTCAATTCTAGACTCAGAATTTTCATTCTCAGCAGATTCATAAGAACATGAGTCTGAATAATAATTATCTTGTTTATATGTGAAAATCAATGCGGATGTATCAAAATGTTTACCCCAATCATAACGTCCATCAGCAGTAACTGTCAAAGCTTTCTTAGTTGAATTGCTTGATGACAGTTGAGAACAATTGGTAGCTTTTGAATCAGACTTGTAAACATGAGATTGCTGACACTCTCTTGAAAAATGTCCAAGATTGGAACATTTGTAACACTTTATCTTAGACTTATCAAATCCCAGCTTTCCATTTGAAGCAAAATGTTTTTTTCCCAGTTTTCTTGAAAAATCGTTTAGACTTCTGACTCAACATAGCCAATTGCTAGGATATATCCATGTCATTTAACTGATCATCATCGATTTCATCAAGATCGTTTTCAGTTAGCCGAGCATTGCTAACATCATTGATAATCATTCCAAAAGAAGATGTAATGAAAGCGGAAATCCATCTAGCACAATCATCAACTGATTTGACAGAAAATGCATTTTGATTTGATGACCTGGAATCGATAAAACTGCAACTCCTTGAAGAAGTAGTATTATCAGAAACTCCAGACATATTTCCAATAGATGCAGTAGTTGGTGCAGAACTAAGACCAATTGGTTTAGCCTTAGCATTTATGCTTGCAGTATTCTCACCATGATATAATTCTGGATTTTGCAGTTTAGCAGTTGATTTGTTTGAATTCAGTATCTCCATTTCTCGAGCATGAAGTTTACCAGTTAACTTATGAAATGATAATATAGAGAATTCTTTGTCATGTGTAATCAACAAAACATAATTTTCCCACTTTTCCGGTAGTGCTTCCAATATCTTTTCTTTCAATTCTTCATCGGTTTTCTCAATCCCAACAACTTTCAATTCACTGATAAGATGTGAAAACATTGATACAAGATCCGTGATGTTTTCAGGTTTTCTCAATCCCAACAACTTTCAATTCACTGATAAGATGTGAAAATATTGATACAAGAGCCGTGATGTTTTCATTTTCATAATGCTGAAAGTTATCAAACTCTTTGTTCAATAGCTTTCGTCAACTCTTCTTGTATTGATCATTACCTTCACATCTTGCCGATAAAGCATCCCACAATTGTTTACGTACTTTTCTTGCAAGTGAAGAATTGATGTAATAATTCGGTCGGTAAAGCCATGGTAAGATAACCAAATACTTTTTGTGCAAGCTCATAACTTTTCCTTTCGGCAGAATCAAAATCTTTGATTTCCTTATAATCCCCTTGATTAGTTAGGCGCACGTAAAGCTTTTGAATTGGAATCCATAAATCAATATCATTCGTGCTAAAATAAACAGAAAACCATTTTTTCTAATTTTGATAATCCTCCAACATTAACAACTTGGGAACTTTCTGACTTGTTCCAATTTCGTTATCAAAGTTAATCAGGGTTTGCATTGCGTTTTGCATAACAACAAAAGCTGGGAAATCCGACATTTTGAATACTTTCAAAGTTTGATAACCGAAGTAAACCGAACAGCAGAAGTTTTATCCTAACCTAGCCGAACTGAAGCTTATCCGAACTGAAGACTTAAACGAACCTGTTCTAACCGAAAAGTACACAAACTTATACTATCTGAAGCTATCCGAACAGAATATTACCTAATTGATCAGAACCAGAACCCGAACTAGACCAAACCGAGACTTCATGTAACCCGAACTGAAGACGAACGAATGTGTCCGAACCTAGACTTTGGGTATCCGAACTTAGCCAAACACAAACGAACCTAAGTAAACTAAAATGAGCTAAACGAACTACAAGTTCGGATGACGGTTATTTTTCAGATCTGGGCTCCTCACACGAACAGAAACGAACTGGACATGTTTCAGTAAAAAAATCACGATTTTGGACAAATTTGAATGAGATTTTCAGCAGTTGATCAGAAAAATGATGAGGAATGATTTAGGAGTGAAATTATCAAAAAAAACTCTCGACAGAAACGGTCAAAAACTCACAAAAACACTCCAAAAATTTGAAAAACGACACTTTTTGAACCAAAAACTCAAAAAATAGCAACCACGGATCAGTAGAGTGAACCAGAAAGCTCTGATACCACTTGTAAATGCATGATCGTCGAGTCTTCTACTCAATCTAGGTATTTTGGATGAGAAACGTAATTAAAAGATTATATTTATTGATCAAACTTGAACAATTACAATCAGAAAACCACTTAGAACATTCACAAAGAAAACACCTTGGAAACACACACTTAGCACAGGCTCTCTCTCAACTCATTACTGAATTACAATGTAAAACATCTATTTATACTCAGCTGTACGAACTCAGGTGAACTGCAAGTTCGTCTGATGCGAACCCATCCGAACTCTCAGTTCGGATGACACTAGTTCGTGTCAGTTCGGATTCAGTTTGTATAGCAGCATCCTTGTAACTTCGTCTTGTCCAGATACTTCACATGGCGAACCTATTATGTACCAACATTAGGCAACTTTTTTATAAATTCCATCGTTATGTTCTTTCATTTCCCTCCTAGAATCTTTGGCTGCTGCAGGAAACCTGACGGTTTTTGATACTCGATCTTGAGTTTCGAACAAGTTAAACATTTTCCCACATAAGTGGCGACGTCAGCCTTCATCTTTGGCCACCAATAAACAACCTTCAAATTGTTGTACATTTTATCGGAACCTGGATATACAGAATATCGAGACTTATGAGCCACATCCATAAATTTTTTGCCTTAAGTTTCCGTGTTGAGGCACCCATAGTCTCCCAACAAAGTTTTGAGCTCCATCCGACCGTATCTCAAACTGCTTGTCTAATCCACAAAAAGATTCAGATTTCAAGTTCTTGTCTTTTAGTGCTTCTAACTAAGCTTTCTGAATCTGATCTGGCAAACTTGAGTGAATTGTCATCCATAGAGCACGAATACGCTTTGGTTTCGTCTCTTTGATGCTTAGGGCATCGACTACTACATTAGCTTTACCTGGATGATACTTAATAGTGCATTCATAGTCATTAAACAACTCCACCCATCTGTGTTGCCTCATGTTAAGCTCCTTCTGGTCAAAGATATGCTGAAGACTCTTGTGATCGGTGTAAATCATACACTTGGTACCATACATGTAATATCTCCAGATCTTCAACGCAAAGACTACAGCTCTCAACTCTAAATCTTGAGTCGTGTAGTTTGGAAAGTGATAACCTTATCGCGCTGCATGAGCACACATCCCATGCCTCTAATAGATGCATCACAATAGACACGAAATCATCGGATGCCTCTGGCAATGAAAGAATAGGTGCACTGCAAAGCTTTTCTTTTAAAAGTTGAAATGTTGCATCCTGCTTTGCATTTCATTTATACACAATGCCTTTATGCGTTAACGCTGTCAAATTTTAAGCGATTGAGGAAAACCCCTCAATGAATCGTCTGTAATAGCCCGCTAAACCAAGGAATTAGCATACCTCAGACGGCTAACTCTTAATCGCCTCAATCTTCGGTACAGGCCAACTCTTAATTGCCTCAATATATGACGGATCAACTTGATTCCCTGATTCATTTATGATATGACCTAGGAATTGCACTTCTCAAATCCAAAAATGCTCCTATTGGGCTTGACAAAAGCAAAGTTAAATTCTATAACTGTCATCAACTAGGACATTTTGCAAGAGAGTGTCCAAGTCCCAGAAGAGAAGGTCACAAAACCAAACTCATGCTAAAGCTCAGGGAAGCCATCAACAAAGCAGTAACAATAAGAACAACAACACACATGGTGCTTCAAACTCACAACTAACTCAACCAAAACCAAGCGGAAGTGGAAGCAACAACAACAGTAACTCTACTATAGCTATAGCTAATCAAACGGAATGTGTTGACTGGGAAGAAGTCATAAATGAATTTGAACCAACCAATCGTGCTCTTATGGAAAAGGAGGAGTCCTCATCTGATTAGGTAAATTCTATTCCTGAGAAATTATTAGAATATTTATGCACTCCTGCATGTGTTGAACATGTTGAAAGATATAGAAATCATAATACTGAGTTAATTGAAGAAGTGTCAAATCTAAATGAGTTAAAGAATGCTTTAGAACAACTGAAAACTCTTACATTTCAAAAGTCACTGTTTTAAATGAATAAATTGAGCATTTGAAGAAAACTAACTCAAACTTGAAAACGCAGATAGAAGATTTGATTTCTAAACTAAATACTTCAAGGAAAGAAACCCAACATGCTAAGGCAGATGTGGGTGCACTTGAAGTAAAGTTAACTGAAGCTCAGTTTACATGTAACAAATTTCAAAAAGCAAATGAAAAAGCTAAAAAATTATGGAAGGGTGCTATGTATGGGAAAAAAGGAACTGGTTACTCATCTGTTAAACCACCTAGTACTGATTATTCATCTGTGATTGAACCAATTTTCGCCCTAAAAACTATTAGCATTGTTAGCTTAGTTTTTGATGATGATGCTCCACCAATTGTTATTGAAAAGGCTTGTGAATCTAACAAAACTGAATTCACTGACACAAGCACCAGCTGATCAATCAAAAATTTTGAAACCAACGTTTGTTGTTCCTCCACCCACTTTCTATGAACCTAAGGATTCAAAATTTGGTGGAAAACATGTTGAAAATGTCAAAACCTGTAAGAAATTAGATGTTTGGTAAAATGGTTTACAGTCAAGAAACAAGTGACAAATCCCCTAGGTACACTCAATCCTTATGATACATCTAGGATTCCTAAGTGTATAGTTTGCGGGAAAGTTGGTCACTTGGCAGCAGTTTGTTACTTCAATCCACTGAACAAAAATCAATCTTCAAAATCAGAAGTTGTGAAAAATCAAGGGTCTGATTTGTCAAAGAAACTAATAAGAAAAGTTTCTCCTGAGAAAAATCACACAGTCAAATATTTTGAATCTGATTCAAACAAAGTTCTCATTGGAAATGAGCGAAACGGAAGTGTTTCTGAATTTAAACAAAACAGTTTTTCGGCTGAACATCAAGCGGAACACTTTTCTGCTCGAACTCAGTTTCAACCTGAAAATAAGAAAAATTTCAGATCCGTAACTGCTTCAAAACAAAGACCATCTGTTAAATTTAGTGATAATTATGAACTTTTTGAAGGCCAAGGAAGAAGGAATCCTTCACGAGGAAAAGTTAATCCTCGTAACATGTTTCAAACGGAGAAAATTTTTGGTCAAGATAAGTTCATTTCTAGTTCAATCGGAAGTTCATCTTTTCCGCTTTAATGTGAAAAAATATTTCAAAATAGCTTTGCATCTCGAAAGTATGTTGCATCAGTTAAAAGAAACAGAATTTCTGGTCAAAATCAATTTTCAACCAGTGAAGTTATAAAAACTTAAACAAACAAGCAGAGGAAATTCAGGGAATTTAGAGAAAGAAAATCACTTGAGAGAAAAACAAGAATAGGAAGTGAGAGATCTAATCAATCAAGTCAACCTCAAGAATTAGATTTTGAAACTGATGATTTGCTTAGAGAACAACCTATTTTAAATACTCTAGTATTTAAAGAGTACAAGTATAATGATGCTTTAGGAAGTTCCAAGACCACAAAGCTTGTGTACCCTACAAAAATTAACTAATTTTTTATATGTGCAGGTGCAGCAGAATAAGAGTCAAGATCAGTTTTGGATTGTTGACAGGGAATAAGCGTATTTTAGAAAACACAAAAATACACAATGGAGGATCGGTTGCATTTGGAAGAAACAAGGGGTACATCTAGGGGTGTTCAAAAATATCCGAGTCCGAATCCGTATCTGAATTATCCGAAATTCCGTATCCGAATTATCTGAAAGTTTCGGATATCCGAAACTCGGACATCCGAATTTTTGGACTTGGACTTGGACAATGATTTATAAAATTTTCAGAAGTTTCGGATACCCATTATCCGAAAAATTTAAATAAATTAAAATATATATTATATTAAAAAATGAACTTTTAGGGAATTATGGTTATCCCACTCATATTTTTTGTCGTTTTTTAGGTCGAACTTAGGTAACAAACAAGTTAGTACTAACTTGACTACATGTTATATTTTGGAACATGTCTACTTAAATTTGAAATTGTTGTATTTTAAACAAAACAAGATTTTCGGATATTCGTTATAACTATCCGATTCCAAGTACGAAATTTCAGATATCCGAAATTTCGGGTATCCGAAATTTCGGACTTGGACTTGGATAGAGAAAACAAATATCTGAAATTTTTGGATACTGATGCGTAGCATCTAACGAATAAAATAAATAAATAAAAATCGTGCATTTAAATAAATTTTTAAATTAAAATTATCAAAATTGGTGCTTAATTGTTTAATAATTGAATTTTTTATTTTTTATGGGGTTTTTAATTAATATTTGAGAAATATATAATTTCACATTTAAATTGGATTTTTAATTGAGATTATTAGAATGAGATATTTATTGGTGTGTTTATTTGTTAAAGTTTAGGTGGTTCGATGGTTCGTGGTGAATATAGAAGAAAATCGCAATTTACGGAAGTTGATTCGGAGTTCGGATGCTCAAGTTATGAGTAGAAGAAACAAAAAATAAAAAAATTACAAGTGCAGCCAAGCTGCTGTTACTTGATGCGCAACCCAACAACAATCTCGGCCCAGGTGCAGCGCCCACATGAAACAGTCAGCAGCCCAGCAGAAGCCTCTTTGGATCCAGCGGGAAAAAAAAGCATAAGTTTTGAGGTACACAGGAATCGAACCTGTGACCTCCAATTCTTCAGGCAAGAATCCAGCCACCAGGGCAGCGTTGATTCTATGTTCTAATCCTGGTCTGATATACTTTTATATGCTTCGTAAGCAGGCCCAGATTCGGCCTAGTGACCTGTTTTACATCATAACTCGTTTTTTTCCACCTATTTAAGGTTTGGCAGCCGTTTTTTGCGAACGGAACCCCCAAATAAACCCTAAAACACCCCTAAACATTCTGGAAACGTTTTTTGAAGATCTAGAGGTCAAAGTTGGAGCTTTGAGACTAAAAGATTGAAGATTTGGAAGCATTTCGGTTTGGATTTTCATCTATTTCATTAATATTCTATCTCTGATTATTTGTTCTTGAACATGAATGCATCCAAGATTGAATTTTCATTGATTGTAATCATGATTCTTGGCTAAACCTTCCTTGTATGAACCAAGATTTGATGATTTTAGACCCATTTGACTTTCTAGTTTGACTTTTTGACATGATCATGTGAAATTGTCTATTGATTCTGATTTGGATGCCTTAGATGAACATGTATGCATGTTTAGCTTCTGTTTTTATCATGTTAAGTGGGTTAATTGATGTGGATTATAGAACTACAACCATTTATTGATTAGCTTATTGTTAGTCGGTTGACTTTTTTGAGTTTATTGATTAATGCATGATCCGGAGACCTCCTACATGATAATGTGATATGGATTTGGGGCTGATTTTGTGTGCATCTATGTGGGATTGAGTTCACCAATTCATTTCATGTATTAGGAAATAGCTACGGATTGTTTAGTGAGTTAGGATGCTTATGACTATAAGATTCGAGCTCACTTATTCGTGTTTAGAGTTTTCTAAGTCCTAGGCTATTCATTTCAGAATCATTGCATGTGTTAGGTGCCATTTAAAGAGACCTTTCTTGTGGTTTCCTTTTACGTGTGCGTTTAGTCCGCTTTGACCGAAGCGACTAGACCATTGGGCAATTCTACATAGTTTTCTATCCGAGCTTTAATTAGGATTACCTTTATGATTAGGATGTGTCTATAGTTCTAGATAGTCTGGTTTTCCATATTAGGCGATAGCGTTCATGGTATTTAGTCATTCCGAGGGTCTTAGTGAGTCTAGAGGAGTCAAGTCTAGGTGATGCTTTCTCTTTCCTGATTTTCATTCGTGTTAGTCGGTTTTTAGCTGTTCTATCGGTTTTAGTTTATATGCTCAGTTTTTATTATTAATTCCTCAATTCACCTTCTTCGGTTAAATATTAGCGAAGATGCACTATCGGGAGACTACATACGCGTCCACGGATTGATATCCGGTTCTTACCAACACTGTACTGCACACGACGGGTTCACTGCCTTGGTATGTAGTTTGGTCACTTGGTGATTACCTTTTAAAACTTGACCACATTTTTATAGACCACAAAATTTCGCATCAAGTTTTTTGCGCCGTTGTCGGGGATCGAACCCGGGTCACCCGCCTGACAGGCGGGAATACTCCGAAATTCGGATATCCGAAATTCCGGATATCCGGTTTTGAACACCCCTAGGTACATCTCAGCTCAAGGAGATGTTATAAATGGTTTGGTAAGCTTTGACAGATTCAATCTTGTTGGTACTTTAAACTTTAACCTGCTTAGTGTCTAAAAAATGTGTGACAAAAGGTTAAATGTTTTGTTTAATGAGAGAGGCCCCATCATACTTAGATCTGAAATCAAAATTTCTAAGAAAATAATTTTGCTAAAAGCACCCAGGAAAGAAGGTTTGTATGTCTTGGATATGTCAGTTTCTGCACCTACCTGTGGCACTGCAAGCTTTATATCCAAATCCTCTGTTGACGAATCTGATCTTTGGCATAGAAGGCTAGGACATGTGAATTACAAGAATATAAATAAAATTGTCAATCTTGGTTTGGTCAAGGGTCTTCCTGTCAAAGAATTCACTTGTTCTGAGCACTGTGTGCCTTGCCTCAAGGGTAAGCAACACAAGTTATCCTTCAAACCAAAAACTGAAAGTTCTATCTTACAACCCTTAGAATTGTTACACATGGACCTTTTTGGGCTAGCAAGGGTGATGAGTTTGGGAAAGAAATCATATTGTTTTGTGATTATTGATGATTTTACCAGATATAATGGGGTTTTCTTCTTAAAAACAAAAGATGAACAACTGAATTGTTAAAAACTCATGTGATCAAGTTGGAAAATCAATCAAAATTGAAAGTTAAAACAATAAGGTGTGATAATGGCACAAAATTTAAAAATCATGTTTTAAATTCTTTTTGTGAACAAAGGGGAATCACTAGACAGTTTAGTACTCCTAGAACTCCATAACAAAATGGAGTTGCCGAAAGGAGAAACATAACACTAATTAAAGTTGCTAGGGTAATGTTGGCTGATTCAAAACTCCTTGTTATATTTTGGGAAGAGGAAGTAAACACTGCATGCTATGTTCAAAACAGGATTTTGATTGTTACAGGCAGTAATAAAACACCTGATGAACTTTGGAGAAATAGGAAACTAAATATCTATTTCTTTAAATCCTTTGGGTCTCCTGTTATAATTCTTATAACCAATGAACTATCGCCAAAATTTGCTGAATAGGCAGATGATGGATATTTTGTTGGATATTTTGGGGTGTCAAAGGCATACAAAGTATACAACAGGAGAACCAAAGTTTTTGAAGAAACTCTAAATGTTTTCTTTAATGAGAAATCAAATAACAACTTTACTTCTTAGCCCACCTGGTTATATGATATTGATGCACTAACTACTGTTTTCAACATAATTGTTGAGAAGCCTGTGAGTAATTTTGTTTTTCATCAATTAGTTCCAATCCTTTGAAGCCAACTTTTGTCAACAACTCTACTGAAGTTATTCTAATTGAAGCGGATGCTCTTCCGGTTCAAGTTCAGACGGAAGCATCTCCGGTTCAAGTTCAAACGGAACCTGCTTCACCTGAATCTCCGGTTCAACTTCAACCGGAAAATGGAACTTCAGGTTCTATGGAGAACTCTGACTCTAGATTCACTAAGCCTTCAAACTCAAATGATTATACATCAAATGAGCTCAGTTTTGAACATGAATCTCATGAGCCAATGCCTAGTTCCCAAGAGTTGAATACAACACCCGATCCCATCTCACAAATTGGTGATGTTGAGCTAGATGTGATCCTTCCTCAGCTTAACATTCCTACCAATGGAAGAAGCCATGAATTCAGAATGTTTCAAGATAGAAGAATCAGCAAATATCATCCATTGGAGAATATTATTGGAGATGTGTCAACTCTTGTAACAAGGAGTAAGTCTGTTGATGTAAACATTTGCTTGCATGTTGCATTTATGTCACAAGAACTTCCTACCAAAGTCACTGAAGCATTAAGAGATAATGGTTAGGTAGAAGCCATGTAGGAAGAATTGTTTCAAATCAACAAGTAAAAAGTATGGAAATTGGTTGATTTGCCAAAGGGGGAAGAACCAATTGGCACCAAGTGGGTGTTTAGGAATAAGAAGGATGACAGGGGTATTGTGATCAAGGACAATGCTAGGTTAGTGGTTAAAGGGTATGCCCAAGAGGAAGGGATAGATTATGATGAGGTTTTTTCTTATGTAGCCAGGATAGAGGCAATCAGAATCTTCTTGGCCTATGCTGCATTCAAGTACTTCCAGGTTTTTCGCATGGATGTTAAAAGTGCTTTCCTCTATGGGTTGTTAGATCAAGATGTGTATGTGTGTCAACCTCCAGGGTTTGAGGACCCACACTATCCACAAAGCGTGTAAGCTAATCAAAGCTTTATATGGTCTCAAGCAAGCTCCTAGAACCTGGTATGAAACTCTTTCAAATTATCTTCTGGAAAATGGTTATAGGAGAGGAGCTATTGACAAAACACTCTTCATCAAGAAAGTTCGTAAACATATGTTGATGGTGCAGATATATGTGGATGATATTATCTTTGGTCCCTCTAACTCTGCTCTATGTAAAGAATTTGAAGCTCTTATGTGGGCAAAGTTTGAAACGAGCTCAATGGGAGAACATAGTTTCTTTTTGGGACCGCAAGTGAGGCAAACTACTACAGGTATCTTCTTGAATCAATCCAAATACATTCAAGATATGCTTAAACGATTTGATATGCAGTTAGCTTTAAGTGCCAAAACACCCATATCTACCTCCCACAAGCTCTCACGTGACATAAGTGGTGAACCTGTGGATGGGCATATGTATAGAGCAATGATTGGATCACTGATGTACCTAATAGCAAGTAGGCCAGACATTATGTTTAGTGTTTGCCTATGTGCAAGGTATCAATCATCACCAAAGAAATCCCACATTGTCACACCTCCAATTAACCACTAACGGAGTTTATACCGTTAAGGGGGTGCGAGCAAACCAGGACCACAACCATTAGTTACAAATACTAAACGAATCAGAGTAAGTCCAAACATATGTCATAAATAAAGTCACAAAATACGCAGCGGAAAATATTGTCTTAGCACTAACCACGTGCTTTACAAAGTCATTGTTTTAAATTCCCGATTTGGTTTAAACAAAAATAAAATGTCTTCATGTGCCATGCCAACCCGCTCCGGATACTCCTCAACGATCTGCAAAAGTTTAAACCACGCAAGTGTCAACCTAACGGTTGGTGAGTTCACGGTGGGCTTGTCATGCAGTGGCCCGGTCTCATAATCATAATCGTGTCAACATATACTTATGAAATATTTATTTGTGAAAAGCAATGCTTAGTGATATCCAAAATCATAGTATTGTGGTTTAGTAAAAAGTAATGTCCGTAACATACGTTATCGGGTATGTACTAGTTTTGTATAGTTAAAGTGCTCAACCGATATCGCGGGTAGCTAATCCGTTGTTCCATGCACTAAGGAAGTTTGTACCAAAGCTGACTGATAATTTTCGTAGTGGCATCGCCATCATCTATTTTGTTTTGCGGACCTACGTCATCGCGGCTTTGCCTCCCTCGTGTCCTCTCGGGATCACGGTCAGATAGGCTGATATTGTACCTCCGTGCACTTCCCGTGTCACGAGGCGGAGTTTGTCAGACTCCAGTAGATCTACCCAACATCCCCTCGCTTTACAATTAATGGTACAATTAAGTTGAGGACTTTTTCAGTTATAAGGCAATCCTTAGAAATCATGTGATATCATGTGGTTTTGACTTTAACCTACACTAGCCATATTAAAACGGTTTACTTTTGGGTTCTCATGAATCCCGAAAACATATTCAGTTTCGTTTTAGAAATAGTTGTTTAAGTATTTCACAAGTGTCTCCCATAAAAACACTTCAAGTCCATCAAGTGGGTGCCAAGCACTCCTAAGTTTTCAAGTTCATCAGAGAGGTGCATAGCACTCATAAGGTTGTCAGCATTGTTTTTCATTAAGTTATTCAGTGTGACCCAAACGGGTTCACGGTAAATGGGTTAGTGACACTCACCTTGGGTTGCACTGCTACACTTGCTAAATAATCCAAGTATTGTTTGCTTATCGAAGACCTAAGAACACGTTTAGGTCTTAAGTATTAGTTTTGTGTCTAATCTTTAACTTACGTCACTATGGCCCATAACATAGCACGTTGGAACAATGACACGACATATCGACACACGACACCGATGGTTGATCATAAACGAGGGTTCACATAACTCAGAAATCAAAGCATGTTTCATTATTGCATCATCATGTAAGTCATGGCATAACATTCAAATAAGTTGCACGAGTTTGGGTTTTGGTCTGGTACAGTTTCGCTACACAGTTTCGCTACAGTTTCGCTACGCAGTTTCGCTATGTGCACGGGCAGCACTTTCGCTAGGGAATACCCGATGACACAGTTTCGCTAGCTAGTTTCGCTCGAAACTGTTGACACAGTTTCGCTAGCATAGCTTCGCTAGCATAGCTTCGCTCGAAACTGGTTTGAACTTTCGTTCAGGGACAAGGTCTATGGTTGTTTCGCTCGGTAGTTTCGTTCAAGCAATACACAGGCGACACTATAGTTTTGCTACATAGTGTCGCTGGATGAATATTCAAAGGCTCTGCGAAACTACAGTTTCGCCTAAAGAATGCCAAGTTTCGCTAGTCGCTAAAAACCCATAAATTTGACTGAAAATCTTTCTAACAGCTTCCATACTCCATATAATTCATTAACTAGCATGCATAAACATTTACCAACATTAAACAGTAAGTTTTAACACCTTAAACATGGATTTTCATCATCAAATCACCAAGAACACATTTTAAGCACAAAATGACCTAACTAGCATGAATTTTCATTATGGAATGATTTTACACGTAAAGTTGCAGACTTTATGATAGATCTAGCATTCCTAAGCTTCATATCAGAAGATCAAACGATTACATGGAAGTTTAAGCATGCTTTTTAAAGAAACACATAGAATATGCATGAAAATGGTTTTGGAGACTCACGGTTCGATCTAGGATCCGAATGGATGATGTCTCGAGGCTGAGATCACGTCGGCTCGTGGTGTTTCTCGGCTGACCAGATTTCACAGGAGAAGAGATGGAGAATGTGTGTGTGTTTTGTGTGGTTTATGCAAATGGGGAGTAATTAGGGTTTTATGGTCTTTATATCAGGAGCTAGTTTCGCTGGCAGTTTCGCTGGCCAAGCGAAACTGGCTCTGAACACATGCAAATCAAACAGTTTAGCCGGCTACCGAGCGAATCTACAGTTTCGCCCGGTAGTTTCGCTGGCAACCAAAAGGGGCCAATTTACATTCTATTATCAATACTAAATCATGCGTTTAAATCACGTTGCACATAATGACAATAGATAAATAAACACATAACACATATGGACGGGTTCGGTGATCAACCAAAGGTCGTGGACGTATTCGGCCTAGTTAAGCATTAGTTACTAAGTTAATACTTATAACGTAACTAATGGAGATTGTCTAACGGAAGTTAACCTTGGAATTCTCGGATGTCACATCATCCCCTTGTAAGTGGAATTTTTGTCCCGAAAATTATTCTTGCGTTGTAGCGTTCGCAGCCTCGGCTGTCGTCGTTGCTGTAGTTGCTGGGGAAAGAAAGCAAAAGTTTTAGGGTCGCCACATCCTCCTCCTGTTAAAGGAATTTTGGTCCCCAAAATTAAATCATACCTTGAGTTTCCGTAGACGTTTGCCCGAACAAGTGAGGATACTTCTTCTTCATCTGATCCTCTCGTTCCCAAGTATATTCAGGTCCACGCTTTGAGTTCCATCGAACCTTGACGATCGGAATCTTGCTACGTTTGAGGGCTTTCTCCTCGCGTCCCATGATTTCTACCGGTTGCTCGATAAATCTCAAATGTTCGTCAATTTCCAATTCCTCCAAAGGAATTATTTCGGTGTCTTTAGCCAGACACTTTTTCAGGTTAGAAACGTGAAACACGTTGTGAACTCCATCGAGTTCAGCAGGGAGTTGTAATCGGTAGGCCACCGGGCCTACTTCCCCAATGATTTCAAATGGACCGATATAGCGTGGATTCAACTTTCCACGCTTTCCGAAGCGTATCACTCCTTTCCAGGGAGATACCTTCAATAGTACCTTGTCACCTACCTCGAACTTCAGAGGTTTACGGCGTTTGTCGGCATAGCTCTTTTGCCTGTCACGTGCTGCGGCTATCCGCTTTCTGATTTGAATAATTCGTTCAGTTGTATCATGAATGAGTTCCGGTCCGGTGAGTCCCTTCTCACCCGTTTCGGCCAAACACACGGGCGATCTACATTTTCTGCCATAAAGAGCTTCAAAAGGTGCTGCACCAATGCTCGTATGATAACTGTTGTTGTAGGAGAACTCCACCAACGGAAGGTGAGCCTCCCAGTCTTTACCGAAGTCGAGAACGCAGGCTCGGAGCATGTCTTCTAAAGTCTGAATAATTCGTTCCGTCTGACCATCAGTCTGTGGGTGATAAGCTGTACTCATATCCAGTCTGGTTCCCAATGCTTCTTGCATAGATTGCCACAGTCGGGAAGTAAATCGAGGATCTCGGTCGGAGATAATGGTCTTAGGCACTTCGTGATGTGCCACAATTCGGTCAATATACAGCTTCGTTAACTTATCCATATTGTCATTTTCCCTCATTGGAACAAAGTGTGCAGATTTGGTTAGTCGATCAATGATAACCCAAATCGCATCCGGTCGATTCGATCGATGAGGTAGTCCCGTTACGAAATCCATGGAGATATCCTCCCATTTCCATTCCGGGATCTTTGGTTGCTGCAATAACCCAGAAGGCTTTTGGTACTCGATCTTAACCCTTGAGCATGTTAAACACTTAGCCACATATCGCGTAATGTCGGCTTTTATATTCGGCCACCAATACAAGTTTTTCAAATCTTGGTACATTTTGTCCGATCCAGGGTGCACCGAATACCTTGATTTGTGAGCCTCGTCCATCACGAGCTCACGGAGATTTCCAAGTAAAGGAGCCTAAATTCTGTCATTGTAATATCTGAGTCCGTCGGACTTGATTTCAGAATTTCCATCCACCTCTCGCAGTGCTTCAGCTGCGAAGTTTTCTTCTTTCAAAGCTTCTCGTTGGGCATCGCGGATTCGATCCGGTAGTCCCGTGTGAATGGTAAGTTGCAGCGCTCGTACTCGTCGAGGCTTTTCGTACTCTTTTCGGCTTAAGGCATCAGCCACAACATTGGCTTTTCCCGGGTGATACTTAATCGCTAAATCATAATCATTTAGTAGCTCGACCCACCGTCGTTGTCGCATGTTGAGGTCCTTCTGTTCGAAGATGTGTTGTAAGCTTTTGTGGTCGGTAAATATCGTGCACTTTGTTCCGTAGAGGTAATGTCTCCAAATCTTGAGTGCAAACACAACAGCTCCGAATTCCAAATCATGCGTTGTGTAATTCTTCTCAGTATCCTTCAGTTGCCTGGACCCGTAGGCAATCACTTTGTCTCGTTGCATCAACACGCAAACGAGTCCTTGAATGGATGCATCGCAATAGACCACGAAGTCGTCAACCCCTTCGGGTAACGAGAGAATCGGAGCTGAACATAACATGTCCTTGAGAGTTTGAAACGCGTGTTCTTCTTTTTCACCCCATCTATATTGCACTCCTTTGTGCGTTAAAGCTGTTAAGGGTTGAGCCAATTGCGAGAAACCCTTGATGAATCTTCGGTAATATCCGGCAAGTCCCAAAAATTGTCGGATTTCGGTCGCGCTCTCGGGGTAGACCAATTCTTGATAGCTTCCACTTTAGCTGGGTCGACATGAATTCCATCCTGATTAACAATGTGTCCAAGAAACTGGACTTCACGAATCCAAAAATCGCACTTTGAAAACTTGGCGTATAGCTGTTCCTTGCGGAGTAATTCCAAGATAAGTCGTAGGTGTCTCTCGTGTTCTTCCTTTGTCTTGGAGTAGATTAAAATGTCATCAATGAAAACTATCACAAACTGATCGAGGTACGGCTTGCACACCCGATTCATCAGATCCATAAACACAGCAGGCGCATTAGTTAGCCCAAACGGCATAACTAAGAACTCGTAATGAACCTACCGAGTTCTGAGAGCAGTCTTGGGGACATCCTCATCACGAACACGAAGTTGGTGATATCCAGACCGTAGATCAATCTTTGAAAAGTAGCTCGAACCTTGCAGTTGGTCGAAAAGATCGTCGATTCGAGGAAGTGGATACCGATTCTTGATCGTAACCTTGTTAAGCTCTCGATAGTCGATACACATTCGGAACGTTCCATCTTTCTTTTGAACAAACAATACCGGTGCTCCCCATGGAGACGAACTTGGACGAATAAATCCATTTTCGAGTAGCTCTTGAAGTTGCGCGGAGAGTTCGTTGAGTTCGCTTACCGCCAAACGGTACGGTGCGCGTGCAATCGGAGCCACTCCGGGAGCTAAGTCGATTCCAAAACTCGACTTGTCGAAATGGAGGCAAACCAGGCAAATCATCAGGAAATACATCTTGGAAGTCGCGGACTATCGGGTAGTCGTCGATTTTACGCTCGGGAAGTGTCGTGTCTGTGACGTTTGCAAGGATCGCGAAGTGACCTTTACGAAGGCACTTTTGAGCTTTAAGAAACGAGATAATACCGGTGACTGTTCCACCTTTTTCACCTTGAACTGTTAACACTTCACCTTCTTCGAGTGGAATACGAATCACTTTTTCTTGACATAAAATTTCAGCTCGGTTTTCAGATAACCAATCCATTCCTACTATGACATCAAAACTACCAATCGGAAAAGGCATAAGATCGATTCCTAACGTATGGCCAGCTAGTTCTAACTTACAGTCCTTAACTATCTGAGTCGTATCATGAAGTTTACCATTTGCTAACTCTACCACATACTTAGCATCTAAGTCAATCGGTTTAGCATTAATTAGTCTAGCAAACTTAGTGGAAATGAAACTTCTTTCAGCACCAGAATCAAACAATACAGTAGCGAAGAAACCATTTAGTATGAATTTACCGTTAATCACGTTGGCGTCGTTGCGAGCTTCTCCTTGACCCATGACGAAAGCTCTTCCTCTGCCATTTCCACCATTCCCGTTGTTACCATTCCCGTTGCCATTTCCTCCGCCATTACCATTCCCACCATTGTTTCCTTGATTACCATTTCCCTGTCTTCTCAACTGCGGGCAGTCCCTTTTCATGTGGCCTTGAGCACCACATTCATAGCAGTTCCCATTACCATTTCCTCTGGGAGCTTCATTGTTGTTGTTACAGTTCTGACCATTGTTGTTTCCATTGCCCCGGTTGTTTCCATAGTTGTTGTTTCCATGATTGTTGTTGTTTTGCCTTAGGCGGTTTTGTTGCTCGGGAAGAATCGTCCAACAGTCCTTCGCCTCATGGCTTTTCTTGCCACACCTTTCACAGCTTAAATTCCTTCTACAAATACCAGTGTGATGCTTCCCACACTTGTTACACATGGGCAGGTTACCCTTGTAGTTACCTTGACCGTTACCGCTCTGGCGGTTGTTTCCACTGTTGTTTCCAGACCTCTTGCTTTGGCCTTGGGAATTATAAGACCTCCCGGTGCTGTTTCCCACACTTTGATTGTTCATGGAGTTTTCAGGAGCTTCATTATCAGCTTTTCTTTTGCCACTTAAGGCAGTCTTCTCTGAGGCTTTTGCAGGAAGTGTACCTTTCTCAATTTCCTGATCAGTAAGCTTGTGGGCCAAACGGATGGCTTGCTGCACGGTTGTGGGGTTGCTGGCAGTCACTAGTCCCTTGATTTGGGGCGCGAGGACTTCCAGATAACGCTCAATGCGTTTGAATTCAGCATCAACCATGGTTGGGCATAGCACCGCGTACTCGTGGTAACGCGCAATGTACTGTTCGACTTCAGACCCAGTCATTTTCAGATTCAAGAATTCACCCTCTAACTTCTTCACTTGGTCACGGGGACAATACTCCTCCATAATCAGCTCCTTAAACGCTCCCCATTCCATGTTATTAGCCGCATCTAACCCAATCATCTGGATTTCGGCATTCCATCAGGTGAGAGCAGCTCCCTCAAAGGTACCAGTCGCATATTTCCCTTTGCTCTCAGCAG
The DNA here is from genome assembly GCA_039602395.1 of Deinandra increscens subsp. villosa. Taxonomy (NCBI): domain Eukaryota; kingdom Viridiplantae; phylum Streptophyta; class Magnoliopsida; order Asterales; family Asteraceae; genus Deinandra; species Deinandra increscens. The sequence continues at coordinate 26,241,848 of JBCNJP010000012.1, read as the reverse complement.
GGCAGTTGCACATAGAGAAGACCTTTTCAGACTTCTCGATCCACCTGAGGAGTCCTACCGCTCCTTCTTCGCCGGAAAACGTTATTGGCTTGCAGTCCATGAAGGACTTAAATGTGTAGTGATGGAGGTTTCCTGATGCATAAATAGTTCGGGTTTTAAGTTTTAAACAAGTCAAAATATAATTCGCTTCGTGCCTTAACCGGCATAATAATTACCCTGCGCGGCGAATGTAGCCTGGACGGCTGCTATCGCGACTTGCACGTGCTCGTTAATCATAGCTTGCAGTTGCGCAGGTGTCAGGTTAATGTTGTTCCTCCCGTGTCCTCTTCCAGGCATTTTCTGGACAGTTAAAGTAGCAGGTGTTCAGTCACAGTTATATCCTATACATATCCCATAATATGTATATTAACAATTTCCCGTTATCCCACTATTAGTCCAAAAATTTTCGTGCAAAATTGAGGCGTTGTCGGATAACGTCGTAAGTCGTAAGTACTATCGTCGAAAGTCGGCTTTCCCATATAAGTCACCGTCGGCGTAGTCATCGTAGTAGAAATCAGGACGTAGCGCGTAGCATCGTTTCGTTGTCGCTTTCCCCCGGAATAGTGTGTGTATTAGCGTTCGCGTTTCGTATTCGTGTGTGAAATTTTTCCCTAAGGTTTTCCGTTAGACTACCTAGACACGGTCTATATATATATTTATATATATATATATATACATACGTACAAAGCGTTTACTTACACAGCAGAGCGAGTATCCCAGGTTGGCACGTGAAATTTTTTTTTTTGTTTTGGGAATTTGTTTGTTCGTTTGTAACTAAGGTTTCAAGTTGCAGTTTCCAAATCGTTTTTCAAAAATGATTCCAGTTCTCTGCAACTTATGGCTCTGATACCAATCTGTCACACCCCCAATTAACCACTAACGGAGTTTATACCGTTAAGGGGGTGCGAGCAAACCAGGACCACAACCATTAGTTACAAATACTAAACGAATCAGAGTAAGTCCAAACATATATCATAAATAAAGTCACAAAATACGCAGCGGAAAATATTGTCTTAGCACTAACCACGTGCTTTACAAAGTCATTGTTTTAAATTCCCGATTTGGTTTAAATAAAAATAAAATGTCTTCATGTGCCATGCCAACCCGCTCCAGATACTCCCCAACGATCTGCAAAAGTTTAAACCACGCAAGTGTCAACCTAACGGTTGGTGAGTTCACGGTGGGCTTGTCATGCAGTGGCCCGGTCTCATAATCATAATCGTGTCAACATATACTTATGAAATATTGATTTGTGAAAAGCAATGCTTAGTGATATCCAAAATCATAGTATTGTGGTTTAGTAAAAGTAATGTCCGTAACATACGTTATCGGGTATGTACTAGTTTTGTATAGTTAAAGTGCTCAACCGATATCGCGGGTAGCTAATCCGTTGTTCCATGCACTAAGGAAGTTTGTACCAAAGCTGACTGATAATTTTCGTAGTGGCATCGCCATCATCTATTTTGTTTTGCGGACCTACGTCATCGCGGCTTTGCCTCCCCCGTATCCTCTCGGGATCACGGTCAGATAGGCTGATATTGTACCTCCGTGCACTTCCCGTGTCACGAGGCGGAGTTTGTCAGACTCCAGTAGATCTACCCAACATCCCCTCGCTTTACAATTAATGGTACAATTAAGTTGAGGACTTTTTCAGTTATAAGGCAATCCTTAGAAATCATGTGATATCATGTGGTTTTGACTTTAACCTACACTAGCCATATTAAAACGGTTTACTTTTGGGTTCTCATGAATCCCGAAAACATTTTCAGTTTCGTTTTAGAAATAGTTGTTTAAGTATTTCACAAGTGCCTCCCATAAAAACACTTCAAGTCCATCAAGTGGGTGCCAAGCACTCCTAAGTTTTCAAGTTCAACAGAGAGGTGCATAGCACTAATAAGGTTGTCAGCATTGTTTTTCATTAAGTTATTCAGTGTGACCCAAACGGGTTCACGGTAAATGGGTTAGTGACACTCACCTTGGGTTGCACTGCTACACTTGCTAAATAATCCAAGTATTGTTTGCTTATCGAAGACCTAAGAACACGTTTAGGTCTTAAGTATTAGTTTTGTGTCTAATCTTTAACTTACGTCACTATGGCCCATAACATAGCACGTTGGAACTATGACACGACATATCGACACACGACACCGATGGTTCATCATAAACGAGGGTTCACATAACTCAGAAATCAAAGCATGTTTCATTATTGCATCATCATGTAAGTCATGGCATAACATTCAAATAAGTTGCACAAGTTTGGGTTTTGGTCTGGTACAGTTTCGCTACACAGTTTCGCTATAGTTTCGCTACACAGTTTCGCTACAGTTTCGCTACGCAGTTTCGCTATGTGCACGGGCAGCACTTTCGCTAGGGAATACCCGATGACACAGTTTCGCTAGCTAGTTTCGCTCAAAACTGTTGACACAGTTTCGCTAGCATAGCTTCGCTCGAAACTGGTTTGAACTTTCGTTCAGGGACAAGGTCTATGGTTGTTTCGCTCGGTAGTTTCGTTCAAGCAATACACAGGCGACACTATAGTTTCGCTACATAGTGTCGCTGGATGAATATTCAAAGGGTCTGCGAAACTACAGTTTCGCCTAAAGAATGCTCAGTTTCGCTAGTCGCTAGAAACCCATAAATTTGACTGAAAATCTTTCTAACAGCTTCCATACTCCATATAATTCATTATCTAGCATGCATAAACATTTACCAACATTAAACAGTAAGTTTTAACACCTTAAACATGGATTTTCATCATCAAATCACCAAGAACACATTTTAAGCACAAAATGACCTAACTAGCATGAATCTTCATTATGGAATGATTTTACACGTAAAGTTGCAGACTTTATGATAGATCTAGCATTCCTAAGCTTCATATCAGAAGATCAAACGATTGCATGGAAGTTTAAGCATGCTTTTTAAAGAAACACATAGAATATGCATGAAAATGGTTTTGGAGACTCACGGTTCGATCTAGGATCCGAATGGATGATGTCTCGAGGCTGAGATCACGTCGGCTCGTGGTGTTTCTCGGCTGACCAGATTTCACAGGAGAAGAGATGGAGAGTGTGTGTGTGTGTTTTGTGTGGTTTATGCAAATGGGGAGTAATTAGGGTTTTATGGTCTTTATATAAGGAGCTAGTTTCGCTGGCAGTTTCGCTGGCCAAGCGAAACTGGCTCTGAACACATGCAAATCAAACAGTTTAGCCGGCTACCGAGCGAATCTACAGTTTCGCCCGGTAGTTTCGCTGGCAACCAAAAGGGGCTAATTTACATTCTATTATCAATACTAAATCATGCGTTTAAATCACATTGCACATAATGACAATAGATAAATAAACACATAACACATATGGACGGGTTCGGTGATCAACCAAAGGTCGTGGACGTATTCGGCCTAGTTAAGCATTAGTTACTAAGTTAATACTTATAACGTAACTAACGGAGATTGTCTAACGGAAGTCAACCTTGGAATTCTCGGATGTTACACACATGTTGGCAGTGAAGAGGATATTTAAATACTTATAAGGTCAACCAATGTTAGGGCTATGGTATCCTAAGAATTCTGATTTCACATTCAAAGCTTTCATTGATTGCGATTATGGGAGCTGCAACCTTGATAAGAAATCAACATTAGGTGGATGTCAGTTTCTTGGGGAGAGACTGGTTTCATGGCAATGCAAGAAACAGACCTGTGTTTCTACTTCTACTGTTGAGGCTAAGTATATCGTTGCTTGAAGCTGATGTTGTCAAGTATTGTGGATCCAAAATCAAATGTTGGAATCACTTTCATGGAAACTCCCATTTATGCTGATAACAATAGTGCCATCTCCATCACCAACAATCCTATGAAGCATTCAAATACAAATCACATTGACATCAGGTATCATTTTATTAGAGATTGTGCTGAAAATAATATAATTAAATTGCTTAAAGTTCATATTGATCACCAATTAGCTAACTTGTTTACAGAAGCTTTTGATGAGGCTAGATTCTTCTTCCTTATTACAGCGATTGGGATGATGAACTTTGATTAAATTCTAACTGTTTTCAGAAACCTTTGATAATGAAGGCCATTGTGTCAAAGAACCCGTCTCTTGATACAAAAAGAAAAAGAAAAAGAAAATCTTTGTGTTAATTAAAACTATTTTTTATTCATGGTCAGCAATTTACTGTCAAACTATGAAAATTGACACAAGATATTTTTAAAATCATGTGTTTTGCTCTTCCGTTTCAAGTTTCCGGTTCAATTAACCTGTCAGAAATTTACTTTTCAAAATCTCTCGGTGAACTTCAACCAAAATATGTTTTGTCATCATTGTTGGGAAAGGGTTTGGAAAAACAATTATTCCAAATGGAAACATTCTCCGCTTGAAGTTCAAATAGAAGAAATTTGGGTTTTAAAAGAGAAAATGGGTTCCTCTTAAACTTCCAGTTCAACTTTTCAAAATGTTGTACATTTAATTAACCGGAAGGCACTTTTCTCGAAGTGGATATGTAGTTAATTACCCATTAAATTTTACTGATTAACTATCTGAGGTTCAGTAAATTATATTTATGTCCGAGACATGCTTAAAGGTGTTGTACCGTATAAACACTTGAAGCATCAATCAAATCAAATACTGAACAGTTGGGTCAATTCTCTCTCCTTCACGTCACCCCATGTCAAAGTAAATACCCTAAATTACCATCATTTCTTCACATTTCTCACAACTTCCATATTCAAACTCTCTCAAATTCTCAAAAATTCTCAAAATCTCTCTGCAAATCCAACAAAAATGGCTCCAAAAGCAAGTTCAAGTGGCAAAAATCCTGCCAGAGATTCAAAGTTCGCTTTCGAACATAATCTGGTGGCCTACTCAGAGAATCCAAGTAAAACAGAAGAATATTCCGATATGATCAATTTCCTAAAGAAATCTCATCTTCATCACGCTTTCACTGTTGAAGCGGTGATATACAAAGAGATTATGGAGGAATTTTGGGCAAATGCGAAAATTCTTGAAGATGATAAGGGTGTTGAAAGTATCTCTTCATCGGTGAAGAACACAGAAGTGGTGATCAATGAAGACAAAATAAGGAGTGTGTTGCAACTCAAGGATGATAATGGTTATATCATGATGGATTCCAAAGTCATCCTACCCATGTTCAGTTCCATCGGCTATGGCGGTTCAAAGACAAGCAAAACTATCAAAAAGGGACAGTTACCACACAGATGGTGATTTCTTTCCCACATTCTGATGGTATGCCTTACTCCTAAAAGGGTAGGTTTTGATGAATTAGCCGCTGAACAAGCCTCTACCATCTATGTAGTGGTCAAAGGTGAGAATTTTAACTTTTCCAAACTGATTATGTCATCAAGTGCAATGTTGAAACCTTTTCTTTCTATGTCTATCCAAGATTTATAACCTACATTTTACAAAAGGAATACCCTCAAACTTCTTTGAGCGGTAAGGTTCTGCAACAAAAACTTTTGAACGAGAAAAAACAAGTCAGCTTTTCTTGGAAGGGACAATGACAATCCTATGCCAATTTTGAGGCAGTTTCCGGTTGATCCTTCACAAGCTTAGGATCAAACTGAAACTGTAGCTGCACATGAGAAACATGCTCAAGGTGATAGTTCTATTCAACTAATAGTTACTGAGCCCACACCTGTCCAACCTTCCTCTTCACTCCTTCACTATTCATCTAAAAAGAGGAAGATGACTGATAAAACCATAAACACCACTTCCATAACTTCCACCAAATCCCCTGCTGCTACTTCCAAAAAGATGAAAACTGTGGTTGCTAGGTCTCCTCCACATACGCCAACCAAATCCACCCAAGCTTCTGACCCTGCTAAAGGAAAAAACCCAAGCAGAAGCCAACTACATTGGGATTTTCTCTTAGGGATGAACCTTCATTTGAGTGGGAGTCATTAGAAATGGATGCACAATCTCGATCCTCTAGGTTTTCAACCCTTACTTCTCTATCACCCATGAGTGACAATTGTCATACCCCAACCAACGGCGGAAACATTGGGGCAACATGATTGTCCAGATGCTCATGACAACTAGATAGTTACCAAGTTTAAACATGCCATTCATTATTGATATACAAATAATGTCATACAATACAATACAAATAAATACAAACAAATCATGATACTAATTATTAATTTTAAGGTCATTCTAGGTCCATAAGCAAGCCCTAAGTGTCATCAATGCAACTTCAGTCATTTCCTACAACATGTACAACATATAAAGTCAACTATAGAGTTGGTGAGTAAACATAGGTTTAATATAGAATGCAAGTGGAAACATGCGATCTAACGTTACGTGGAAATGCATAAGTATGAAAGAACATGTAATGAAATAGAGCAAGTACAAGCGGAGTGCATAAACCAATCCTGACACTTAGGTTACCAATCACTCGACGCCAAAACCGGTCAAGTCAAGTGGGACGTCACCCCAATAGATCTATTATTGGTGTTGGATATATGGTGTCCTGACCCGACGAATTAACGAACCCGACCGATATTGACCCGTAAGAGTTACACCCGGGGCAATGGATAATAAACTAATTACTGTTTTAATTAGTTAATTGAACTGATTGGCGAATAAATAAATACTGATTTATTTATTTATTACGATGACATATTTATTCGGTTCGCGATTAAATGGATGGATGAGTTAAACTGTTAATGGGTTAACAGTCTGACCCATTGGTGGGCCATGGAGAATTCGCAGAAGACCATGGTGGGCCCATGGTCTGCGAAATTCTCCTATAGGGTGGGGAGGAGTAGAGAACAAGTTAAAAATAGGTTTTCGAAACCCTGATCTCCTCCTCCCATCTCTCTCTCTGCGAAAAAGACCAGAGAAGAAAAACCCTAAGCTGTTGCCGCCCTTAATCTCCGGTGACACCACCACTGCAATTCCGATGGATCAACGATTCGCAAGCATCATCCAGCGACTCGATCAGGAAGCAGCCACCGCCCGAGCCGAGGCAGCGAGCCGAGCCGAAGCCGCAGCCGCCGCCACAGCCGAAGCCGCAGCCGCAGCCAAGGCCGCAGCCGCCGCCGCCGCCGCCGCGTCCGCCGGCGCACCGCCGGTCGATCGCCGCCCGGTGGTTCTCGCGTTGCCGGCGCAACCGAGACCACCTCGACCCGTACCGTCCTCTTGGCCCGCACCACTTTATCCTCCGGTCGCCGCCACCTCGTCGCCGCCGGTTTCCGGTGACGAGACAATCGTAGGATCGGTCCCCGTGGCGATCCCGTCGGAAAGAATTTTGTCGCCGCCACCGATGGTGAAGTTACCACCACCGCCGCCACTACCTCCGCCGCCTCCGATGACCGCCGGAGTTTCAGTCGCAGATCTGACCCGCAGATTCGAGTCAGAAGTTTCAGTTCACCCTAGCGCGAGTCCATTGAACTCGGGTGTCTCGAACGGTTGTTCGGAACCCGCTAAGGTATATCTAATTTATTAGATATTTAATTTTATGTATTTATTTATTTATTTAAATAAATATATTTTCTGTGTTTGTCGTGCCGGTGATTGATCCTGTTACAGTTGCGTCCGCGTTTTAATTCGTTTCCGCTGCTAAATTAATTTGGAATTAATTTTATTATAAAAATCGGTTTTAATAAAATTAAAATCGGTAACCCGGATCCCACTGTAAATCCCAACAGTGGTATCAGAGCCATTATCACCGCGCGCAAACCAGATTCGGTCTTTTCATGACCGATAGTTCGCAATTTCGACTTAAATCCAAATTGCGAATTAGAATTAATTTAATATATTATTTTAATTCAATATATTATATTGTGTGTTACGGCCGACCCCTCTAATTTTGTGATCATGTATGAATGTCATGGCGTGATTTGTTTTTCTCTGTTTGGCCCAAGTTGTTGGCCCAATTGGTTGTTTTTGATTTTGGTTTAATGGACCCGGTTTTTGGGTTTCAAAGTTGTACAAATTTAGAGCTAGGTTACTAGAAGTAGTTTTAGTAATTGTAAATTTGTATGTAACCAAAAGTCGAATACTGGACACACGCAAGAGGGATGTCAAAGCAAGTGGGAGCTGAACAGGATTCCGGATCGCACAGAGTTGCCATCTCGATCGTTCACCATTTTATAATTTAATTTATTTTAAATTGTCCCGTGTGATCTCGCTTGTATGGCTCGAGCGAGATCAAGACCTTATGCCGTTTAACACACAATATGCCATTCGCGACAACTTAGTAATTTTAATTAGGTTAAATTAATTTACTGGTCCCGAGTGGAGATAGGGTTTTATCGTTCGTGTCTGACGATGATTAAATATTAAAAGTAATTAATATCCCTATTTGGTAATTCTTTAAAACTGGTAGTTCGTGCCATCCTATCTCAAGTTGAACTTGGAACGTATTTACCGGAGCATCAGTGTTGGAGTATTTCAACACCGCACTTGGTGCCGAGGGTACCTTCTAAGGTGAATGACATTGGAGTATTTCAACACCGTGTCATCACATCGACCATTTAGGACTACTATCGCTTTAAACGTATATGTTCGTGGTGTTGGAGTATTTCAACACCGCGCCACGGATGTGTACTGCTAAAGTGGGCACGGATGAGGCTAAATGTATCGCAAAATACAATTGTATGTATATAGCGGCCTCATACCGAGAGTTGTGACTTGAGTCTCACAATTGACAATCGTTGTCAGTTTGTTTACACGGTTTTGCTCCTGAGGCTCATTTGGCGGTCTCAAGTGATCTCGTCTAAACGAATTCTCATTTCCTTAAAATAAACCTTACCAACTTATTTTAAAGAAAAATAAACATCGAAAATACTGATTAAATTTACTTTGCTTATTTTCAGAAGGCTAAAGAAAACTCACCACCATTAAGTTCAATGGTACAACTCGACCCCTTCACTGAGTCTGGCTTTCTCGCATGGCAGACAACCCTGAGGAACCTTTTAAGGCTCTTCGGGAAACTCTATGTCATTGACCGACCGATCGCGAGTATTCCATCTTACTTGCTAAATGAGAACTCGCGGTCTGAGCTCCAAAAGCACACTGACGATGATAAGGACGTCACTGACCTGATGTTGTCTAGCATGACTCAGGATTATCGGTACAATTTCATGGGGATGTCTGCTTATGACATCATTCGTAAACTCAAGGATTTATTTGAATTGAGTCAGAGGACTGAGCGAGCTGATGCACTTTCACAATTTGTGAACTGCTCTATGGCTAACGACTCCTCTCCATACGATCATGTCATGCTGATGAAAGCGTATCGTGACAGACTGATCGATCTTGGCTACTCCATCTCTGACGGGATGGCTCTTGATGTAGTACTCAGATCTTTGCCAGAACATTATCGTATTCTTGCGATTAATTGTTCGGCTCAGTCGATCGAGGAGGTTATTCCGTTGATACCCAACATGAAGATCAGGACCACGCCCGACGTGCTCAAAGTTACGAATACAAAGATCTCCAAAGCCAAGAAGGTTAAAGAGGGCAAAGGCAAGAAACCACAGGTTCAGCCTCCTGAGGAGCGCCTGTGCTATGAGTGCAACAAAATGGGACACTGGCGTCGCAACTGTCCTGTTTATCTTGCAAAGCTGAAGATGACCAAGAACTCTAATAAGGGTTGCTCATCAGGTATTTCAATAAATGTTATTGAACTTTTCACTGTTTCCTCCAATTCATGGGTATTTGATACTGGATGTGGTTACCACATTGTTAATGTTTTGCAGGAACCTGAGAAGTGGAAGAAGACAGAACGAGGCCGCATGGACCTCATCGTTGGTGACGGGAAGAAGGTCCCAGTACTTGCTACTGGAACATTTTCTTTTTCATGTTCTTCAGGCCTTGTAGTTAATTTGATTAACTGTTTATATGCACCTGGTTTATCCAGAAACATTATTTCTGTCTCTTCATTGTTTGAACAAGGATTTCGGTATAAATTTAATGGAAATATGATTTCTGCTTACCTTAATGATATCTTTTATTTCGAGGCTAAACCTCAACATGGAATATATGAGATAGATGTTCAAACAAACGACCAGCTCTATCATGTTTCTAAAAGAAACAAAGCTGATAGTAACGAATCCTCGTTATGGCACCATAGACTTGGTCACATAAGCAAGGCCCGCATCAAGAAGTTGCAAACTGCTGGCATTCTCGAATCCCAAGATGCAGATTCCTTTGATGAATGCGAGTCGTGCTTATCTGGTAAATTAACCAAGTCACCCTTCACCCACACAGGTGAACGGGCCCAAGGATTGTTAGGCGTTATTCACACTGATGTGTGTGGACCCTTTCGAACCGAGACGAGAAATCGTGAACGGTACTTCGTGACTTTCATCGATGACTACAGCAGATATGCCTATGTCTATCTGATGAAACACAAACATGAAACTTTTGAAAAGTTCAAAGAGTTTCAAAACGAAGTACAAAATCAGCTAACTCGAACTATTAAAATACTTCGATCAGATAGAGGCGGTGAATACCTAAGCGCTGAATTCCTAAATCATCTGAAGGAATGTGGAATCGTTTCACAACCTACTCCACCTGGCACACCCCAGTTAAATGGCGTTAGTGAGAGGAGGAATCGAACTCTGCTTAACATGGTTCGATCGATGATGTGCAGGACAACCTTGCCGCATTCCTTTTGGGGATATGCCATCTTAACCGCCGCTCGCCTAATAAATCTGGCACCGACCAAGAAAGTAGGGAAGACCCCATATGAGATATGGCATGGTTCTCTTCCCAAACTTTCATACCTCAGGGTATGGGGATGTGATGCTTATGTCAGCAGTGATTCTGATAATAAGCTCGATCCTCGAGGCGAAAAGGTAACTTTCGTTGGATACTATGGTAATACCGGTTATTACTTCTACCATCCCGATGCAAACACTGTTTCCATCAAGAGGAAAGGTAAATTCCTTGAGAAAGAATTTCTTACTCGAGGAACAAATAGTGATCCAGTGGATCTTGAAGAAATTCAAGATTCACCTAGCCCTGAAGCGGTCGCTGTGTCTGACCGACAAGTTGTTGTCGCACCATCAGACCCAAACACAAGCACAAGCGTTCGTAGGAGCGAAAGAATACGACATGAGCCTGATAGATACCTTGGATATCATGAGGCCTTCGATGTTCTATTAATAGCCGATTCTAACGATGAACCTATTAATTACAAAGCTGCTATATCAGATCCGGAATCTGATAAATGGCTTGAAGCCATGAACGCTGAGATGCAATCCATGCGTGACAATCACGTCTGGGACTTGATTGAGCTACCCCCCGGTACACGGGCAGTAGGGAGCAAGTGGATCTTTAAAAGAAAAACTGACATGCATGGAAATGTGCAAACCTACAAGGCACGGCTTGTAGCGAAAGGTTTCACTCAAACTCAAGGGATTGATTATGATGAGACCTTTTCGCCCGTTGTCATGATCAAATCGATCAGGATTCTCCTTGCCATAGCCGCATACCATGACTATGAGATATGGCAAATGGACGTGAAAACCGCCTTCCTGAACGGACAACTCGAAGAAGATGTCTATATGGTTCAGCCTGATGGTTTTGTCGATCCAGAGAATCCAAACAAGGTTTGCAAGCTTAGCAAGTCCATTTATGGACTCAAGCAAGCATCTCGAAGCTGGAATCTTCGTTTTGATCAGAAAGTCAAAGAGTTTGGCTTTGAACAAAACAAAGATGAGCCTTGTGTCTACAGAAAGGCAAGTGGGAGCGCTGTATCGTTCCTCGTACTGTACGTGGACGATATACTGATCATAGGAAACAACATACCCATGCTTAACGAAGTTAAGAAATGGCTTTCATCTTGTTTCGCTATGAAAGACCTTGGAGAAGCCGCTTATATTCTGGGAATCAAGATTCACAGAGATCGACTCTAAGCGCCTTTTGGGACTCAGTCAAAGCACATACATAGATAAGATCATAGCTCGGTTCAATATGAGCAACTCCAAGAAAGGAGCAGTTCCCATGACTAAGGGAACAATATTGGACAAATCTCAAGCACCTAAAACGGAGCGCGAGATAAGCCAAATGGCATCGATCCCATTTGCCTCTGCTATTGGATCTATCATGTACGCCATGCTCTGCACACGACCGGATGTCTCGTATGCATTGAGCGTGACAAGTCGGTACCAACAGACGCCAGGGCTAGCTCACTGGACGGCTGTAAAGAACATACTGAAATACTTGAGAAACACCACTGACATGTTTCTCGTATTCGGGGGTGTTGACGAGGAGCTCACTGTAAGATGTTACACTGACGCCAGTTTTCAGACTGACCGAGATGACTCTCGCTCACAGTCAGGATTCGTATTCACTCTTAACGGAGGGGCTGTTTCTTGGAGAAGCTCAAAACAGCCAGTAGTAGCTGATTCTACTACTGAATCCGAATACATAGCCGCCTCAGAAGCTGCTAAAGAAGCCGTGTGGATGAAGAAGTTCATATCCGATCTCGATGCTATGCCAAGTATTAGGCAACCCATCGAGATGCTGTGCGATAACACAGGCGCTATAGCTCAAGCCAAAGAGCAACGGTCCCATAAGATGGCCAAGCACGTACTGAGGAAATTCCACTACATAAGAGAAGTAGTCGACAGAAATGAAATTAAGATAAGCAAAGTACACACAGATCAAAACTTAGCTGATCCCTTCACTAAGCCTATGACTCAGGAGACTCATATACGCCACAGAGAAGCGATAGGGCTTAGATTAGCTAAAGACATGTTTTGATTCAGTATTTGGATGTATGAACACCAACAGTTATCTGTATTATTCTTATTCCATCTGTTTTATGCAATAATGAATTACATAACTGTGTTCAATATTTGTACGTTTAATCCATGGACAATAAGTTCTTGTCCTAAATGTCCGTAGTCGATTAGTAAGTGGGAGCTATACTAAAGTAAGACTATTGTGACTAGTTGAACTTTAAAGTTGTTTAACGTTCAAACTCACAGACCTCATTGGTGAATGACGTTGGACGTAACTCGCATCATGCAGCGCAAACATGGAAACTTGCCTGCTTGATTAAATGCATGCTCTAATGTATCCTTAGACCTGAGACGCATATTCGAACTCCTCTCTACTAAAGAACATTCTTTGATTGTAGCCTAACGTTGTCGCGTAACTGCCAGCCATAACGGCTACTTTTGGGAATGGCTCTGAGGTTTAGTGGGAGCTGTATGCCTCAACAAGGGATTCTGTACTCTTGCTTTGGCAACAGTTAGACATAAAGGCGCCCTCGTTGATTCCAAGTGATAAGTGTGAGGCCTCACCCAAACTTACTGTGTGTTTGTTGGATCACTTCGAATTGTATCGGGAATGAAAATCGATGAATATAACGTGGGAGTCCATGTCCCATGATTCATCAATGTCTTATACAGAAAGGAACATATGACAATGAATGCACAAGTCGTGAGTCTGCTTGATAGTCAATCAGATATACTTTGGCAACCGACTTAAAGAGTCGATATTAGTTGGTGTAGCCATGCATAGCTAGAGTGCCTCTGGCTGCGCTCGTTAAACTGTCGCGTTCAGTCCAAGTGGGAGACTGTTGGATATATGGTGTCCTGACCCGACGAATTAACGAACCCGACCGATATTGACCCGTAAGAGTTACACCCGGGGCAATGGATAATAAACTAATTACTGTTTTAATTAGTTAATTGAACTGATTGGCGAATAAATAAATACTGATTTATTTATTTATTACGATGACATATTTATTCGGTTCGCGATTAAATGGATGGATGAGTTAAACTGTTAATGGGTTAACAGTCTGACCCATTGGTGGGCCATGGAGAATTCGCAGAAGACCATGGTGGGCCCATGGTCTGCGAAATTCTCCTATAGGGTGGGGAGGAGTAGAGAACAAGTCAAAAATAGGTTTTCGAAACCCTGATCTCCTCCTCCCATCTCTCTCTCTGCGAAACAGACCAGAGAAGAAAAACCCTAAGCCGTCGCCGCCCTTAATCTCCGGTGACACCACCACTGCAATTCCGATGGATCAACGATTCGCAAGCATCATCCAGCGACTCGATCAGGAAGCAGCCACCGCCCGAGCCGAGGCAGCGAGCCGAGCCGAAGCCGCAGCCGCCGCCACAGCCGAAGCCGCAGCCGCCGCCGCAGCCAAGGCCGCAGCCGCCGCCGCCGCCGCTCCGCCGGCGCACCGCCGGTCGATCGCCGCCCGGTGGTTCTCGCGTTGCCGGCGCAACCGAGACCACCTCGACCCGTACCGTCCTCTTGGCCCGCACCGCTTTATCCTCCGGTCACCGCCACCTCGTCGCCGCCGGTTTCCGGTGACGAGATAATCGTAGGATCGGTCCCCGTGGCGATCCCGTCGGAAAGAATTTTGTCGCCGCCACCGATGGTGAAGTTACCACCACCGCCGCCACTACCTCCGCCGCCTCCGATGACCGCCGGAGTTTCAGTCGCAGATCTGACCCGCAGATTCGAGTCAGAAGTTTCAGTTCACCCTAGCGCGAGTCCATTGAACTCGGGTGTCTCGAACGGTTGTTCGGAACCCGCTAAGGTATATCTAATTTATTAGATATTTAATTTTATGTATTTATTTATTTATTTAAATAAATATATTTTCTGTGTTTGTCGTGCCGGTGATTGATCCTGTTACAGTTGCGTCCGCGTTTTAATTCGTTTCCGCTGCTAAATTAATTTGGAATTAATTTTATTATAAAAATCGGTTTTAATAAAATTAAAATCGGTAACCCGGATCCCACTGTAAATCCCAACAATTGGAACCCAGGCTTTTTACAGTTAATGTTACGCGAATGATCATGAAACATAATGAAAGAACAAATTGCAATATGACATACAGTTCACATACAAGCAAAACACACAATAACGAACAAGAATCGCATTTGAGTTAAATGAAAAATATGAAAGTTTGATAAATGTACATGTTACACCCCAAAACATAAAAATACATATGGGGCTATGAATACTCACTTGATAGCAAAGAAAAAAGCGAGAAGATCACGAACGCGAGGAACGAAGCTAACCCTGATGAAAACCTAACGATTTGAAAGACCGAATAATTGACTAAAACGATCGAAAGTTGATTTAAATGATTAATTGATTAATTGGGGAATTTATTAACTATTTATTATTAAAAACACTTTATTTAATGATTAATATTACCAAAAGACCCGTTCGTGAACAGAATACCACTTTTGATAACTATGCAATGTTTATGGTTAAAATTGCAATTTTATAAACTTAGGGGCCCATTATGTCAATTTAACAAATTCAAGAGAATATAAATTCCAGAATTTAAGATTCAATTTATAATTATTAAAAAGTTAATTCAACACAGAAAATTTCACATCTTTGTTCTATTTACACTTTTTACCCTTAACTTTCAAAAATTACATAAATGTCCTAAAAGTTGCAAAAGTGTACATCGATCAAACTTAAACTTATCCAACCCTTATTATATGTTCATTAGTATCCCAAAAACATGTTGGTATGTTCCGTTTATTTAAAAAGTACTAGAAGAGCAAGTTATGCGTGAAAACACTTACTTTAACGGATCAAAACGCGTGTCTTTTAGGTTTTTGATAAAAATATAAATTTGATTGTTTGGAAACATCATAATATACTTATACAACTTATCAAAATAGATTAGAACCATTGATTACATGTATTGGTCATTTTTAGTAGTTTTCCCCAATTAAAACACGTAGATGAAGGTTGACTTTTAATATAGACGAGTTTTAGTCAAATCCAGCAATGGGGTACTAAAATACATATAAAAACAAGAAAATACTATGAAGAAACTTACATGTGAAAGTCGGAGGACGTTGGTCAATTCGGAAGGTCAAACTGTTGGACCTTTGACTTTTGAAAACTTGATCGAGGAGACTTAGGTTAATTGCAATACTCTCCCCATTTCCCCAATCCCCCACTCTATTTTTGGTGCCACCTCATCATTCCCCACCCCTTCCCATTTTTCCCCATTTTGTGTGCAATGGTTTCCCCATTTCCCCATTTCCCCAATCACTTTTTTATAATAAAATAATTAAAATAAAATACTAATTAAAACATTACAAATAATAAAAAAAAACTATTTTTTTATAAATAAAAATTAAATCCTAATATTACAAATAAAAAAAACTCCTAAAATTACTTATTTAATCCTAAAATTACTTTTAATCCTAAAATTACAAATTATAAAAAAAAAACTACTTGTAACACCCGAAGAGTTTTGCTCGAATTTTTTGAGCAATGGTTTTAGCCTCCTCGCTCGGGTCGCGTTCAATCCTATCGAGCTCACGACACATTTGCTCGCGTTCCATTAGTTCGAGTTCTTTCGCTCGTTGTTCTCGAGCTTTTCGTTGAAGGTCGATCTTCTCCCGTTGATACTCGTTAAACGTTTGAAATTCTTCTTTGTAAGCTCCACTCCCCGACGCTTTTCCTTTTCCTTTTGCTTTTTCTTTTGCTAAGCGTTTAGCTTTTTGGGTACCCATTGGAAGTGGATCTTCGGTTGGGCTCTTGGGAGAGGTTCCACCACAACCAAGGTTGAGATCGAAAGGAATGGATTGGGCTTGCGATGGACTATCGGTGTTGAAGCTCCGATTTGAATCGGATGTTTTGCTTCTTTTAGAAGCACCTTGTTCATCACTATCGCAACCTTCGTCCACCGCAAATGCCCCTCGCCATTTTTGGGACATTTTCACCACATCCCAAACCTCCATCTTGTCGAAAGCGCCCCTGTTCTCAAGCTTGAATCGATGATGGGTCGCCTTCAGAATATCTTCTTCGCTTTGGCCACTCCTTCGGTTACCCGAAATGTTGATGTAGGTGTTGTTCCACTTGGTGACCTTCTTGTTCATGTCGCCCCATTTCGAATACAATTGATGCTTGGTGCGAACAAAACTGTGTTCAATTGAGAAGTTGAGGGGAGGATAATGCAACAAATTGTGCCAATTTGCGGTAATTTTGTTCCAAAACGAGTCCCTAGTTTGGGCGTCTCCTAAAATTAAGAAAGGAAAAAAAAATTGTTAGTAAACTTTAAAAAAAAATATAAACTTTACAAAAATATATAAACTTTACAAAAATATATAAACTTTAAAAAAATATATAAACTTTAAAAAAAATATATATTTTACCCGCAATGGAACTCTCCGAGACATCGACCCAACATTTCGCCAACGCCACTTCTTCTTTGATTGTCCACGTAATAGAAATCCTTTTTGTCGTTCGTCGGGTTGAGACGTTTGACCCGACTTCTTATTTCTTTTGGCGGCGTGCTTCTTCTTCCTTGTTTGAGTGGGTTCGGTGGGTTGGGTTTCCATGACAATTTCTTCTTGAGAATCGGTTTGGTAGGTTTGGTTGAATTGGGGAAAATCGTCGGGACCAAGATAATCAAAATTCGGATAACCGGCCGGGGAATCCGCCATCGTCGGTACGTAACCGGGACTTCCAAATGGGTTTGGTTGAGAAGTGGGGGTTTGTTGCTCGGAAGGGTTGAAGTTGGAGAAGAAATTGTTGAAGTTCGACATGGTGTAGGAGGGTTGAGATTTTATAAAATTAAAAGGAAGTTGGAGATTATATAAAATTGAAAGGAAGTTGGAAGTGGGAGATAATATAAAGTTTAGAGAGAAATGGAGAAGTGTGTGTGAAAATGGGTTGAATGGGGTGGTTTAAATAGGTAGAAATGGTAAAAAGTAAAAAAAAATTAAATTTTTTTTAAAAAAAAGGGATTAAGCCGTTGGGAGGGGGGGGGCCCACACCAACGGCTCTTTCCCCACTTTCAAATTCGTCGAGCTCGGCACCCCAATGTGCATCCCCGATCGAGGCTCCCGAACCCACCGCAGTGGTGTTCCCGATCCCACCGAAGCCACCGAACCCCCCCGAACCCCCCTTCCCCGATTGTATTGCAATTAACCTTAGCACGAAATTAAAGGTTGCAGAAGGTTTTGTGGGGTTTATTATGATCATAACAACTGATATTTATAGAGTGGATGGTTGAATTAGGGTTTTATGAGCATAAAGGCAAGTCTTGGAGAGAAAGTGAAGATTTTTAAGGATGGAAACGAATCAATTGACAATTAAATTCGTGTTGTTATGAATTTGGCTTGTGGAATAAGTTAGAGGACATTAAGACGGATCCACAGGCAAAAGCGGGCCCAAAACGGGTTTGAAACGAGAAAGTTATGGCCAAAACAACATCAGCTCGTAGGCTTAGTCGCGATCAGCTATTCAAGTCTTTGGGAAACATTAAAAACATTGGAGCCGGATAGAAGACACCAACGTAGCGCTGGCCTAGTGGCCAGGGCACTGTCTTTACAACGCACAGGTCGCTGGTTCGACTCCAGCAGGCAGCATCCCTTTTTATATATTTTTTTCTTTCTTTCAATCTCTTTTTCTTTCTCTTTTTTTTTTCTTTTGCTCACCACGCATTCGTTACTTATCGGATTTAGCCCAAATTTGAAACAAAACTATACTAGACCCATAAGAACATGTTGAAATTATAAAAAAATTGATTTTGATCTTTTACGAGTCTCTCGATTCGCGAACCGAAAACGCATAAATATCGCGAATCGATAATTTTCTCGTTTTAACCTGAAATGTCCTCAAATTTTGTGACCACCCATAATAATCATATATTAAACATCATGTAACATTAAAATATAGTTTCCGAGATTCACAGGTCATCCGGTTAATACCAAAGTTGAGCGAAAACTGAAAATCATTTTATTTGCATTTTACGCGTATTGTTTATCCAAAAATCAAACGGATAATTACGTTAACTTGGAAAATGATCATTAGCATTTAAAATCATCATTTGAACTTGTAAGCTAATAAATGTATAAACTTCCTTTGTTTATCGATAAATGAATCCCGAACGCGCATTTAGTTGCCAAACAAATTTATTCTTTTGCTTGAAAACAATCCTAATTATTCAACCATATTACTAACGTAAACTGATTTTTGGATTATGAAAAACGGTGCCAAAATTTTAATCCCATGTTTGGAATGTTTTGATGCACTTCCAATCCGGACGATGAACTTGAAACGGGTCGGGTTTTACTAACGGGTCGGAGGTGGATGTTACAGTCTCCCCTACTTTAAGAAATTTCGTCCCGAAATTAGTAGAGACTTACAAGTCCTTAACGATTTTGTTGAAAGTAGGGACATTCCTGATAGTTGAAACAAAAGGATGAGGCTTGACGTAAAAGATTTCACTGAAAATAATACATTTTCAGTTACTGAATCATTTATGTCGTCGCCAATTCTTCACTTAACGACAAGGCCAAGCGAATCACTACTGACATGGAAATTTGACATAACAAGCAATTTTGACACACCGACTTAGGCCAGTTCCCAGTCCGACACCCAATACACCTTGAGAGTATCATAAATGTTTATATATAGGGTGTACCGCAGCTAACCCACCACATTTCTAATACTCCTACAATGTACTGGTTGCCTACGAAGAACCACCCAACACACACATCAACGAACGAGCTTTGATAGAGAATCTGAGATTGCGATTACGAGATATAGTTTGAAAGACCCAGGTGATTTGATGGCATGAGTAACGAGTTGCAAAAATCCGAGAACTAACAAAACGTAGACCGAACCAAAAATCAAGATTGTTTTATTGACCAAAACAATCTGACCATGATGAAAACCACATTCTCCCCTACTTTAGGAGCGAGATCGGAGAAGGCAAAACACGAGAGGGGTGGATGTAACATGTATCCTTTGAAAATTGCGGAATGATAACTCTATCCAAGGATAATGAATATATTCCAATAGATGAAATAAAAATAAATAAATAAATAAATAAAATTCGGATTCCTTACAAGAGAACACGTCTGCTTCAGGAGAACTTAGATGTGCCGCGATTCACACCTAATCCTCCTATCACGGGATGCGAGGTCTATACAGATTCCAAAAGATTCTTGCCAACTCACAAGACATGTGTCTACGTTCCCAACCCGATTGCATGCTGGAGCTAGCATCACACACAATCGTTGGTTACCGTATGGGTGGTCTCGTTTTCGCAAGAATGATTGAGATATGCGATCTTGAAAACACAATTGATTGCAAATGATAAATGATCAAAGTGTGACGTAGCGTTATCATAGAGTGTTAAATGATTTAGAGTGTGTATGATACCAAGCTTTTGATATGATAAATGATAAAACCAATAGAATTTGATGTTGAACAACCATAGATTTAAATCATTAAACACCATCAAAACCGAGTATCATAATTTGAGTTAGTTACCATGCGGCAAACTACATGAGTCGAATGGCATGATTCGGTTTCCATGTCTACATAGTCGAACACACGACTCGAGCAACATGAGTCCCATGGGTTAGAAAAACGCACTTCGAATATAAATTGATTTCAATTGAGTAGCGTGTAACACTAATCGTAAAACATAAATAAATTAGTGGGTCCATAAATCGAGTAAATCGATCATAGAAATATACGTGTCTAAAACCATAGATCGAGTATTAAATGTCGAATTGACAAAACTCGCAATAATGTAACCAACAAAGGTCATATTCATAATGCAATTATCGAATATCAAGTTAATAAAACAAATTCATGAGTTTAAACCCCAAGAATCAAATTCATGAACCGACCATTGAATCACCAAAATCGAGTTCATGGATTTAAATACCAAGGATGGGTTTCATGCATCGACCGTTGAATCACAAAGGTCGAGTCATGCGTTTAGATGACAACTGGAATTCATGGATCATTTTTTGAATCACCAACATCGTATCCATGAATTGAAATGACAAAAGTGTGATTCACGGATCGACTATTGAATCACCAATAATCGTATCCATGAATTGAAAGATAAAAGTGTGATTCACGGATCGATTATTGAATCACCAATAACCACATCCATGAATTTAACCAACTGAAACAGAAATTAGTGGAATCAAGGAATTTAAATAACAGAAATCAAGTTCATGAAACACTTGTTGAGTTGAGATTCGTAAATAAATAACATAATTTTCCCCATGAGCTTATCGTTTAAGTGACACAAGTTCCATTATCCAACTTGATTGTAGATGTATGATTGAGACCAAGCGCAACTTGATTGACTGATTTGATCGATGCATCATTTGCATGGGCCAACCTATAACACACCCTTCGTGAATCACCACATTGGGTGTGCCTATTGGGCTTTGGTGCAACAGGTTGGGCTTGTGTTTTGGACTCATGAGATATTTTGTTGGGTGTACATGACTATACGTGAGTTCTATGGAACATTGGCTTGTTGGTTTAACATGTGGTAGCATCCGAGTCGTGGTTGTGATGATTGAAAAACATGTATTTGAAATCACGCGGGTGGTGTGCAAAACAATCCAAGATGCGAGATGCAAATTGAGGATAGGATCTTTACATAATGGAACTCAGGGTGCCAAGAAACGAATAACGGAAACATGTAAAATCGTAACCTTGATAAGGCTGAACCGTAAATGTGTAATGTAAATCGCGGCGTTACGTGGGATGCGATACAACACAAGGGTGTTGTATGCACTCGTAAATTTGTAAACCAAACATCAATGATGACATAGGAGGTAGTGAAACTTTGTAAATAATATGATATGTAAATCAATTGAATAAAATGTGAAGGAGGGAAAGTTTAAAATTATGAAAGTAAGGGTCCAAATCTGAAAGTCTTATGAAAATAGGCCATGAAATTGGCGAGTTAATGGAATTTGAGGTATCATTGTGTAAAACATGCATTTTGAAAATCATGAGATCATAAAACACGAAACATCGAGAGTCGTTCAAACATAATTAGAGTTGATGATAACACACAAAACACAAAATCATGTTAATTTGATAAAACGAATGGAGTGGCCATCACCTCCCGATTGGGAAGCTATAACCGTGACTAATCAGGATAATTTTATGATTTCTAGTAGACATGCTTTGGCCTAATAGGTTCAAGTACTCTCTTCAGGGCGTCCCAGGCAGGCATCCAGGTCCGACGGTTGATTCGAATTTATACGCAACACTTGCCTGATGGAGGCCCCAAATCACGGCACTTTCCCCCTTCCAGTTACTACATGTCTATTTGCTAGAAATCTAACCCCGACAAGAATAAAAAAATCAAGAAATCAATCCCAAAATTGCACGTAATTCACCATTACTACGAAAAGAGGCTAGGAAGCCTCGAGGGTTAGTGCGTGAGTGTGTGCCATGTGTTAGGAAAGAAGAGAGTTCAAAAAGGCACCTTTAAAAAGCATCCAGGCATATATAGTAATGTAAGGCATACTAACATGAGCTAGTCATGTGGGACACCTAAGGTATAGTCTAGGTCATCCATTTCTAATAACCTAGATCCCTATAGCCAAGGCTCTGATACCAATCTGTCACACCCCAACCAACGGCAGAAACGTTGGGGCACGATGATTGTCAAGATGATCATGACAACTAGATAGTTACCAAGTTTAAACATGTCATTCATTATTGATATACAAATAATGTCATACAATACAATCCAAATAAATACAAACAAATCATGATACTAATTATTAATTTTAAGGTCATTCTAGGTCCATAAGCAAGCCCTAAGTGTCATCACTGCAACTTCAGTCATT
Organism: Deinandra increscens subsp. villosa; assembly: GCA_039602395.1. Taxonomy (NCBI): domain Eukaryota; kingdom Viridiplantae; phylum Streptophyta; class Magnoliopsida; order Asterales; family Asteraceae; genus Deinandra; species Deinandra increscens. The sequence continues at coordinate 26,219,203 of JBCNJP010000012.1, read as the reverse complement.
TCCTGCAACATGTACAACATATAAAGTCAACTACTAGAGTTGGTGAGTAAACATAGGTTTAGTATAGAATGCAAGTGGAAACATGCGATCTAACGTTACGTGGAAATGCATAAGTATGAAAGAACATGTAATGAAATAGAGCAAGTACAAGTGGAGTGCATAAACCAATCCTGACACTTAGGTTACCAATCACTCGACGCCAAAACTGGTCAAGTCAAGTGGGACGTCACCCCAATAGATCTATTATTGGAACCCAGACTTTTTACAGTTAAAGTTACGCGAATGATCATGAAACATAATGAAAGAACAACATGCAATATGACATACAGTTCACATACAAGCAAAACACACAATAACGAACAAGAATCGCATTTGAGTTAAATGAAAAATATGAAAGTTCGATAAGTGTACATGTTACACCCCAAAACATAAAATAAAAATGGGGCTATGAATACTCACTTGATAGCAAAGCAAAAAGCGAGAAGATCACGAACGCGAGGAACGAAGCTAACCCTGATGAAAATCTAACGATTCGAAAGACCGAATAATTGACTAAAACGATCGAAAGTTGATTTAAATGATTAATTGATTAATTAGGGAATTTATTAACTATTTATTATTAAAAATACTTTATTTAATGATTAATATTACCAAAAGACCCGTTCGTGAACAGAATACCACTTTTGACAACTATGCAATGTTTATGGTTAAAATTGCAATTTTATAAACTTAGGGGCCCATTATGTCAATTTAACAAAGTCATGAGAATATAAATTTCCCGAATTTAAGATTCAATTTATAATTATTAAAAAGTTAATTCAACACAGAAAATTTCACATCTTTTTTCTATTTATACTTTTTACCCTTAACTTTCAATAATTACATAAATGGCCCAAAAGTTGCTAAAGTTGCAAAAGTGTACATCGGTCAAACTTAAACTTATCCAACCCTTATTATATGTTCATTAGTATCCCAAAAACATGTTGGTATGTTCCGTTTATTTAAAAAGTACTAGAAGAGCAAGTTATGCGTGAAAACACTTACTTTAACGCGTCAAAACGTGTTTCTTTTAGGTTTTTGATAAAAATCTAATTTTGATAGTTTGGAAACATCATAATATACTTATACAACTTATCAAAATAGATTAGAACCATTGATTACATGTATTGGTGATTTTTAGTAGTTTTCCCCAATTAAAACGCGTAGGTAAAGGTTGACTTTTTATATAAACGAGTTTTGGTCAAATCCAGCAATGGGGTATTAAAATACATATAAAAACAAGAAAATACTATGAAGAAACTTATGTGTGAAAGTCGGAGGAGGTTGGTCAATTCGGAAGGTCAAACTGTTGGACCTTTGACTTTTGAAAACTTGATCGAGGAGGCTTAGCACGAAATTGAAGGTTGCAGAAGGTTGTATGGGGTTTATTATGATCATAAAAACTGATATTTATATAGTGGAGGGTCGAATTAGGGTTTTATGAGCATAAAGGCAAGTCTTGGAGAGAAAGTCAAGATTTTTAAGGATGGAAACGAATCAATTGACAATTAAATTCGTGTTAATTATGAATTTGGCTTGTGGAATAAGTTAGATGATATTAAGACGGATCCACAGGCGAAAACGGGCCTAAAACGGGTTTGAAATGAGAAAGTTATGGCCAAAACAACATCAGCCCGTAGGCTTAGTCGCGATCAGCTATTCAGGTCTCTGGGAAACATTAAAAACATTGGAGCCGGATAGAAGACACCAACGTAGCGCTGGCCTAGTGGCCAGGGTACTGTGTTTACAATGCACAGGTCGCTGGTTCGACTCCAGCAGGTAGCATCCCATTTTATATATTTTTTTCTTTCTTTCAATCTCTTTTTCTTTCTCTTTTTTTTTCTTTTGCTCACAACGCATTCGTTACTTATCGGATTTAGCCCAAATTTGGAACACAACTATACTAGACCCATAAGAACATGTTGAAATTATAAAAAAAATGATTTTGATCTTTTAGGAGTCTCTTGATTCACGAACCAAAAACGCATAAATATCGCGAATCGATAATTTTCTCGTTTTAACTCGAAATGTCCTCAAATTTTGTGACCACCCATAATAATCATATAAAAACATCATGTAACATGAAAATATAGTTTTCGAGATTCACGGGTCATCCGGTTAATACCAAAGTTGAGCGAAAACTGAAAATCATTTTATTTGCGTTTTACACGTATTGTTTATCCAAAGATCAAACGGATAATTACGTTAACTTGGAAAATGATCATGAGCATTTAAAATCATCATTTGAACTTGTAAGCTAATAAATGTATAAACTTCCTTTGTTTATCGATAAATGAATCCCGAACGCGTGTTTAGTTGCGAAACAAATTTATTCATTTGCTTGAAAACAATCCTAATTATTCAACCATCTTAATAACGTAAACTGATTTTTGGATTATGAAAAACGGTGCCAAAAGTTTAATCCCATGTTTGGAATGTTTTGATGCACTTCCAATCCAGACGATGAACTTGAAACGGTTCGGGTTTTGCTAACGGGTCGGAGGTGGATGTTACAACAATGCACTCACTCACGATCCAAATGATAATGTTATTAACTCAAGCACCACATTACATGAGAACATTTAGATGGATCTTGACCCTTCTACATTGATCCCACACTCCTCATTGGAGGTGAATCTCAGGAGTATAGAAGAGATTCATATGGAAAGGGTTGTTGCTGCCCAAGTGTCCCTACTGGAACTTGGTGCTAGGAGTAGCATAGCTAAGACCCAATCCATGGCAATCCTAACTGAATCCAATCCTAAGGGTCCTTTATTGGAACCAAGGGAGAAAGAAACAGTCAAGGAGAATCCCAGGTGCCAAGAAGCCACGAGTACTGAGCTTGATCAATCCAGGATTGATAGCTTAGTTTTGTCCAAACATGCTGGTAAAAATCCAGTTGAGGACAGTCTTTCACTACCAGAATTGACGGTCATGTACAAATCTTTACAACAACAGGTGGATATTCTTAATGCCACAGTTACATGTCTTGTCAAACATCAGACTATGCCTATGGCACCTATCACCGAAAATAACAATGAAGCCTTGAGGTAAGCTCTTCAAACCCAACACAAGAACTTGGAAGTTTCAATTTTGTGGAAGCTGATCCTGTCAAATTTGGGGAGAAAGTTGCCTCATCATCTGCTGATATTTCAACTTTTGTTGCTGCTGCTACCAACCTGGAAGACAATGAAGCTGAAAGACTTCCGATTGAAGTGCGATTGACTGCTTTTAGGAAAGCAAATATTTAACCATTCACTATGGAAGAGGCATGGAAAACTACTAAGAACAGCGAACTTGTGGCTGTGTCTCCATACGATGATCCCTCTCTTACCCAACTGGTTCAATCTTCACTTTTAGTTGCTGGTGCTTTCCCTGACCACATAAATATGGTGATAAAGTTGATGAAGGAAGTAGTTATTCTAAGAGAAAAGGCTTATGCCCAATTAATTTTGAATGCTGGAATCACCAGCCAAGTGAATGCAGAAGAAGCTGTGATAACTGAGAATGTGATTGCAAGTGGTAAACTGGTACTTGGTGACTTCGAAGCTGTTGTTAGTGAAAAGGTGATAGGGGAAGATGAATAAACTGAGGTAATAGCTAAAAATGAAACCGAAGTCATTCAACCGGATGCACTGAAAGAAAAGGATGTTGAAGAAATTATCTCTCCGGCTATATTTGATCAACCGGAAGTTCAACAGGAAAGCCAACTAGTTATTCAACCAGAAAGCCAAGCGGAAGTTCAACCGAAAGATGAAGCGGATGACATTGCTCAAACTTTAGTTTCTATGCACAACAGCCAACTACCTCTTCAAACGGAAGAAGTTGTTCAAGCAGAGAGTGCTCGGGCCATTCAAAAGATTGTTCAAATTGATGAAGCATTAACTCTCAACAAGTTTCTGGATGTTGCCAGGGTTGAAGCAGAAAATGGGAGGTTAGAGAAAGAATATCAAGAGGACTTGGAGTTGTATTCTGAAAATTTTATTGTTGAAAGTTTGTTTGAGGAAGCAAAGAGGAGATCTACTAAATGGATATTAAAAGATTTTGATTTGGAAAGAATTGATAAGCATGAGATGCAGAGGTTACTGAACTTAGCTTCAAGAATGCCTACAAAGCTGGTTAGGAATGATGAGAATTATGAATTGTTGAAAAGGGTTAAAAGAGTTCTAGTTGTTAGGAACTGGAAAACAGAAGAGGAAGTGCTTGGTATGAGGGTAAAAGAGCTATGCAATTTGGTTGACACTATTGTAACAACCCGTAAGTTTCCAAAGACTTAAACCGATAATATATACTTATGTGTTAACCATGTTACATAATTGTTTACTTGCAACGTGCCAATTTTATCATAGTCACATTCATTTACAATTGGAAAAATAGCCTTGACGTAGCCTTAATTCATGTTGAAAACGATACTTGAACATGATGACTTCTTTGCACGAAATGGTCGCTGGAACTTCAATATTTAAAAAGCGACTAACCAAATTCGTTTATCAACTTTACCAAACTATGTGTTAAACGTCAGACATAATCCCATCCTCTTGGGATTTATCATTATTATCATTTATCATTTTACGTTCATTTTAAATCATAAACTTTGATCAACCTTTACCATTTTATCATTCACGTATGACTTTCATAAACAATTTCGTATTAAACAACAATGAGTTTAGACAACGACAACAAAACAAGACTTGTGATCCAATCCCTACGTTAACATCGATTTATTTTACGTTCAAAACATTTTACTAAACTTCATTAACGTTCACAACGGACATATTTCACGTGCATGCAATATATATATATACATGCAACGCAAATTTTCAATGTTATGAACCCTCGAGTATTTTTGTTCCAAACCGAGTCATTATTTTTATTATTTTACTTCGTAGTGAATAAATATTTTATAAAACGTTTTGTCCGATTCGATTCATCTAATTATTTTCTTTCCTATTTCTCGACCCGGTTTCCCCTAGGCTCGAACTCGCGACCTTGTCCCCTCTCCCTTCCTTCCCGTCACCTTTTCCCTTCCTTTTTCCTTCCTCTCGAACCGATCTCCACGGGACTCGAACCCGGTTCCCTTTCCCCCTCCTCCTTTGCCGGTTACGAGACCAACAACCACCACCTTTTCCACCTAAATGTTTTAGTTGGATTTTAGTTGTCTAGTTGACCAAAGGAGATGCCAAATCCATCAAAATCTTGCACTCTACACCCTCATGACATGCTAGGCTAGATGTTGTCCCCCATAGTACACAAGTTTGTTAACCATTGGACAAAGGCTTCCCTCCAAACTCCTTCCTCCTCTATTTTGCTTCCCTTGGCCGAAAAGCATCCACACACACACACTCATACATACACTTTCAAACTTGAAATGAAACTCTATTACATGTGTGTGTGAGCCAAGGAGACCAAAGACCCGAACTCCCCTCTTTCTTTCTCTTTTCGGCTCAACATATACCCACACACACAAACACTTAACATTATTATTTAACCTTATCACTTACTATATTTTTATCACTTTTAACAATCCTAAACACCCACACTTTCTTTCCCTCTCATCTCTCTCGGTTCTCTCTCTCTCCCTCGGTTCTCTTTGGACCGAAACACACACACACAACTAACCAAACACTTCCCTTTTCAATTACCTCACATATATTCACCTTTTACATGACCGTAGTCTTCACTTATTACTTCCACCTTTCAAGAAAATCTACTCTTGCTCTCTCCTCTCTCTAGAACCGTAAGCTCCCTCTCTCTCTCTACTCTCTCTAGATTTTCTACTCAAACTCTCAAACTCTTGATGATTCATGATGCTAGGAAGCTTTGGAACTCAAGAACAACCATCATCATCATCATTTTCGGCCATCATCATCTCCTAGCAAGGTTCCATCTTCACTTTTCCTAGTAAAATCTTGTTCTAGCAAGTAATCTTAGTTTCCTTCATGACTAGAACACTCCATTAGCAAGTCTTGACCTACATTGTTGTCTAAACATCATTTTACCCCATTAAAGCTTACTTACTTGTAATTATCTTCATGTTCCACAATATATTTACCTACTAGGAACTCATGATAGTCTTTTCCTTGAAATATTATGTACAAACTTGGATTTGTAGGACTTTTACACAAGTATTTGTTTAGTTTGCATTTTTAGACAATAACTTTGTATATATTGTGTATTGTGTGTTGTTCTATTAAATTTGGACCCCTTGATGTCTATGAAACTTTTTTAGACTCTTAATATAGTCAAAATGTGATATCTTGGACTTTGAAAAGATTATTAGTGCTTAAACTCACCATAGCAAACTTTTACATACAAAAGTACACCTTAAAAACCCTAGAAAATGCTTTTCACTATAAAACCGTTTTGACCACAAAGTTTAGGCTTTTAAACAGTAGGTTGTGATGGTTGAAATGACTTTAGAACATGGCCAAAAGATCCCTTAACAAATTACTTGAATTTGGGCACAAACCGGGACTAAAACTGACACCCAACGGGCCCGGAAACACCATTTTTGTAAGAAACCCAAAATCTGGTCCAAATGAACACATAGGGGTATTCTAATGGTAAAAACATGTTTACAAATGCATATGGTGAATTTAGGAACCTAACAGTGTCATTTAACGGGCAAACGGGACCAAAATGGCAAAACCGACACAAAATCCACCAAACCGGCAAACTAATGAAAACCGACACATAAAATAATCATCTACC
>JBCNJP010000012.1:26197453-26207453 GCA_039602395.1 Deinandra increscens subsp. villosa | reverse complement strand
AACCATATTCGCAGACCGCTAAAATGCATCCCTTGATTCTCACGTTCTGTGAATCCAGTAGAAAATTATTCGGCAAAAGGTGTAGTCGCGGACTTCTATTTCCAAACCTTAAAACTCGCGGTCCGTGAATTTCGTTCGGTTAGTTTCTGGAAAAGAGCCATTCGTGAACCGCTAAACTGACCCTTCATGAACTCGTGGTCCGCGTTGACTATTTTGTCGGCTAGCGAAATTTTGTTATTTTCTGTTTCGTTTCGATCCGATGGTCAAGTTTCGTAGCCACTATTCTAGTGACTCAAATTTCTTGGTTTTCAGTTACTGATATGCTTATGCCTTCTTATTTCCCATTATCTAATTGTTTGAAATGAACCGAACCTTTACTTGATTACAATTCACTCATCCCATTCCCAATATTTACATCATTCTCAGTAGGTCTGGGAAATCCATATCAAACCCCCTCACAACTGTTTTTAGTTGTTTGTAGTCACAATCTTTACCAAAATTCCATTTAACACTTAGAGTTATTTGTGTGCATAATGAGATTGTACCTTATGTAGTGGAGCTCGTACAACTAAATTTCTTGCTCACCAAGACCCACTAATCAACAGTTTTTCTCCTTCCCTTACAACCTTTATCTTGCATTAGACAACAATCCATGAATAATTGTAGCATACAACATCATATAATTCCATTTAAATGTGTGGGTTTTATTGTCTTACCTTATATGAGTTCCTAAGTTCTCAGTATGCTTCTTTACAGCCTTAAAACCACTTCTAAACCTTTGGACATATGCCATATGATCAGCCATGAACATACTTGTTTGCTATAATACAACAAAATTTGTATTGATTCATGAATTGGAAGACTTACATGATCTTGGATGATGTGAACAAGCTCAAACCACCAAACTCTCCATCCCAGATGCTTTGGAACGAGCTCAGGTCAAGAATACCGAAGTAGAATGCAGAGAATGAGAGTGGAGTAGGCTTAATGGTGAAGTGAAGACAAAAACATTCTTTTTTGCCATGTGATGGGGTTCGCGGACTGCTAGGGTGACCCTAGCTAGTCGCGGTCCGTGACTTTTGCTCATTTGATAATCTCGCGGATCTGATCCTACCCGACGATCCTTGAGGACTCGCGGACCGCTACTTGTTTTGTATAGTGTCGCGGTCTGTGACTTTTCCTGTCTCCAAATTCTTATTTATTTATTTTACAATTTATGCATGGGTGTAACAACTCTCCCCCCCCCCCCCCCCTTAAAAGAATTCCGTCCCATATTTAATTATTGTTGGGGTTCAAATAATTGAGGGAATTTCTGGCGCATGTCAGCTTCTGATTCCCAAGTGACCTCTGGACCATGCCACGAATTCCACTTGACTTTAATCATATGTACCCGTTTTCTTCATAATTTCTTAACAATTCTTTCCAAGATTTCGACAGTTTGCTCCGTGTAATTCTGTTTGTCATCCACACTTATCTGTTAGATGTGTATGGCAAGATTTTTGTCTATTAAACACTTTCGAAGATTTGAGACGTGAAACACGTCGTGAATTCCACTGAGTTCTTCAGGTAGCTCCAACTGGTAAGCCACATTTCCAACCTTGGAAATTACCTTAAACGGTCCTATATATTATGGACTCAATTTTCCTCGCTTCTCAAATCTTATGATCCCTTCTCAAGGAGACACCTTTAACATAACTAAATCCCCTTTTGCAAATTCTAAAGGCCTTCACCTTTCATCGGCATAACTCTTTTATCTATCATGTGCAGCCTTTCATCGGCATAACTCTTTTATCTATCATGTGCAGCCTTTAGTTTATCATGAATTTATCATATCTTTTTGGTGGTTTCCAATACTAGTCTGGGTCCCGTCCATTGTCCTTCACCTATCTCTCACCAAAATAAAGGTGTACGAAACTTACGACCATAGAAGGCTTCAAATGGCGTTGCCTTGATGCCTGAATGATAGTTGTTATTGTAAGCAAACTCTATTAATGGTACGTGGTTGTCCATCAGTTTGAGGATGATAGATAGTGGAACTCCATGCCTTGAAAAAATCTCTTTCACATATAATTTTGCTAACCGTTCCAACAAGCACATCTCTTTTGTTGGAAGAAAATGAGTAGACTTTGACAATCGATCCACAATGACCCAAATAATTTCATTCCCTCCACTTGTCCTTGGAAACTTAGTAACAAGGTCCATGGTTACCAAACCCCATTTCCATTCAAGAATTTTTAATTGTTGCAAGTATCTAGTTGGCTTTTGATGTCCGGCTTTCACTTCTAGGCATACAAGACACTTCCCTATGTACTTGGCAATATCCTTCTTCAATAATGAGTTTTTATGTCCTGATACATCTTATCCCCTCCGGGATGCATCATATATTTAGATTTATGAGCTTCTTGCAGAATTAATTCTCGGAGTCCTCCTTCTTTGGTACCTAGATTCTATTTCCCAAACGCAGGATCCCATCTGACCTAGGGTCAAGTTGTTTGAACTTAGTCATCATTTCCTCTCTTTTTAGGTTTGGCTTTTCTAATTGTTTCTTTTGGGCTTCCTTAATTTCATCTATCAAGCTTACTTAAACATTTATTCTCATAGCCCTTACCCATAGCGGTTTAGCTCTGTTCTTCCGGCTTAACGCATCTGCTACTAAGTTAGCCTTCCCCGGTGATATTTGATTTCGCAATCATAGTCACTCAATACTTCCTTCCAGCACCTCTGCCTCATGTTTAATTCCATTTGGTTGAACAGATGTCGGAGGCTTTTATGATCGGAATAGACTACAAATCTAGTTCCATACAGATAATGTCTCCAAATCGTTAATGTGAATACAACTGCTCTGATTTCAAGGTCATGAGTAGTATAATTTTTCTCATGTGGTTTCAATCTCCTGGATGCATAGGCAATTACCTTATCTCTCTGCATAAGCACGCATCCAAGTCTATTGATGGACGCATCACAATAGACCACAAAATCCTTTGATCCATCAGGCAAAGAAAGTATAGGAGCAGTGCACAACTTTTGTTTTAATAACTCAAATGCATCTGTGTGTTTTTGCTTCTAATCAAATTTATCATTTTTCTGAGTCAGTGCAATTAAAGGCGTTGCAGTATTTGAGAAATCTTGGATAAATCTTCGGTAATATCTGGCCAATCCAAGGAAGCGTCTAATTTCTATGGGTGATTTCGGTTGTTCCCATTTCATTTTGACTCCATCTTTGTCTGATCCACTTGTATTCCTGCATCATTTACTACATGCCCTAGGAACTAAACTTCTCTCAACCAAAAATCACATTTGGAGAATTTGGCATAAAGTTTCTCCTTTTTTAATATATCCAGCATCTTTCTTAAATGCTCTTCATGTTCCTTTTTAGTGCGTGAGTAGATCAGGATATCATCAATGAAAACTTTCACAAACTTGTCAACATAGGGTTTGCACAATCTATTCATCTCGTCCATGAACATTGCGGGTGCATTAGTTAACCCGAAAGGCATGACAGTGAACTCGTAATGCCCATATCTTATACGGAAAGCAGTCTTGGGTATGTCTTCTTCCCGCACTTTCATTTTATGATAAGCAGATTCTAGATCAATTTTGGGGAAATAACTTGCGCCTTGTAATTGGTCAAACAAGTCATCAATCCTTGGCAAGGGATACTTATTCTTGATCGTTAATTTGTTTAAGGCATGATAATCGATGCACATCCTCATTGATCCATCTTTTTTCTTAACAAACAGTGCTTGTGCTCCCCATGGCGATGAACTGGGTCTTATGAATCCCTTATCCAGAAGCTTTTGTAGTTGACTCTTTAATTCCTGCATTTCGGATGGTTCCAATCTATATCGTGCTTTTGAAATTGGCGTTGCTCCTGGAATTAAGTCTATTCGGAGTTCCACTTGCTTGTCGGGTGGTAGACCTGGAAAGTCATCTGGAAACACTTCAGCATATCCGGAGACTACGGGTACTTCTTCCAGTTTCTTTTTCTTTGGTGTTTCCACCACATTTACCAGATATGCCTGACACCATTTTCTTAAGTATTTCCTTGCTTGTAATAATGATAAGCATTTCTTGGGTTTTGTCGACTTCTCTCCCATAATGGTAAGAATTTTACCATCTGCAGACTTCACCATTATCGTCTTGGTGTCACACTGGATCTTTGCACACTGCCGAGTTAACCAATCCATACCCAATACAATATCAAAACCACTCACCGTCTAACTCGCAATTCTTAACTATCTCTGGTATACTTACTTCTTGTCCATTAGCAATTTCTATAATATATGGGCTATCAAGTTTTTGTATAGTGCAATTCATCTTAGGTAGGCATACAACATATATAAAGCTTATATTTGCACCAGAATCAAATAGTATACTGACAAAATGATTATTAACAGAGAACATACCGGTGCGTCACCATATTTACGGGCATCATCCGCGTTCATGACAAACACACGTGCATTCCCACGGGGTGCTCCACCTTCCTTTCCTTTATCTCTCCCCTTGCCTTTATTTGCTTCCTTTAGTTTTGGACATGTGAGCTTTATATGCCCTTTCTCCTTACAAAAATAACAAGTAACCTTATTGCGACACTGGTCTGTATAATGCCCCCTTTTGTGACATTCTTAACATTCCACATCCATTCTGCATTGGTCTGTGTAGTGACCTTTCTTTTGGCATTTCTGGCACTTTATATCACTCCTACAAGCATTTGTTCTATGACCTACCTTTCCACATTTTCTACATATCTCATCCCTAGCCCTCTTTGAAATTCTGTCACTATTGTTCTTCAACCCTCCTTCTAATTTCATGTTATCAGAGTTCTTTCTGTCTCCACCAGCCTCTACCTTCTGCTCCATCTGTTTAATCCATTCTTCACTTAGGATGGTTACTAAATCCATAGCGGATTCCAACGTTTGAGGCCTTGTCGTCCTCACATTCGCACGTATTTCGGGACTCACTCCCAATACAAATCGTCGTATATGTCTGTCTTTTGTGTCAGCCATATGAGGAACCAAAGTTAACAACTTATTGAAGCGATTGATGTATGCCTTGTAGTCGCTTTCTTTCATTCTCAGATTAGTGAATTCGTTTTCTAACTTTTCATATTCACTTTCTGATATAAATTTTCTCATTACCATCTTCCTGAACCAGCTCCACTTCTTCTGATAAACTTTTTCTTTACCTTTTGCATTTATAACCGTCTTCCACCAAATTAGTGCACTTCCTTTGAATGATTGAGATGCAAATCTTATATTATCTTCTTTAGCATAGTTGCTTATTTCGAGCACTTCTTCCATTTCTTCCAACCAGTTTAAAGTTTCAGTGGCACTCTTCTCTCCTTTAAATATGCTTGGTTTACATGCCATATATGCTTTGTAAGTGCAACCTCTCTTCGTTGCACGTCTTCGATCTTCCTTATCATTATCATCTTCTTCTAAGGAGTATTTATCGTAATGATGACGCCTTCTTTTCCGTTTGGGTTCAGTCTCATTGTTGGAGCTATTTGGTGATCTAGAGCGTCGTTCATCACGTCCTCTCCCGAGCTGATGAAATCTACTTTCCATAGTTTTACTCTTCCCTGAATCTGTAGGTGGGTTCTTTGTTTGCTTTTGTTTAGCTATATAATCCGGAATGGTAGTTGCTACCTCATTGGCTACCAATTCTCGAATTCGCATTTCCGTTTCCCCATCTTGGTTTTCTTGATGAGCAAAGAAGTTATCATTCTCATTTGTGTGATGAGTTTGATCGTCATCTTAATTCGTTGCCATATTTTGTACTGAAAATTAATAGTTGTCATAATGAGAATTTAAGATTAGCAATGATCGGATTTAAATCTTATTACATTAGTTTTCTGAACATTCATCTTAATAGTTATGGCTAAGGCTTACTTTTAATTGCTTCCATCATTTGATGGTTATTTGAGTTCTTATTTTCAGGCTAAAACTCATTCATTGTCATATGTCTCTGTGTTTTGCATTTCCTTTCATGTATTTCTCATGGAGGTGTATATATACATATACATCTACGTATATATATTCAGATTATCAAATAGTCCCAGCTTATTAAAAGAACACATTTTTATTCCTAACACATTGCACACAACAACTTCACAGGCAGCTACACAGGCCAACATTGGTCTCAAGTTACATAACAGAAACGAGTTTAACAAACAACAAACAAACACCACAAACTTTATTCAAAACAAACACAAAAATCACTCTTGATTCCATCTGCCACATTTTTATGCTTCCCTGTTCTTCAGTGCTTCTTGTGCCTTCCTATGGATGTCATCTTTACAAAAATAAGCACTGCCTTCTTACAAGCATGTGTCAATTCCTCTTCTATCTTCTCGTGCTTCCTCACACTTTCTGCTAGCTTACGGTTTTCTTCCCTCAAAGCGTTCACCTCGGGTGATCCCATGCTTGACCCTGATGAAATTTGGTGTGCCAGATAAGGATACTGATAGCTCAGACTAGAGTAGGACATACGGTATGGGTCATATCCAGGTGAATATGGAGGGTGCTGGTAGGGATTCGGTTGATATGGTACCATGGATTGTGGATGAATTGGGGGTGAGGAATGAAATTGCGGTGAGGGATGAAATGGAGGTGATGGTTGGTACTGATAAGCTAGAGGCTGATACATCTGCGGAGGGTAGGATGGCATGCCAGTCATGAAGGGATCATTGTAGACAAGGTATGTAGGGTTCTACAAACTATTAGATCGAGTCATCTGCGGATAACTGTAGTGATCAGCGACTGCCTGTCCAAATTGTCCCTGTAACATGGCAGCCACATAAGGATCCGGATGATCATTAGCCAAGTGGCTATCGGATCTGTCACCTGAACCTCCACCAAGTTCTCGACTGGTGGCATTGGGTTAACCGGCTCCTACTGCATCGGCACTGATTCATTCGGTCCTTCTTCCATATCTGCTTGGTAAGCTGGAGAGGCGAACACGTGATAGGAATGGTGTTCGGAGTGGTGACTCATAGTGTGTCCAGCAGAAATAGCTATGACTACCTATGGTGGTGGTGGAATTGCTTCATGTTCCTCTTCTTCCTCTGGCTCTTCTTCTTCATTGGGTTGAGCATCGAGAGCAGCTTTTGCGGCTTCCCATTCTTCATCGGTAACCACAATAGCCTGTGGTTGGTGCACCCTCATGCGTGGTTTCGTTCCTCTTTTCTTTGGTGCTTTCGGCATATCACTAGCAGATGTTGTTGGCGAATGTGTCTTTTTTTTAAGAATGTTGATGGAGATACCATGTATCCAGAAAAGTCAGGGCTATATGGTACTATGGGATGACTTGGCCCCTTATCAGCTTTCTTCTCCTTGCTGGACTTTTCGGTCTTGCTTTCCTGACTTACTGATTTTGATGATGAAGATCTTCCACGTCTGAACATTTTGATAGGTACATCTTCATTGTTTTATACACACATTTTTAGTATATACACACACATATATATATATATATACAAATGATTTCTTCAACTTATACTCTAATCCTTAGAGTTACAAGCTTAAATATGGAAGACTTAAGGTTCTCAAGTGTCTGTTAGGTTTCATCAAGTCTTAGTGTACCTGTGGATAGGAATGACAGTTTGTAAAGCTGAAACTACTATCGACCTTACACTAATTCTCCATAACTGCCTAAAAGACAAATTTCCACTTAATCCATAATCCTTATTTGATATTTTAATCTTACAATTCGAATTAGGTTCGAGCTTAGGAGATCTAAGAACACATAATCTGCTGGAACCTGTGGCTCTGATACCAACCTGTCATACCCCCGACGCACCCTGCCAGATGCGGGGGAGGTGTGGGGGAAGGCTGTCAATATCAGATACACGGAAGCAACAAATTCAACAAAATACTTAGCCATTACTATTACACAAACAACCTGATTAATTCATAATTCATTACATAGGTTCATGCTAGTAGTCTATTACATTACTAGATCATAGTGCCCAAAATCCGGAAGCTTATTAGTCGGTTATTTCAATGCAGGAACCTAGTTGAATGTTCTTATTTACATGCTTCCCATAGTCCCCATACTCATGGAATTTCACCGATTGCCTGCAAAATTGTTAAATCAACTTTATCAACAACAATGAAGTTGTTGGTGAGCCGTACCTGTTACACAAGATTTCACTATTGCTAGTGCTACATAGATTCACGCAATGGAATGACTAGTAGTCAACCAGCAAAATATATATATGTCACGGGGTACAACACATGCACCTAATGATTTCTAGCATACTAAATCACATAGTATTTTTCACATTCCAAGCCTATTTTCAATATGTAGCCAGTAGTGCAATAACCCATTTAATATAATTTGTTAAATGGCACATTTTTCCATTGTGGCCCCATACGTTTTAGAATCTTAAAAAAGGGCAAGGTAAACGGAACTCACTTGATTATATGTTGAGCTTTAAAGGAATAACTTTATCAGATAAATGTTACTGACGTTGCAAGCCTATAATCAGATATGTAACAATACGGTTAAGATAGTCTTTTTACTTAATTTATGTTGTTGATGTTTACTGTGTTTATACATTTTATTAATTTTCATTTTTATACAATATAATTGTGATTTTGAGAAAATTAAACATTCTGTCAAAACCATATTCGCGGACCGCTAAAATGCATCCCTTGACTCTCATGTTCCGTGAATCCAGTGAAAATTATTCGGCAAAAGGTGTAGTCGCAGACCGCTATTTCCAAACCTTAAAACTTGCGGTCCATGAATTTCGTTTGGTCAGTTCCAGGAAAAGAGCCATTCGCGGACCGCTAAACTGACCCTTCATGAACTCGCGGTCCGCATCGACTATTTTGTCGGCTAGTGAAATTTTGTTATTTTTTTGTTTCGTTTCGATCCGATGGTCAGGTTTCGTAGCCACTGTTCTAGTGACTCAAATTTCTTGGTTTTCAGTTACCGATATGCTTTTACCTTCTTATTTCCCGTTATCTAATTGTTTGAAACGAACCAAACCGAACCTTTACTTGATTACAATTCACTCATCCCATTCACAACATTTCCATCATTCTCAGTAGGTCTAAGAAATCCATATCAAACCCCCTCACTACTGTTTTTATTTGTTTGTAGTCACAATCTTTACTAAAATGCCATTTAACACTTAGAATTATTTCTGTGCATAATGAGATTGTACCTTATGTAGTAGAGCTTATATAACAAATTTTCTTGCTCACCGAGACCCACTAATCAACAATTTGTCTCCTTCCCTTACAACCTTTATCTTGCATTAGACAACAATCCATGAATAATTGTACCATACAACATCATATAATTCTATTAAAATGTGTGGGTTTAATCGTCTTACCTTGTATGAGTTCCTAAGCTCTCATTCTGCTTCTTTACAGCCTTAAAACCACTTCCAAACCTCTGGAAATATGTCATACGATCAGCCATGAACATACTTGTTTGCCATAATACATCAAAATTTGTACTGATTCATGAATCGGAAGAGTTACTTGATCTTGGATGATGTGAACAAGCTCAAACCACCAAACTCTCCATTCAAGATGCTCTAGAACGAGCTCAGGTCGAGAATACCAAAGTAGAATGCAGAGAATGAGAGTGGAGTAGGCTTTATGGTGAAGTGAAGACAAAAACATTGTTTTTGTCGTCTAATGGGGTTCGCGGACCGCTAGGGTGACCCTAGCTAGTTGCGGTCCACGACTTTTGCTCATTTGATAATCTCGCGGATCTGATCCGAAGGTTGATCCGACCCGACAATCCTTGAGTACTCGCAGACCGCTACTCGTTTTGTATAGTGTCGCGGTCCGCGACTTTTCCTGTCTCCAAATTCTTATTTATTTATTTATTTTACAATTTACGCACGGGTGTTACATAATCCGAGTTTCACAACTTTTAAAAGACCGAGTTTTTCTTTTCTGATTTAGGGTTTCCATATTTTAACCCCATTGACGTAGATTTAAATTTTTGTATATGAACTTAAATGTAGAACCAGAAT
>JBCNJP010000012.1:26144939-26196953 GCA_039602395.1 Deinandra increscens subsp. villosa | reverse complement strand
TCTCTAGCATATAAGTTCATAAACTAACCAACACAACCCATACGGTGCAAAGTTGACGGGGCAACTTCACACAGTCTTGTCATTCCCACCGAAGTAGGAGACTTAGGACCTTGTATGGTGTATGGTTTTCATACTCAACCAAGTTAATACATTCAGAACATGTCATTTTCTGGTTCCTAACACGTTTCATACACATAACTAATCATGCAATTCTATGCAGCTTATGTTTAAACCAGCACTTCAATAATTAATCAGTTTCTATTCCCTAAACATAGGATTAGATTCTCAAATTTAGTATGCATAAACACATATGTTTTGTAAACATTTTTCATGAGAAGAGCAGAAGTAAACAAATTATTTATCATGGTTAAAATGGTTCAACAGTTGCTCACATACTAAAATATAATTAGTAACACAATGATTTTGTGACAAAAGGACTGAGGTCTAAGGATAAATCAAATTAAGAGCCCACTGTCATTTAAAAGGTAACACATAGCAGTTTGTTTTAGAGAGCAATTACTTAATTCTGTCTTGAACTATTCAATTAATAACATAGATAATTTCAAGTTGGAGTTCAGTATCATACAACATATCATCATGCACATTACCTTGCTAAAGAATCCAAAAATCTAGAGTGAAGATCTAACAAAATAAAACTGTAAACTATAAGGTACCGAATATCAAAAAGTGATCTGCAGGATTACGCATGGAATCAAGAATGAGAATAGAAAATAGAGGAAAAGCATCAACGACATAGTTCATGAATTCGAGTAAACGATGGGATAAAAGTTTATGATAGTCGCAACTACACATTCAAAGAACGACATGTGGGTTTAAACTGGCACTAGAGAAGATACCAACAGGGAGGATGCAGATAACGTAGGGAATAGTATAAAACTCAGAGAAAAATAATATAGCGTGCTTGACAAGATTTGACAAGGAATTTGTGTAAATAGATATCGAAATGAACATGTCAACGATTATAGAATCCAATAGAGTAAACGTCTCGTTAGGGAAATCTTCATTGTTTAAGCTCCCCGAAATGCTCAACCTCCTTGGTGTTCTTGCGCTTTATGCGTCATGCTTTCTTTCATGTCAAAACATCGGTTCAAATGGTCTTCAAAAGTAAGATAAAGTATGAGAGTGTTACAAAAGGGTGTCTGCGATGCACAAAATATCAGGATGATCAGAAGTGGCTTTGGCTTGGGTTGCCTGTACATGCGCTTTTTCTAGGGTTTAGTACAAGTTTACCGCGGGTGAAAAGGTCAAATCGGGTGTTCCATAGAAAAAGATCAGGGCTATCACCTCTGTGAATGCCAGAGAGTGTATAAAAACAAGGCAGTCGACCCAAAAGTAGTGCCCCTTTAACGAAAGTCGATCTACTTCTTAACACTTTCCTTAAAATGTTGGAGCTGTTCATTCGATCATGCAGTTTTTTTAATCACAAGAGGAAAAAATCCTCGGGTTTATAAAACGTTGATGTTCATCTGAGTCACAACTCACGTAGGATAGTTTTCAGAAAGCATGGAGTTTGATTATTTTGGGCATGTCTCTTTTAGTAGAAATACGTAAGGGATATCTGTATTCTCGGAGAAAGTAGCATTAAGCAGTTTTGTCTAGGACCTAGTCCCGTTAGATGGAGTTTCTCAAGATGGGGCTCTTGTGTATGGCTCTGAAGTCAATCCTTGGTCTGGTACTGGTCCCACATTCAACGTGCCACCAGTGCTTATATATAGGGTGTACCGCAGCTAACCCACCACACTACCAGCACCTTGAAAGTGTACCAGCAACCTACCATTACTAGCTATTAGTCAAAACACATTGGATATTTTCATCGGAAATAGAGGACTTCAATTTTCTACCATACGCTTGCATGTAAAAGGGGCGAGAGATTAAAACCTCAATACGTTGCACAACCAAAAGGTGTAGGTACTTCCATTCACAAGACCAATGGGATGCGTAAGGTTTTCTATTATCGTGAGGATCGTCGAGAGTTTGGCACGCGCAGTGCGGATATCATAAAGCTTCAGATTTCAAGACGGTCAAAATTTAAACAAGCCACAAGGTTTAAGTTCAAGTTGGGGGTTCATCAATGAAAGTTTTCTAAAAAGGACGATGAGGATTCGTGTACCAGCAATTTATCGATAACTGTTAGGACATGAGCATTAAGAAATGTACAAATGTATGGATAACTTGGTGCACTCAATGCGTAAGAAGCGAAAATGCATGACGATGGTATAATTATCTTTTGATATCAAGAAGTTCATGCTCGATGGGTGTAAATAGGGTTTCCATAAAAAGATTTTTTTTTGTTACAGCGATTGAGGTACAAGGTAGTCTCATCATCAATGGTGTTTACTAGTAGAAAAGCTAACCAAAAGTGTAACACCTTCCGGTTCAAAGCTTAAAAGCTCATCCAAGACATAAAAGAGTACAAAAGCACGAGAATCAGAAATTACCCGTTGCTAAATCATGAAAGGTTGAATTATGCAACCAAAAATCGATAGTTCAGGATCAGGAGATCAATCGGAATAGTCCTTACGTTAAAACTGGGAGTCATTAGTTTGAAAATCAGGAAGGCTTTTCACTAACATTACCCCCATTAGAGATAAATATGCTTGTGGTCGGGTAGGCATTTTGTACAATCGTGGCGATGTTGCTGGTAACAAGTTTTGGTTCGCACAAGAAAATCAGGAACTATGAGTCTTCAGAGTGTAACTTCACAAAAGTTTTCAGCCAATAAATATGTTCCACTGCTCGCGATATGATTTTATATAACTCGTTTAACCACTATTTCCTGGGTATTCATTCAGTGAATGTATATCCGAGTTGTCTAACGATCGTAAAGTTCTAGGGATTGATATGGTCGCTAAAGTCGTAAACGTAGAATTATGATTCAATATGAATTCAAACCAGTCAAATATTTCGTCAAGAGTTTTCGTAGTCAAGAAAAACTTGTCATTTAAGTACACGAGTGAAACGATGTCCCTTCAGGACTAGCATTCCTAATATGTTTTAAAAGAGTTCTCGAAGGGTCTAGAATCCATATATAAGAGAGATAAGGTCACAGACGATAACGTTTACAAAGATAGATGACTTCGATCATCCGTTTGAGTTCAACATGTTCACATTCAATGCCACGAGGAGAAAAATAAAATTTACAGAAATTTGGTCCCAATACGACCATTGGTTTGCCTAGTAAGATTCTCCAGGATTTCCATACACTGCAAATTACATTTACGTGTGCACCCGTAACTGTAATTTACCCTATATGGTCACCCTAGTTCTTCTTACTTCAGCTACCAGGTATTGTGGAGTACCTATGAGATATCCTCAGAGTGGGTATCAAGGATGGGGTCACTAACCCAAGGTTATCTTGACCAGATTCGTTATAGAGAAAAGTCTCGAGAGCAACATGTTCGCTTCAATTGGAATGACCCACCCGAAGCGAGTCAGCCAGAAATTTAGCTCATAGGATTTGAATAAGATTTATCACAATGACTCAGGCTTAGCTCGAAGAAATAGAATCATTACTACACATACCAACCTGATCACAAATTTGATATATATGAGAGAGAGAAAAAAAAGTCAGTTAGTACACATCACGTGCTATTTAGTTTATAAGAGTTTCATTCAAGTTGCTTCATTACAACGCAACCATGCGATAGAAACGAGAAGGGAAAGATCTTAGAAGGTCAGAGCAAATGTGAAAAGATCAGGATAACGAAGGTAGACATAAGTTTCCCCATAAAAAAACCACTTGAATCCACACAATGTTGTCGCTACTGAATTTGAATGATCGCACTATTAGCACGTCATGATTACGTTTCCTGAACATGAGTGTTCAGTGATGCCAATAGGTCATGTTCAACAAGAATCTCACACACTAGGAGAAAAAGGTTTAAGTATAGCAAGAGGTATCACCACCTTCCTACGTAAGAACTCGCCCATTATCCGGGTACCACGCCCAGTTTTTCAGTCTAGAATAATCCCGAGCAGCAAACGACTCGTCAAGAGTGAAGATGCGATCCTCTGATCTGATTCGACGTCTCGTATTCTATGGATGTCAACCAAGAGGAACACGACGCAGAGAGGTTAAGGAAAATGACTCAGGAATAATCGGCTCCTCGCCGAGAGTATAAGTGGATTGGATGATGTAACGACATGTCATAAACCAGGTGCGTCTAGGAGTGAGTATCACGATGCATGAGAAAAATGTTTAAGTGCAACTAATGCAAAACAGTTACAGTCTAAGACGAATCTTAGTTCGCTGCAACCAATGGCTCTGATACCAATCTGTCACACCCCCAAAAATCCCACGCGCGATAACGCGCCGCAGGGAGCGTGACAAACCAGGATCGCCGTCCATTAGTTACACCAAACGACAAATAATTAATAAAAACGTTTCATATTTCATTAAAATATAAAACTAGAGTTTTACAAATGCGGAAGCGTAAATACAATAAAAGTACTTATTTAAAATCTTTGTCACCCAAAGTGACGTGGCTTGTTCAAAGACATTAAAAGCGTTTCAAGACTCATGCATGCGTACTCGTGATACTCGAACATCCGCAACCTGAGAAATAACATGCTAAAAAGTGTCAACACAAAGGTTGGTGAGTTCACAGGTTTATCAGTTCAAAAACAGTTAAAGTTGAAAGTAGTGCCACTGTTCAAAAACAGTTCAAGTTGTGTTTAAGATTGACCATTCAACAACGGTCAAGTTGAGTTTAAGATTGACTGTTCAACAACAGTCAAGTTGTAAGAGCATAATCACTAATATATATCAAATAGCTAGCTAGGCTATATACATGAAACTTCGCACGTTGATGGTCACCGAAGCTAACAGTTGTTTACAGTTTGCGCAGTTTGCCTTGTTGTGTTTAGGACGAATATAACACCCGTTCGATATCCAATCGAGTCAGCGCGACTGACCCGGGTGGGGTTTGTCAGACCCAGTAGTACTACAATATATCTCCCGCTATCGTCATTAATACTAACGGTACCATAAGAAGGACTTTGTTGTATCAGTGTGCTACAAGTACATCAAGTGATATATAAAAGTCTAATTATCTCAGTTGTATAGTTGATGCATGTTAATCTCCCCCAACAGGATTAAAAACAGTAAAATGGGGCCGTGAAACTCACCTTAGGGTGCGTAAATAGCTTAAACCAAAAGCTAAGCAAATGAAGACCCGATCATGCAACCTAAGTTCATAACGGTCTATAAGTAAATATCCCAAAGGTTTCCGAGAACCCTTGTATCCAAACAATACCCATGTTTGACATAGTTTGACTTTTTAGCAAAACTTGACAAATTCGAACCGAGACTCATTGGTGACTCATTATTTGAAAATATTTTATTTATTATTATACAAATCATTTAAATAACTAAAATTCATGTTCATGCAAGTACGGTTTATTTTGCATGCACGTCTCTAATAAAGTTTCCTAATAAGGAAATGTTCAACATACATCACATACAACATCCACATTGCACATTAGACTAATCATACAACCTATCATACAAGACAAGCGCAATCTTGATCCTCAGTGAGTTCATGCAAGTATTATCCACTTCAACTAACATAGGCATAACATGCAACGTTTCTATGTTCTAATGTTTATTCAGGTGCCAAAGATTACCAGATTGAACTAACCAAGTCATCTAAATAATTTCTAAAACTTTACACACAGAAACTTACATCTGTTATGATTAGTTTTCATTAAGGAAACAAATCCCAATATTTAACTTATCACGACCAAATAATTAGAACTATTTAACATGTCCCGAAACGTAGTTGTTTGCGCATTGATTTTGTTACAAATGAAAGGTGGTTCAAAACTTAATGAAAACGTGTTATTCTAGTGGCGCTTATTAGGTAACATATTAACCTAAGCTCTAGAAAAAGAATCACTCAATTTCATTAAATATTAAGTGAGCTATAGTCTTTCAAAGTTGGTCTATCTTTTAGATATAATATGTCCGAAAATAGTTTTTATAAAAGTTTGTGTAACCATTCTCTTGATCATTTATAAAATTCCTTATTATTATGAAATGGTTAAACACTATTTTTAACATCAACACTTAGATTATAAACATGATTATCATATCTATCATCTTAATCACAAGTTCATCAAATTAATCATAATCATCATATTATCATCAAGATTATCATGAATATCTACTATCACAATCATCATCGTAACATAATCCTATGATTATAGCGATCAACTTATCAAGAACATCAACATCAAAATTTCATCACAAATCAATCATCATCAAGATTTAACACTTATCATTTCTTGTTAATGTTAGATAAAAATACATCATTCTAACAAGAATTTTATCACTTTAACCAACCCCAAATCTTTGGATATCTAATGGGTTTTAATCCAACCCATATAATGATCATATTAACAAGAAAACAACATCATAAAATTTACCTTATCAAAAGTTGATATGCGGCTGATTAAGAAAAGAAAAGGTCCGAACAAAACTATCCAAATCAACACTTGAAAATAGCCTTTAGATCAGCCCCGAAAGGAACCCCTTAACCAGACCTTCGGACATTTAAACAGAAAACCAACCGTTGGATTTCACCGTCTACGTGTTACTAAGATGTTGTCCAAATTTGGTAATGATCCGACCGTTCAATCTCCGTGAATTTCAACTTCTATGCTGGTATGTCACCCAAAAACGGGATTTTTTTTGTGAAACTTTGTGTGGTGGTTTTGTGATGGTGATCAAGGATGAATATGAGGATGTCAAAATGGTGTTTCTACAAATCCCTTAAGGACCTATCATTTGCCTCTCCTTTATGCCAAAAATGGTTTCTTAATTGATGATAATAATCATCCACATTACTAGCTAATTAAACCCACCATTAAGAAGTTATTACTCCAACATTAACTAGTTGTCATAAGTAGCATGTAACATGACCAAATTCCCTTAATAAAACTTGTTACATCATTTAAAATAATAACATGTGACATCTCTTTTCATAAGATTCTAGATAACCTATCACAATGTCACAAACATGTCATGTATTAAATCACATAAAGGCATAGATTATATAGTAGCATAAAATCAAGAATCACGTAACATGTAATGTGTCATATAGCATGTAATATACTCTATCATGAACCCAACACGGAATAAAAGATTACATATAATAATAACATCATATAACATGTATCACAGGTTATATAATGCTATATAGAATAAACCATGTTTTAACCAACATTTTAAATCACCAATGGACTGACTTAGTAACTGAAAACACATGACAACATCATGACATGCAAAACGTTAACCATCTTAGTTAACCGGACAAACAAGGTTACTAACGAAATTAACATGTAAAGGCTTACTACTAGTCTGTCATGGTGGGGATCCTGGACATTACACATGTCATCTTCATCGAAAGTAATTTCCTATTGGTCTGAGACAGTTGTTGATTGACAAGTCGTCTTTCCTTCTCTGACCTGGTTACTCGGGCATGCCTCTTAGCTACAGAGTAAGAAGGTCAGAAACTCTAGATATAATGAATTACCTTAGCATTCGAAGATGGGGATGCCGCTCTTTCAGGCATCCTGGTACGCTGGTCTGAATCCATGCTTCTATCATGTTGGTCACCATTTTGAGACCCAACATTCTGGTCAGCATTCCTGGATCTGTCCTTCTTTTTTTCCAACAGCTCTTTCAAGTGCCCCTTGCTTAGGAGATAGCTGATCTCCTTTCTCAGGGCTATGCAATCTTCCGTTGTCACACCCCGGAAATGGCAAAACGTGGGCGTGTGATTGATTGGCATCATGGTCATGGTTATGAATAATAGACATCTAAATGAACAATTATTTAAACCATTTGTCTTTCGAAAACATAAGTCTTAAACATTCAAAACGATGACAGCGGAAAGTATTAGTGGCGAATACAAGTTTAAGTTTCAAAAGACATAGTCATGAGATTTATAAACATAACAACCCTAAGGTGTAATGCATTTTAATCCCCAAAATGAAATGCATGAACACTCAGCAAGCAGACCCATGATATGAACAAGCAAGATCTATGTAGAAGGGCATTGAATTGCATCCTTAAACACCTAAGAATTCAAGAATTTAAAAAGTCAACAGAATTGTTGGTGAGTCACAGGTTTAATAACACTTAAACTGTTTGAAAACCATGTTTGAAAATGTTTGGCCATCATGATATTAAATAGTTGATTACCGTGGTTGTAAAGATTAAGCAAGAACCTTGAATTCAAAACTAACTATTTACCCACTCCTAGTGTTCTTCCCCAAGTACACCGAATGACCAGAATAACTAATGTACCCCTTGACTATAACCGTGGAGTCATGACTGAAGCGACCAAGTCAGGGCAGGGTTGTCAACCCAAATAGATCTACTCACAAGATATCGTTTCGAATGAACTAATTAAATTCAATTAATAGCGGGAATTTAGGCATATAACATGAATCAACATGAATACACAGACTAGGGAAAAGAAAAGAACATGAAAACATTACGTCTTATAATTGTCGTAATATTAGACAAAATTAATTTAAAATTGGCAATCATTGAATTCTCCCCCAAGTTAGAAAACAGAAATGTAAAAAGGGGTCGTGAAGACTCACATGATATGTAGATGGATTGACATATAGGAATTTATATGTAGCCTAGCAAACGTCTACAAAGTAATGTTATGACGTGTTAGGGTTTGGCTATTTGGATTAGTGAATACGTCACCCAATGTTTAATGCTAAGTCTCGACAGTTATTACCCAATGATAGTGATGGAAATCCTAGGATATTATTAATTGGCTAATAAATAATATTAAATTTGATAGAGTTTATTATTTAGTTGAATAAATATATAATAATTGAATTTTCATGAAAGAAAAATACATATATTGAATAATATACGTTATTTTTCATAAAACGTCATGAAAATATAAATATTTAATTTATTACATATCTGTAAGGTTTTGAATCCCTTAAAATAATAAATAAAAATCTTTCATTTATTAAGGTTCATATGTGCGTGTTCTACCGCTCGTCAATACACGGTTTTTGTCGCGTTTTACAAAAAAAATTTTGACACTTGAAAATATGTCCATTTCTATAAATAAATGTTTCCAAAAATATATGAGGTTATATTTTGGTAAAATTCAGGTGTCGGTTCGTCCGGTTGTTAGCCGGTTTCACCGGTATATTCGTTATGACTTGTTTTATGACGTTTTGAGTTTTCTAATAACTTAGAAAATGTTTATGGACCTTTTTTTGATGTGTTTTATAGTTTTAAGTTGCCAAGTGTGCCGGTGGGAGTTTAACTTGTGAAAATTGACGTTTTTGCGTCATCGAAAGTCACAGTTTTTGTCTGGTTTACTTCTAAAATATTATTTTCCATTTTTGAACTTCATGGAACATTTTTATATATAAAAATGTGTGTTTCTTAAGTTCTGGACCAGATCTTAAATATGTTCAAAAATATTAATTATTTTAGTTTGAAAAGTCGCGTTACGGGTTCCGATTACTCCGGTTTTTTATCGTTTAACACTTTGGTTCAAAATGCAACTTTAGAATTTGTTTTGAAAACTCGCTAACACATGTTTATTAGGTCACAACTTGTCATAAGGGTTTTCATATTTATTTTTACTAGAAATTCATATTTTATGATTTTTATGACATAAAATACATTATGAAATTTCTTTTAGTGTTTAGTGGTCTTTTTAAGAAAATAGCATTTTAAAAACTTAAAATGACCACATAACATATTTGTTTTTAAGTTTAATAACCAAATCATATGTTATGGCTAACTTTTGCCAATTCATATGTGACACATATTTTATGACACATATTTATATGTGTCATCTTATTCATCTCTTAAAGATTTATGTATTTTCCATACCATTATTTTTCTAATAAGATAAAATGACTCCTCATTAGATTAAACATACTAGAATGTTAAGAACTCATAGCATGTTATGATTTTTTAAATCTTGTCATCAAACATAAGACTTTTCAAAGATAAACATACATTTAGTGCTTATATTTTCTAAAAATCATGATCAAAACAATATTCTAGTTCCATCAAAGTGTGTATTATTCTACTAACAACATGGTTTTCTAGTATATCATCAAACAATAACATCAAGACTTGAATCATGAACATGATTTGTGACAAAATATGGAAAGAAACATGGAAATAATTAGGAAAAAGTACGGGTTTCTCACTTAAGCTTCCTCTCGATCGGTTATGACTTAAGTGGGTTGTTGAACAAGCTTCCGGTTTAGCTCCAAACCCACCCTTGATCTTTATTTAGGAAGATGATGATGAAAGGATGGTTATGAACATGATGAGAAAAATGAGATTAGAATGATAAAATGGATGATTAGAAAGAAATAACGAAGAAATGAAGATGATTATAGAATTACCCTAAGATTAGATGAAACTAGAAGTGATTAGAAGCTTGGAATGGGTGTTAGAATGGTGGAAATTGGTGGTGATAGTGGTGGTTTAATGGAGGCCGAAAGGTAGAAAAGAAGAAGAGAAAGTGTGTTTGTTGGTTCTTGAAACAACTAAGTGTAGAAATGAGATAGTATAAGGTTTATAAGATGATGCAAGTGGCTTAGCTTGGTTCGGTTTTAGAAAGAACCGAATGGGGTCGGTTTGGGTGAGCTCGAATCAAGAAAAGAAAGATTGATGGAGGATGGTTTGAACCTTTCCTGAATCTATTTGAATCTTGGCTAAAAGTGAGCAAAATGGTGGTGGTTTTGATCTCTAAAATCCGTTCAAAAGATGGGAGTGGGAGACAAAAGATTTGGGTAATGGTTTTACCCATTGGTTTAAGGAATCTATTGTGTACTTCATGAGACATATTGGTATCCCATTGTAGAGTTTTGTTGGGTGTCTAGGTAGAAACTTATGGGTGATGAGGATAGTCTAATTAGACATGTGCTAATATCCCACAAAATCTAGTTGCATATTGGTTTGGTTAGATGGTGGTGTGGTTGGAGAAATCTGGTTGGAACCGAACAAGAAGGGAAGAGGAGAAAAGCCGGGAAAAGAAAAAGAAAAGAGGAAGAGAGAGGGTTCGAACTCGGGTACGAGAGAAAGAGAGGGAAAGAAATGGGTTTGGGCCCATGAAATAATCGGGATGGGTCATTGGACCGAGGAAAAAGGGAGACGGGCTGGGTTGGAAGGGAGAAAGGGTAACGGGCCGGCTTGGTTGGGCCACAAGAAAGAAAAAGAAGCGGGTCGGAGGATGCATGCCGCAGAGAGGAAAGAAAATGGAAGAGAAAAGGAAATGGTCCGGTTGGCCCATTGGGCTCACTGTGCCGATCCGGATCTCGGGTCGGGTCAAGGTGAGTCCGGGTCAATCCAACGAGTCCAATGAATATTTTTTTGGGTCAAAACGATAAACGGAGGTGAATTTGATTTTGACGTTCCATCGAATGATTATATAAAGTTAATAAAACATGTCGTTTAACTCGAGCGAACGGGAAATGTCACAATCTTGATTATTTTTGTTTGATCATACACATGTGATGTATTAGTAACTTTGAATTAATGTTTCACTCGTCATGAGCATTTCTTGTTTAGAAATTTTGGCGACGTGTTTTAATATTTATTTGTTCAAAATTGGAAAATAGTTTGGCATATGAAATTGTTTTAATTGAAAGGACTTGCCGTTCGAATGAATGTTTTGTTTAAAATATGTGTTGACACAACGTAATTTTTGAAAATATAAAATGACTATTTTATATTAAAATTCCACAAAACAATATTTATGAAATTTCTTGTTATTGAAGTTCCATCCGAAATAGTCGCGGAACTTTAAGTTGATATCCATTACGGGTAAAGGTTGTCGGACTAAAATTGTCTATGTTCGTACATAAGTTTACCTAATTTGAATAAATTAAGTCTAATGCACATAGAAATCAGATAATTGCACGTATATATAGCATTAATGTTAACCTGGAATTTATGGGTTGTCACAACCGGTTAGAGCCATTACCGACTTTCTTAAATATCGGTTACGGTTACAACCGATTATTAAAAATAACCAATATTTGCACCTCTATATATGACTAACATGATTTCTTTGAATAAATTGATAGAAAAAGTGCGAGAACTCTTAACAAACATTTTCAGTGACCTTTTCACATAGTCGATTTACTTGAACCGTTTCATATAACAAATCTTTAAGCTTAAGTTATAATTCCATAGACATGGACAGATGTTTTATTTATAGTTTCTTTACACGTGTTACCATGTTCTTCTGCTTTATCTTTATTTCTTTATCTTTTCAAACATTTCTTCTTCTTCTTGAACGACTTAGAACTGCTCTCTTAAGTTGCAGGTACATAAATTCGATTTTGTATTTGGGATTTCTGTTTTCCTATCGAATGTATACTGATGCGTGAATTTTAATATTCTTCTTAGGACACTCTAATGTAATAGATATAAAGTATTAGAAGAAAGATAAACTACTTAGGAAAGATAGGAGTAACAGAATCGTTCAAATGACAGATTGTGTGATTTCACAGAGCTCTGCAAAAACTTTCGTGAAAACCTTTTTCATAGAAATTAGACAACCACTCCAATACGCTTCAAATGGGAAGTAAGAAGAGTCTTCAAAAAGATATCACGAATGAGTCGGAGATTAACAAAAGATAAGAAAATTTCAAGAAATTAAAGACAAAGAAGATATGACAAAGACCATTTTCAGTGTTTACATCAACCTATAATATGAAAACCAGTTAACTATCCTAAGACCCCTAATAGCCATGCTAAGATAACAACCAAAATGAAGCTCACTTCTCCTAAGTTCTCCACTTTATTCTTTCAAAACCTGCATAATACTTTTTTTATTAAACTATTCTCCCTCGATTGAAGTGAATTGATTTAGTGTTTTTATGTCCCTCGTCATAAATTCTAGAATTAAACAATGAATGTAGGAAAGGATGTTAGAGCATATATAACTGAGTTCTCGTGTGTTGTATCGAGGTGTAGCTAGAATGGAAATCTTGATGTCAACTAACAAAGGTCCGAACCATTGGTTAGGTGCCAACTAACCAATGGTTAGCTGAATGGTTAGCTGGATGGTTAGCTAGCAGAACCAATGGTTAGTTGGTTAGTTCCCTGGTTGGTTAGTCGTTTACTATAAATACATTGAAGTGTAGAGAGAGCTTAACACTTCTGGTCATTTGAGTCAATTTATGTGTGTGTGTTCTATAGAGAGAAACTAGAGCCTTTGTAATCGTTCCTTTGTGTGAATCAATGCAACAAAGACTTATTTACATTATTGTTACTAGATTTGATCATTCTATCAGTAGTAAGATCGTTACACGCTCTTACAAGTGGTATCAGTGCAAATTCAGGTTGCTCTACTCGTTTTAGTTTGATCAGACCAGGATAATCGCCAGTTATATCAGAAACATGAATATCAGCTAGGGAATCAGATTGAATAACTGGATGTGGAATTTGGTTATGTTCTTCACTTCCAAAAACTTTCTTGAAATTCTCATCTTTGCACAAGTAACTTGTGAAAGAATGTGAATTCTTCAAATTATTTGTAGAGACTGTAAAAATATGAGGCTTTTGCATTAAATATTTTGTGGGCTAGTTTATATTGTAATTGGGCTAACTTGTATGGGTTTTAGTGGGTTGAGTGTGGTCTGGTCGGCAATAGGGTATATGGGCCGAAATTTGTAACTTGATTAGCAAGTTTGGTCACCTCTATATGAGGAATATGTAGGTGATTAGTTTAGGGTTGTTGGTGCTATGTTTTGATCAAGTTGTATTCGAAATTCTCCTAAGAGAATTTCGAATTCTTCAAGTGTGCTGCAATCAAGCTTAATCAAGTGTTCTTCTCTTACGGTTTGTGTTTCTTGTAGTTTTCATTGCTTATTTACCGTATCATTCGATTATTCTTGAATCATCTTTAGCCATCGATTCCGCACGTTGGTTAGTAGACATTGATATCGCGTGTGAGGTTTATTCATTCCTTACAATTGGTATCAGAGTTAAGAAACGCAAGTTTCGTGGCTCTCACGATATCAGATTCAAGATTTTTGGACTAACGGTTTGAGCTTTCCTTATGTTTTTTAGTTTTTTCGCAAAACAGGAAGTGTGTGTGCAGGTTTCGTACAATTCAGAAGCAAAAATATCTCGTGCCCTATTAGCTATTCGGTCGAAATTTTTGGCTTTGACCCTTTTTCGATCGAAAAAATATAGCTTTTCGATTCGAACTGTGACTTTTCGATCATAACCTTTTCGATCAGTCCCTGTGGCTTTGACCCGTTACTACTTGATCGAAAAGGGACTTCTCGATCAGTATACACTTTTCGATCAAGACGAAACTCTACCCGATCGAAAAGCATTCTTTTCGACCCGGCTGCCCGATCGAGAACCACTTTCCGATCAAACCGCTCTTTGATCGAAAACCCACCTTTTCGACCCATCTCTTCGATTCAACACCCTTCCAACCGAAAACCCACTTTCCGATAACAATTCACTTTTCGATCGCGGAACACCGACCGAAAACCCCTTTTCGATTGACCTCTGTTCGATCAAAAAGTACTTTCCGATCCAAGCCCTCCCAACCGAAAATCCCTTTTCGACTCACTGTGTTATTCCTCACCATGGCATTCTATATGTCAAGCGTGTCCGGTGCAACTTTGGAAATGGACACTAAGATCGGAACCAATGCCAGACCTCCTCGCCTGATGTCTGGAAAACATTTCATGAGCTGGAAATACCGATTTGTGAATTATGTCAACTATAATGACCCTAAGATCATGCGTTCGGTTGAAGTGGGTGATTATGTTCCTAAGACAACTCTTGCAGCTGGTCAGGTGGGTCAACCCAAAGAGAATTCAGACTGGATCGAAGATGACAGGGAAAAGGTTGAACATGACAGGAAGGCTTTGGCTGCATTGACCATGGCCTTATCCCCCGAGGTAGCTGAAGCTTTCAAAGAGTATAAATCTACTAAAACACTCTGGGATGCTCTCGTTTTTGCATATGAAGGAAATGATGACATAAAGAATCTCAGAGGGAAACTCTCAAGGAACAATTTAGTGAATTCAACTATGTGCTTGGGGAAAACATGGAGACCCAACTGCAGAGATACATAAAGATTGTGACAGCCATGAAGGATGTTGGAGTTACTTACACTCAAGCTGAGGTAAACAAGAAGTTGGTGAACTCACTTCCACCAAATTGGGACAACACAATAGTAGAAGACTGTGGCAATGGGTACATCACCATAGAGCGAGCTCATGTCTACTATTAGAGCTTATGAAGAAAAGAAGCAGAAGAGAGCTAGAAAGTTGGGAAATGGTGCATTGATGAACCATGTCAACCAAGCCTTCATCTCACAACCAACTGCATGTACAAGCATATTGATCACTAATCAAATGGCGTTTGTGTCACAAACCCCTGGGGCTAGCTCATACGGTGCATCCAGTTTAATCTCTTTAGATATCAACAATCTAACCAAATATCCTAGCTTTGCTCTCGGTGTAGGTATCATGAGTTGCTATCAGGCACTCGTTGCTAGTTCTCTACTTCCCACCGACTTAACTCCCGATGATGTCAATCAAGTCAACCCTGAAGATCTGGAGCACATGGATATTTCCTATCAGATGGGGATGTCTGTCTTAAGGGCAAAACTGTTTATGGCCAAAATAGGGAAGAAGGACTGTAACGGAGGGAAAGGAATCAAGCTAAGTTTCAACAAGGTAAATCTACGGTGCTATAATTTCAACGAGTATGGGCACTATGCTAGAGAGTGTACCAAGCAAAAGGTGGAAAGGGATGATGAGTGGAAGGAAGCAATGAAGAAAGAGGCTATGAAAAATGAAAGAGCACTGGTGGTACAACACACACTAGGGTATGACTGGACTACTCAAGTGGAAAATCTGAGCTTGACGCTTGATCATGTGGCACTCTTGGCTCAAGAAGAAGCAGAGAAGGGAGCTGCTGAAATTTGTCATCATGCTTTCATGGAAAACATTGTTCTAGGTTCTGAAGCCAGCTCAAGCAGTTATGAGGTATGTTCAAATTCTAACTGTTAGAGACCTTAGGGAGTATAAAGATAAGACCAGAATTTTTAGAGAGAAACTGGAAGCTACTAAGTTAGATGTTAAGAATCTTCAAACTCAAGTGAGTGTTAAGAATACATTTCTTCAAATTGCTAACTCTAAAGTTGAAACTTTAACCAAGGAAGTAGAGAAACTTAGAGCCAAAATAGGAACATCACAAAGCAAAATTGAGCGTAACGACACGATTGTTTCTGAAATGTTGAAGGCTAGTTCCCTATTTTACAAAACTGATGCCAGAATGTGGCATGTTAAAGGCAACTCAGGTTTGAGTTTTGGTACTGATGAAAAGGATGAAAAATCCACACACTCTGTTCCGATGCCATTAATGCATGAAATGATCCTTGATCATGAAATCTCTAAGACCACTTTAGAAGTTAAGGCTGAAATTGATAGAAAACATGCTGCTTGTCCTATTAAAATATTTGCTCCTGTCTCTAACACTACTAACAATCTGTAACACCCGCATCCTAGGATAAGCACTAGGGAGTGTTACGCGTCGAATAAAAGAAAGCACATGGCACTAATCAAAGTTTACAGCGGAAGTCTTTAAACTTTATTCATAACAAAAGTTGTAGGATCTACAAAGTACAAACATAATACAACATTGAAGTTCTTATTTGAAACTAGAAGTCTATGTCTTCGTCCAACCAAAATTCAGACTTCTATACTAGCTTCTTCCTCGTCCCATCCATGTCTAGCTATCTGCTACTACATGGTACCTAAGATGTGCGTCCAAAAGAAAAAGACAACATTTGGGGCTCAGCATAATGCTGGTGAGTTTCATAAACGTAGCAGTTCATATGTAATTAAATGTTGACTACAGCATCATATAAACATGTATATCCATGGCAGGGATCACAGAATCAGGATCGGGAATGATCGTCCAAGCAACTAGGTCTATCTGTAAGCATACTACCTATTTGTACGTGTCACATAGGCCCTCTTCCAAGATCGTATCTAACCCTTCAGGCCTCAACATGTATAGATACTAATGGTAGTCAAATATACAATTTAATACAGAACAACACATCTCGTTTCATAAAAGTAATTGCCTAGTGAGAGAAAGACTCACCTCTGTCTTTTACTTGAATAATCTCAGGCAGAATCTTCACTAAAGGCCTTGATCCAAACCTAATCGTGTATCGGGTTGTATTAATGAAAGGCTTTATATTATAAACATCTTCTATGTTCCATAATCCTAAGATTATACTTTCTCAGAGGTTAAAATGACCAAAATGTCCTTTATAGTCAATATGACTTTTCTAATTATAATATGAAGACGCGCATTCCTATAAGTAAACGCTCACTCCGAGATCGCCCAATGAGGGATGCCAGGTCCCATTTCAGATTTATGTGACACCCTCGCTATGCCAGAAACGCCAGTGTACAGGCGCTTACCCTTCCGGTCCGCACGAACTTCTAAGTACCCGAATAGCTCGGTATATTTTACTAATTATCACAATTGAACTTATATATACTTATTATATATAAAAACATGTTCTTTTGTTAAATATCATTACCCTTATCCAAGCCTTTATGCACTTGATGAGTGATTCTCATGACCGACCGTATAGGCGTTATCACGACCAGGAGGCGAGATTACTATGAGATATCACCCATATTTGTGTTTTACTGTGGTGATGATCATGACCGACCGTAAAGGCGTTATCACGACCAGGAGGCGGAATTACTATGATCAAAACACCAATGTTTATGTTCGTGTTCTTGGTTTACTTGTTCTTGATAACCAACATGGTGAAACCATACCAACCCTTCTTTAAACATGAAACTAACTTAAGGATTTCTTAAAACATGTTCTAATACCAAAAACTAACTCCCAATTCCTTATAGATAGCCCAATTTTAAAGAATCATGCTTAAGAACCCTAATTTCGGATCTTTCCTAAAAAGCATATCTAGGTGTTATGAATCATAAAATTTATTGAGGGCTTTTGTAATACATACCTAATAAAGCTTTGCTCCAGAAAATTAGCTTCTAAGACCTCCTGGATCAACCGATTTCGAGCTATGAACGTTCTTGAGAGTTTTAGGGTTTTTCTAAGCTTTGATTTGTGATTTAGCAAGTGAATATGAAGAACTAAGGCTCCTATTTATAGTATAAGGTGTGAAATATGGTCTAGACACATCCCATGGTGACTAGGATAAAATTTGATGAGTCATAAGAAGTAATCATTCCAATGAATGATATTGAGACACATAAGTATATGACTAGGATAGAATTTTGATGAGTCATAAGAAGTAATCATTCCAATGAAAGATATTGAGACACATATGTATGTGACTAGGATAGAATTTGATGAGTCATAATAAGTAATCATTAAAATGAATGATATTGAGACACCAAGACATTTAGATATTATAGGATATAATAATTATTATACCTCGTATTCTGAACCTGTTAAATAATTGAATATTTCACAGACGACTTATAGAAATTCTCGAATAACTAATATATTACGAGAGTCTAATATAACTCTTATATTTTATAACAATTATAACCCAATTATTTAGTAATACCTGTTATTCTACTTTTTCTTCGGTGTTATTTTAGTAATGTTCGTGCTTAAATACGGTTCATTACAAACCGGGCCCAAATCACTATTTTGCCTTTTCCCGCTTCGTCATAACTCGGATTCGAGATCCGTTTGCGCCTACGGTCTTTATTTTTCGTTATCTATCATATTCTATAAAGTTCACCTCTTGACGTTTCCTCGAATGTCGTGTCGAATATTCGTACGTGAATCCCGACATTTCTCTATTCTACGTATATATATTACTTCACATGTATTTTAGCTACTTAACACATATAGCACACGTATATAACTTAAGTCATGAAATTTTGGGGTGTTACAACTCTACCCCCCTTAAATAAGGTTTCGTCCTCGAAACCTACTCAAACTGTGATATAACTCACAAATGAGATCCTCACATTTCACCTTTCTTTTCCGGATTAATTCGGAACCTTTTCTCATGC
The DNA here is from genome assembly GCA_039602395.1 of Deinandra increscens subsp. villosa. NCBI lineage: Eukaryota > Viridiplantae > Streptophyta > Magnoliopsida > Asterales > Asteraceae > Deinandra > Deinandra increscens. Next base: position 26,177,849 of record JBCNJP010000012.1, on the reverse strand, counting down.
ATCATATGAACCACCTGTTTCCTAGGCTACGATTTTAGAATCGCAACAAACTCTCTACAATAATCTATCATGTACTTCTATTACCTATAAGGTAATACCTCAATTATTCTACCAACAAAATCTGTTCACAATTAAAATGTGAAGCGCATCTCTATCATGGATACTAATTCTTGTAGGCAGAATTTCTAACGAACAATCTAGTTAGTGCTTTGGGAGAATTAGGTCTCTCAAAATAAAGGAACTCTTCCTTTAATCAATTTCATATTATCTAGGTGGTGTCATAATTCTTTAGCTATATATAGGGTAGCTTGATTATGAATTCCACCGGAATATGCTTCCAATTCATGAAGGTTGAAATTTATTGCGAAGCCTTTGCCATTCTGCTTTAAATATTTATCCGCATACTGCAAGATTTGAACTTTACTCCTAGATACCAGTAGTCCCTCACTCGCTCGTTAGTAAGTGATACATATCCATGAATGCTACTGCTTCGTTTTCCACAGCGGCCCGTAATATCTACTTACACGAGACGAATTCTAGTGCCACTTCTCGTTGTACCTTAGGTGTATGTATATAAGATGAACTGGCGGTGTATCTGCCACACCCTTGATACAACTAGATGCGTACTATTACTAGTCCGGTGTAAGACGACATTACTATTCTAACCACAACAAAATCAGTATAAGTCATGACTATTTATTACTTACTTAAAATAACTAGTTTGGACATACTGTGTATAATCTTATTCCTTGAGTATAAATACTCTTGCTTCATCCTCCAGCTATGCCTAATCGGTCAGGCTTGTACCGATGCATGCGCTAATACGTTCGCTACTTCCTTTCATGCCTCATGCATTTTTCACCATCCCTGATAACTTTAGAAGGTCATTCATCAGTATGTTTAGCCACGGGATTTCTGGGATTATAGGGGCATTCGTCATTTAAGTCAACATTACTAATAACTTGTAATGATTATTTTGCTTTCGAAGAGCCATTCTCTATATAGGCTCACTATTAATCCTTTAGCTGGCGATAATTAGATCTCAGGTTGACCTCGGAGAATCATCTTGCTCCTCGTAGCTGGTTAGATGGTTTCCTGATCCTTGGCAGAGGATATCTGCTTCTCATTTCTTTTATCTTCTTGCAGTCTATGCATATCCTTGGCTTCCGTCTTTCTTCTTGAAAATGCTGGAGTATCCTAAGGCGAGGTATCTAACCTAAAGAAATTTCCCTACTTCAAATGGGGATAATTGGTACGGTGCTTCTACTTCTCGCGTTACGTCTGGTGTCGAGTTGATTTTGAAACTCCATTTCTTCATCTGACGAGCTACTCATTGGATTCTCTGGATAATTCCTTCGGAATCTGACACGTGACTGGTATGTTCTTCAACTTCTTGGTTTTGCCTCCGAGTCAATGGCATACGTTGGGTATGACTTACCTCTTGACCCATGCACTTCCATGTTTTACAATCTTTATTGCCGAGCCATCACGATCTTTGCATATGAAGTTGAGCCTTCCTCTACTTACAGACAGTTTGCGTATAGCATTCTGTGAGTCTATTCAATATCTAAATTTATCTACCGTTATTCCTAGCTTGGCATTGATCTTAAGAAAAACATTTGTCAAATACTGACCATTTACTTGCATCGGTGCAGTACACTGTGTGATAATTCCTAATATCGAATTCAGACCTCTAAGCCTGGCATCGCTGCTTCTTTAAAATTCTCGTTGAGCATGCAGTCCCATTTATCATTACTGTTTCATTTCTTGTCAGTTAGGATCTGACAGAAACGAGTCAAGTCTATTCAGTGAGTCACATCGCGTGATATGAACTCACCTTAGATCTCAGGGACTCTAGTTCTAATCTTCCACACCGTTTCACGGGCATGATCTCTTTTTCAGATCAATACTCTTGCTGGCTTCAGTTCTTCTGATTGCATGTATCCTTAATACTGGTTCTATCGTGTCTTACTAGAGCAAAGTTTGGAAAAGAAATGTGTGTGTAGTGAATCTAATTTTTTTACGCGTCTCGGTATCCGTTCGTGGATGTTGTGTCCGCCTTCCCGCAATTTTACTAAAGAGTGGCAACTGCGTCTTTTCGTACGTAATAATGAAAACTAAATTAAGGTAAAGGTTCTAAGCGATTGACTATGTGGATTTATCTATTGCCTTATGATTTCGATCTTTAGATTTATCGGCGTCTTTGTAACTATTTCAGGCTCATCACCGGCTTCCGTTACTGGCTCTATGCTAGCCTTTGACTTTCAAGTCACTGTTGATGATGTCTTCTTTTGCTTTCCGGACTTCACGCATGTTGATAGGAAAATTTCCTGCAGAGCTCTAGTGATCTCGTAGCGATCACAATTCCCTGATGACATCCTATTGCTTTAAAGCATCTGCTTTCTATGCTCGTATCGTATGGATGTAAATCTCGGGAAAGGGTACTTCCCGGAATCCATAGTTTCAATTTGCATGTTCTACGATCCATACTGCAGTCTTTATTGCAGTTGCTTCCTTGATTGGATTTATTAGTGTTCATGTGATGGATTACAATTTGAAGCGTTACAGTATAACAGATCTGAAATTATACTTTAACGTCCCAAATCATTCCCAATATGTTTTTCACTAATGTCTATACAGCAGTTGATACCTCAGATACTTTTCGTATAAATGAATACCCTACTGCAGTAGCTAATTGCCCTCAGGTATTCCTCATACTTACATATCCAAAGTATTTCCTATTGTATGTCCAACGCTTTCCTTAACTTCATTGGCATCAACATCTGCTAGCTGACGTCTTGGCTCCCAGAGGAGTCTAGATTTGTTGGAGTACGTAATCGATTCGATCTTATCATCTATTAGCTCTGTCTAGATCGCGTTCTCAAATGACGAAATTCAAACGTTCTATATTTGGAATAGAAAATTAACTACAACGTATGGGTGGAGTAAGTCTTTTACAAGATCTTAGTGCACCTGTGGGTAGAGATGATAGTTTTCAAGGCTAAAACCACTACCGACCTTACACTAATCTTTGATAAAATACTAAAATCCCAATGTCCTATCTTAATCTAGGCATTATATATAAGCTTATCTCAAGGGGTCTATCTTAGTTTAAGTCCAGATACTATCTTGTACCTAGTTCTCTTAAACCAGTGCTCTGATACCAACTTGTAACACCCGCATCCCAGGATAAGCACTAGGGAGTGTTACGCGTCGAATAAAAGAAAGCACATGGCACTAATCAAAGTTTACAGCGGAAGTCTTTTAACTTTATTCATAACAAAAGTTGTAGGATCTACAAAGTACAAAGATAATACAACATTGAAGTTCTTATTTGAAACTAGAAGTCTATGTCTTCGTCCAACCAAAATTCAGACTTCTATACTAGCTTCTTCCTCGTCCCATCCATGTCTAGCTATCTGCTACTACATGGTACCTAAGATGTGCGTCCAAAAGAAAAAGACAACATTTGGGGCTCAGCATAATGCTGGTGAGTTTCATAAACGTAGCAGTTCATATGTAATTAAATGTTGACTACAGCATCATATAAACATGTATATCCATGGCAGGGATCACAGAATCAGGATCGGGAATGATCGTCCAAGCAACTAGGTCTATCTGTATGCATACTACCTATTTGTACGTGTCACATGGGCCCTCTTCCAAGATCGTATCTAACCCTTCAGGCCTCAACATTTATAGATACTAATGGTAGTCAAATATACAATTTAATACAGAACAACACATCCCGTTTCATAAAAGTAATTGCCCAGTGAGAGAAAGACTCACCTCTGTCTTTTACTTGAATAATCTCAGGCGGAATCTTCACTAAAGGCCTTGATCCAAACCTAATCGTGTATCGGGTTGTATTAATGAAAGGCTTTATATTATAAACATCTTCTATGTTCCATAATCCTAAGATTATACTTTCTCAGAGGTTAAAATGACCAAAATGTCCTTTATAGTCAATATAACTTTTCTAATTATAATATGAAGACGCGCATTCCTATAAGTAAACGCTCACTCCGAGATCGCCCAGTTAGGGATGCCAGGTCCCATTTCGGATTTATGCGACACCCTCGCTATGCCAGAAACCCCAGTGTACAGGCGCTTACCCTTCCGGTCCGCACGAACTTCTAAGTACCCGAATAGCTCGGTATATTTTACTAATTATCACAATTGAACTTATATATACTTATTATATATAAAAACATGTTCTTTTGTTAAATATCATTACCCTTGTCCAAGCCTTTATGCACTTGATGAGTGATTCTCATGACCGACCGTATAGGCGTTATCACGACCAGGAGGCGGGATTACTATGAGATATCACCCATATTTGTGTTTTAGTGTGGTGATGATCATGACCGACCGTATAGGCGTTATCACGACCAGGAGGCGGATTCTAGATCAAAACACCTATGTTTATGTTCTTGTTCTTGGTTTACTTGTTCTTGATAACCAACATGGTGAAACCATACCAACCCTTCTTTAAACATGAAACTAACTTAAGGATTTCTTAAAACATGTTCTAATACCAAAAACTAACTCCCAATTCCTTATAGATAGCCCAATTTTAAAGAATCATGCTTAAGAACCCCAATTTCGGATCTTTCCTAAAAAAAGCATATCTAGGTGTTATGAATCATAAAATTTATTGAGGGCTTTTGTAATACATACCTAATAAAGCTTTGCTCCAGAAAATTAGCTTCTAAGACCTCCTGGATCAACCGATTTCGAGCTATGAACGTTCTTGAGAGTTTTAGGGTTTTTCTAAGCTTTGATTTGTGATTTAGCAAGTGAATATGAAGAACTAAGGCTCCTATTTATAGTATAAGGTGTGAAATATGGTCTAGACACATCCCATGGTGACTAGGATAAAATTTGATGAGTCATAAGAAGTAATCATTCCAATGAATGATATTGAGACACATAAGTATATGACTAGGATAGAATTTTGATGAGTCATAAGAAGTAATCATTCCAATGAAAGATATTGAGACACATATGTATGTGACTAGGATAGAATTTGATGAGTCATAATAAGTAATCATTAAAATGAATGATATTGAGACACCAAGACATTTAGATATTATAGGATATAATAATTATTATACCTCGTATTCTGAACCTGTTAAATAATTGAATATTTCACAGACGACTTATAGAAATTCTCGAATAACTAATATATTACGAGAGTCTAATATAACTCTTATATTTTATAACAATTATAACCCAATTATTTAGTAATACCTGTTATTCTACTTTTTCTTCGGTGTTATTTTAGTAATGTTCGTGCTTAAATACGGTTCATTACAAACCGGGCCCAAATCACTATTTTGCCTTTTCCCGCTTCGTCATAACTCGGATTCGAGATCCGTTTGCGCCTACGGTCTTTATTTTTCGTTATCTATCATATTCTATAAAGTTCACCTCTTGACAGTTCCTCGAATGTCGTGTCGAATATTCGTACGTGAATCCCGACATTTCTCTATTCTACGTATATATATTACTTCACATGTATTTTAGCTACTTAACACATATAGCACACGTATATAACTTAAGTCATGAAATTTTGGGGTGTTACACAATCCTACTTGTTGTGCAGATAAAGGTAATAAAGAAGCAGGGGTAGTGGATAGCAAGGAGTTTCCTAAGAGTCCAAAGAATTCTAATTATGATGATTTTTACAAAAACATTTATTTTGAAAAACTTGAATCACCTGTTTTGTCTGAGTCAAAAAACTAAGAGCAGCCTCCTGCGTATCCCAAAAAACAATCTTGCCATATGTGTCGTAAACCAGGACATTTGGCAAGAAACGGTTTGCACCGACCATACGAACCCTTCTATCCCAAGCGGGTTTATCGGAAGCCCGTCCCAAAGGGCCAAACAAAGGGTGGCCCAGCTCCAATGTCTGATTCTTCAAAATCCAAGGTGCAGAAATCATCACCTCGGAAAACACAGGGACACAGAGTGAATCAAAAGCCCCAGTTACCTAAGCAACAAGCAAAGACTGAATTTAATGAAAGCAAATTGGGTCACATTTTTAAAAAATCAGTAAAGGCTATCAATCCTCTTAAACCTGTTTGGATTCCTAAATCTGTTAGATCCTCACATTCTATTTCACAACCAAAGCAGGTCAGTTTTTCTAAACCACCCTTCCATCCAAAACCAATTGGCTTGTCAAAATCAACTGGCTGGCGGAAGGATGACAGGTAGAATGTACCAAAGGTGGTAAATCTCTATTTCAAGCCTACTGGAGTGTACAAAAAACACTCCAAACAATTCTAAGAGGTAAATTTTCAAAATAAAAATAAAAATAAAAATCCACCAAAAAGGCCTCTAGAACTCGGGAAAGAAAATCGATGTCCCAGAAATGTCAACACTAAGGACATACTCAGTCCAACCAAAATAGGCCCACTTTCACCCAGACCCATTAAGGCCTGGGTACCCAAAATTAACTGATATCCTTTGAATGCAAGAACAGCCAAGGAGGACTGTTAACAACCTATTGTATGTTGACAGTGGTTGTTTGACGGGCGACATATCTCTACTACAAGACTTGGAGCAATTTGATGGAGGATATGTGTCGTTTGGTGTAGGAGTTGGAGGATATATCAGTCAGAAAGGAACAGTCAAAAATGGATGTCTCAGCTTTCATGACATCAACTATGTCGAGCAGTTGAAACACAGTCTATTAAGTGTTTCACAAATCTGTGATAGGGAGTATCCGGTACTTTTCAACAACAAAGAATGTCTAATTCTCAAGCCTGGATACTCCATCCCTGATGATTGGGTGTTAATGCGAACACCAAGATACGGCAACTCCTATGTTCTCAACATGCAGAAACCCCCCACAACTGAGGTGGCATGCCTTCTCTCTAAAACAGCCGAGAATCATGCTCAGTTGTGGCACAGACGTTTGAGGCGCATGAATCTGAAGAATTTGAATCGGCTTGCAAGAGGAGGACTTGTCAAAGACCTTCCAATCAAAGAATTTGTGAACAACGAGAAATGTGTGGCATGTGCTAAGGGGAAGTAGCACAAACGCCCACACAAGCCAAAAGTGTTCAACAAAATCTCCTTAGTACTGGAGCTGCTTCACATGGACCTTTTTGGTCCTGTCAGTATATTAAGCCTTAACCGTTGTGCATTTTGTCTTGTTATTACTGACGATTTTTCTTGTTTCACGTGGGTCTTCTTTTTGCCAAGGAAGAGTGATGTTGTAGGAATGTTGATAACCTTCATCAAGCTCATTGAAAACAAGCTAAACTTGAAAGTGAAGTCCATCAGAAGTGATAATGGGACAGAATTCAAAAATGTACAATTGACGAATTCTGTTCAGAGAAAGGAATTGAACATCAGTACATTGCACCATATACTCCACAGCAGAATGGTGTGGCAGAACGTCGCAACAGAAAACTGATTAAAGATGCCCGTACAATGTTATGTGATTCTAAACTGCCCACCATGTTCTGAGCAGAAGCTGTTAACACAGCCTATTATGTGTAAAACAGGGTTCTCATCAATAAGCGACACTAGAAGACACCTTACAAATTAATCTATCATAATAAGCCTAGAATTGGGCATCTTCGTGCTTTTGGTTATCTTTGCACTGTTTTATTAAATACTGATTTGCCAAAATTTGCTGCTAAATCTGATGAGTGTTACTTTGTAGGTTATTCTGCCAGTTCAGCCTACAAAGTGTTCAACAAAACAATAGGTATTGTGATGGAGTCTACCAATGTGGATTGGCTTGAAGAAAATCCCTCAGATGGTGGAGTGGGTCCCGCGCAAGCTTTTAACTACAATCAATTCTTCCTTCCCTTTGGATTGGATCCGGTCGTTGCTGAAGAACTTTTTAACGACACAATATCAGGACCATCAATGACTCATACCATTTCAAAATCTCCGATTACTGCCTCCGACGCAGACACAACACCAGTACATAAAACTATTGATGTTGGTGTTGATGATGAGGCAGAGAACAACCCCGGTACAGACACTGTTCAATCTCAGGTAGCTGATGCAGAGGCAGATGCTGAAATTAATGAGGAACCTGTTTAAACAAATATACCTCCAGAAATCCCAGTTCAATTCGTTGCTGAAACAAGGATCCACAAATATCACCCCTTGGACAATGTCATTGGTCCTTTAGCGTCTGGGGTGATAACAAGGAGTCAATCAGGGGACATCAACCACTGCATGTATTCCTATTTTATTTCTCAAATTGAGCCCCCAAACATTAAAATGGCTCTAACAGATCCTAGCTGGGTGGAAGTTATGCATGAAGAGCTAAACCAATTTTCAAAGCTTCAGGTATGGAGGTCGGTGGAGAAGCCTGCTGACAAAATGGTCATCACAACTCGATGGATTTATAAGAATAAAAAGGATGACAACGGTGTTATTGTCAGAAACAAGGCAAGGTTGGTGGTTCAAGGGCACAAGCAGGTCGAAGGAATCGATTATGATGAAGTATATGCACCGGTTGCTCATTTAGAGGCAATAAGAGTCATTTTGGCCTACGCATCCTACATGAATTTCACTATCTACCAATTGGATGTGAAAACTTCGTTTCTCTATGCTGAAATGGATGAAGAGGTGTATGTTACTCAACATACTGGGTTCATTGATGAAGAACACCCCTACCATGTGTACAAGCTAGACAAAGCACTATATGGTTTGCACCAGGCCCCATGGTCTTGGTACAGAACGCTGACTGACCACCTTCTAGCTCATGGGTATATAAGGGGTATTATGGATCAGACACTCTTCAGGAAAGAAGTTGAGGATGACATTATCATGGTGCAAGTGTATGTGAACGATATCATCTTCGGGTCCATAAATGAAGATATGTGCAAAGAGTTTGAAAAAGTGATGCGGATAAAGTTTGAGATGAGTCAAATGGGCGAAATGGAATTCTTCCTAGCATTACAAGTGAAGCAAAGTGACAGTGGCATCCTAGTTCATCAAGCCAAATATGCGACGGAGATTCTAGAAAAGTACAAGCTGGCAGACTCAAAGCCTGTCTCCACACCCATGGCAGCCAGATCAGCACTCACAAAAGATCCAGATGGTCAGCCAGTCAGAGAGCACATGTACTAGTCAATGATCGGATCACTGATGTACTTGACGGCTAGTCGACCAGATATTATGTTTGTAGTGTGCCAATGTGCACGATATCATGCTAATCCTAAACTCTCTAATTTGTCTGCTGTTAAACGAACTTTCAAATATTTGAAGGGTAGGCCAAGGCTGGGCCTCTGGTACTCTAACGAGTCAGGGTTTAATCTGTATGCCTTTTCTAACAGTGATTATGGTGGGTGCGAGCTTGACAGGAAATCAACATCTGCAGGAGCTCAGTTTCTAGGAGACAGGTTGGTGACATGGCAAAGCAAGAAGCAGCACACGGTGTCACAATCTACAGGCGAAGCAGAATACGTGGCTGCATCTGCATGTTACTCATAGGTGGTATAGCTGTAACATCAACTGGGTGATTACGGTTTGAATTTCTTTGACACTCCCATATACTGTGATAATAATGCTGCTTTGCAAATTGTTACAATTCATGTGCAGCACTCGAAAACCAAGTACATTGATATTAAAACGCATTTCATACGGGATTGTTATGAACGCAAGCTCATTCACTTAGAATGGGTGGAATCGGATGACAATATGGCAGACATGTTCACCAAACCCCTCCCTAGTGCTAATTTTGAAATGTGTCTCAAAGGCCTGAGAATGATAGCCTTTAATGAGTAGTTTGACAACTACTATCTGTTTATCTGTTTATTATTATTAAAAAACTATTCAAAAACTAAAAAAAATACAAAAATAGTGTCTATTTTTCGTCAGTGTGTGATTACTTTCTTAATATATATATATATATATATATATATATATATGTATGTATGTATGTATGTATGTATGTATAGTGTCTCATTTGTTAAATAATCTAAAAGCAAGGGGAAGATATAAAATAAACATCTTGATGTTTCCTCTAATTTCAGTGTGCTTTTAAAAATTTTACTGGTTTTTGCGTGACCAGGTTGGGAAGTGATATAAATTTCTATGTGTTTGCTGACTGACACGTGTAAGGTGGATGTGAAAAGCTGTGATTCATGGTTGATATGTTTGGTAGGCTCTGTTGTCAATCAATCAGAAGGTATGGTTTATCACAACACTTGAAGATAACGTATGATGCTTGATAGGAAGCACACACTTAGGTTAGTACAATCTCTATTTGACTGTGTACCAGGAATCCTGAGACACATGCCCGGTTCTGTGTTTTGATGTCATGCTCAAAAATACCATTCTCTCTGCTTTGCGTGAGCAATGACCTGGGAATGTTGTACATGAGTCACGACTCCTCTGTTCTGCGGTAGAAAGACCTGGAACCTCCCTGATCCACGTATATATAAGATCACATTGTACATACATTATAAACCCAAAAGATGCCAATATGCACAACCAAAAGAGACCCTCAAGTGTCCAAAACCCTCAGCCTTTGTCACTGATGAGAGCATTATCAAAAAAGTTTCAAAAACTTTCAGTTGACGTTGTATATTATCCCCAAAAATCTCAGTGATCTATTTTTTCTTTTCTCAACCTAGTCTGGAGCATGATGTTAGGCTTAAGGAAAGGTGTCGTGAAAAATGTTGTACGAAAACCAGGTGTACTTGATAGAATGTACAAATTATACCTAGGACTTATGTGTGTGACCTGGATAGATGTTCATATTCGATAAACATTAAAAGATAAATTATGTGATAAAACTGCCTGAGTAAGCGAAATAGCACGAGTTTAAAGATGGACCAATATATCGGCAATCGCCTGAGCACGCGAAGTAACTGAAGCTGAAAAGGGTTCCTCAGTCACAAACTATCTGGTATGATCCCCTATGTGACTTCTCACTCAAAGCTCAGTTTGTCAAGTGGTAGATAATTTCTTTACTTTATTGTATCTTTATTGTTAATTAATTTTTAGTTATATTTTAAGCTGTCAAACGTAAATCTCTCGGGTTTGAGTTCAGGGGAAGTTTTCAGAAATGAACGGGTTTAATTGTGATAAATTGGTGGTTAAGTTATGAAAATTGTCTGCATGTTGAGGTTTTATGTCAAAAGAGTCAAGTTCTCATAGATGGAGGGGCCTTTGTGTAAAATTTAAAAAAAGGGAGAAGGCGTCAGGGTGAGGACCGATCGGTCCCCTCCTCATTCTCTCCCACCTTTCTTTCTTTCTTACTCCTTGTCGCAAAGCCTAACCCCATCACCACCATTATCGCCAGTCACCACCATCTCACGCCATCACCACTGTCGCCTCTCCTCCGCGACCTCGCCTCCACCTCCCTCACTCAGAATCCGACATCAAAACACCCCCATTACCTCAATCGCGGCTGCCAATGCCCCTTACACAATCGCCACCGCCACCGCCGATCTTCACCTTGCGACACAACCAGGGTGGTCGGAATTCATCCCCAAACACACTCCCAGTGTCAATTTTGCGTTCTAAGTGACAATGGCTTCCCGATTGAAGCGTGTAGCTAGACCCCCAAAAGAGAAAATCGGGTATGTATTTAATTCTTGTGTTATTTGCTTGGGACGAGTAAGAATTTGTGTTTGGAGATGATTGTGATTGAAATCGTGTGATGAAACGCACGAATGTTAGATGTTTGATTGAGTCGCAGGTCATGAATGAAGAAGGAGGCTTTTCGATCAAACTAGGGGCTTTTCGATCGGCCCCCGGTGCTTTTTGATCAGGCTAAGAAGCTTTTTAATCGGCCCCCGGTGCTTTTTGATCAAGGGTCACGGATGAACAACACCTTCTCGATCGAAAACCGAGCTTTCCGATCAAAAGCTATGCTTTTCGATCAAAGCTTAGGACTTTTCGATCGGGACTTATACTTTTCGATCGGTGCTCTCGGTAACTTATACTTTTTGATCCAAGGCTCTCGGTAACCAATAGCTTTCCGGTCAGAAGGATGCTTTTCGATCGAAAACCTGGTTTTTCGATCGAAAAGGTACCTGATGACATGTTTCAAATGGTTTTCTTTCATTTTTTAAGCCGTTATGCTGCCCGTTTTTTTCGAGAAAATTCTTTCGGCTAATGAATTACTGTTTGTTTTAGTTTCTATCTATGTTTATGATTGCAGGGACTTAGAGTTTATCAGGGATCACAACACTGTAGCATATCTGCTAGATCCACCTGCTGAGTATAAAGAGAAGTACAAGTCCATGATTGAAGGTTTAAAGAAATGATGCATGCATTATGCTCTCACTGCCAGTCCAGTTATCTGCAAGAGGATGCAACAATAATTTTGGAAGACTGTATTTGTTTCTGATGATGAGAAGCAGATCATAGCAAAGATTCAGGGCACAAGCATTGTTTTGACTGAAGAAACCTTTAGACATACTCTCAGATTAAAAGATGTTACTTCAGATCGCACTGCTTTGGATAAGGAGGTTGTTACCCAATGTTTGATGCGTGTACGGGAGTACCGACCTGATTGTTGTTGGGTTATACAATTTCAACTTGTTTTATTTTCTTATTTTTGTTAAATCCGAGGCCTTATCTACGTATCGAAAGATCGACCTTAAGGTAGACGATTTAACGTTCTTATATCTTTTTGTTTGGAACACAGTTGACGATATCATAAATACAATCATTATGTGATTAAATCATAAATGAAATCACAAAGTGTGATAAGCAAATGTATATCTGAGTATGTCTGATAGTGTGGGATACACTGGTCAAAGCAATCTAATCAATACAATAACATATCCAGATGTTATAAGTATGATTGTGCCTGAGTTTTAGATGGACAAATTATACCGGTAATCGACATGACTTATGTGCTAAAGTAATTGAAATTGAAGTGTAGTTAGACATGTTATGTTCAATATGATCCCAAGTTGTGATCTTTCTCACAAAAGACAAAAATAGTGTCTGATTCGGTATTGCATTTATATTTCATATCTGAAAAATTCCAAAAAGATTTTAGGTGTGTTTTAGCATAAACTTAGAAAAATCAAAAAGATTTTTAGGTGTGTTTTGATATAAAGTTTCAAAAAGCCAAAGAGATTTTGTTTCTTATTTGTTTTCGACTGATCGAAATGTGATACGAAATCAAATTGCAAATCTATATCTTGGATTCTCAAAGAGAAGTTTTGCGCCAAGATTAAATTAGTTTTCAAAAGAAAAAGGAAACCGCATTTCTGTCTTCTGAAATTGCAGGTTATGTGTGTCAAGACTCAAACATTGTGAAAGGGAGAGTTTGAAGTATCGTTCACAAGTGGATCTTGAAGATCAAAGATGATTCAAGAAGTGATCTAGCCATGCAAGCTCTATTTCTGACAAGATTTCAAGTTGAAGATCGGATGCAGCAATGTTGAAGATTGAAGACTGGAGTTTAGTTAGAGAATAGATACACTACACGTTAAGGGGGAGTTTGTTAGAGCATATTCCTATGCTACAATGTGTCTCGTGTATTGTATCTAGATTAGAGCTACTCTGTGAGTTGTAGTGGCAATATCAATGGTGTCGTACCAACTGGTACACCGTACCAATTGGTACGCCCGTACCAATTGGTCCACCAGTTGGTACGCATGACAGATTTTCACTAACAATAAATACCGTGTGTTAGAATGATAGCTTAGAACTTCATCTGTCGTTTCTACACCTTTCTGTGTGTGTTCTAGAGAGAGAAACCAGAGCTTACTTCTTGTAATCTTCAATTGATTAATAAGAACAAAGCTTATTTACTTCTCGTGTTCACTAGATTGATCAATGCATGCAGTAGTAAGATCGTATCTTGGTATTACACAGAAGCCGACTGCAGCGCTCGTAGTTTGTATAAAGCCTTAATTCTATTAAGCGGATGTCTATAATAACACCAGCTTCAGTGTTTATATCAACCTATAATATCAAAACCAGTTAACTATCCTAAGACCCCTAATAGCCATGCTAAGATAACAACCAAAATGAAACTCACAGCCCCTAAGTTCTCCACTTCATTTTTTCAAAACCTGTATAATACTTTCGTTATTCAACTATTCCCCCACGATTTAAGTGAAATGATTTAGGGTTTCTATGTCCCTCGCCAAAAATTCTGGAATTAAACAATGAATGTGGGAATGGACATACTTGCAATTCTGAATGCTTATTACTGAATCTTAACCCCCTTCCAAATACCTGCAAATTTTAGCAAACAACGGGTTGAAAATGATAACTGCCTTCATTGTTACCTGCAAAGGAAAAAAGAAACACAGTCTTTAATTTAGTCCTGCTTTCATTAAATTTAAAGATAATGGTTACTAATTCTCAAAATCAAAATCAAAATTGATTTATGAATGCTTTGTGTACCAATTCTTGATTATTCAAATGCTGAAGTCATGATGAAAATCGAGACGATTAGGTGAAGGATGGAGGCTGACAGAGAATCTTAAAAAATCCTAGATTAGGAGAAGACGAAGAAGATTAGCAGACGAAGATGAAAGTATAGCGTTAGAGGAGAGCAGGTGAGCAATTATAGCATTCTTGATCGACGGGCAGAGCTTCTTCTTCAATGGTCTCCATAGACAGGAGGGAAGGAGATGAAAATGGTGAATGAGGAAGCGTATCAGGGAATTAGGATTTTCTTGAGTGGCGAGTTATAAGAGAAAAGGGTCGGATAATAAGATCCGCATTATGAGCGAGAAAATGAGCCCAAGGAGTGGTGTAGTGATGCCACGTCACCGATTTATTTTCATTTATTAAAATAGATGATATTTGGTTATGTCATCTCATCCCCTATACAGGTAACTTTGTGATTATAAGGGGATAAATACGATACAAATCTTGTTTTATCTACAAATCGTAAGAACCAATTTGAGCCACTAGATCCTTTGACGTGGGGCTATGATTAAATACACATCACCAATTCAAAATTACATATTAAATAGAGGTGTGGAAGGTTAATTTGGTAAATCTGATATTTTATTTAAAGCAACCAAAATCTATTCCCAATTATCTTGCAAGTTAGTGTTTTGAAATTCAAAACCCGTTGAAATCGTGATGGAACCAAAAGAAAGACAAATCAATATATACCCTTTGGCGTAACTTGCAATCGACTTAAAAAACTAATGCGAGGAGGAATTTTGGATCGAGGCGGCGGGATGGATTGTATTGGAAGCGACAAAAACCCCTAAAACACCTAAGCAATTCTTGATTTTGAATGTTTTAGTCCAATTGCAAATCGGTGCAATTAGAATATCAGAAGACATGGATAGATCATAAATAGCACTTTGTTATATCGGAAAACATGGTGGGTATTTTACAATTCCTAAAATAGCACTCTATTATTTTGAAAAAGGTATGGATCGTCGTAAATAGCACTTTGTTATTTCTAGAAACACATTCGTTATTTTGCAATTCCGTAAATAGTATTGTGTTATTTTGCAAAACCATCTTGATACATAAATAGCGCTTAACAATTCAAAAATAGCACTAATTTGATACATAATAGCAATTAACGATTCAAAATAGCAGTGTGTTTTAGTTGTTAGAGCATGATTATGTTCTTCGTGTGAAGTATCAAGTTCAAGAACAATGCTACAAAAGAGGTTGTGTCCGAAGTGACCCGAACTGCCAGTTCGGGTGCACATGAACTGACCCGAAGTGGCAGTTCGTGTGACAACTGGTTCGGACAGTTTTGTGTAACTATAAATAGATCGTTTTGTATAGGATTTAGGACGACTGATAGATTCTACTATGTGTATTTCTGTGTGTGTACTCTGATTGTTAAGCAATACAATTCCATATTGTTTTTACATCTCGTGTCTCGTTTTCATACTCGAATTACACGTTTGATCATTGATCAAGTAGACGATCCACAACTCACGAACTTACAAGTGGTATCAGAGCTTTCGGTTTAATCTACTGATCAAATCTCAACTGTTTTTCGAACTTTTAGTTCAAAAAGTGGGGGTTTTTGAAAAACTAGTGCGTTTTTTACTTCCGTTTGATCATCTCTGTTGTGTTTTTAGTGAAAAATCCAATCATAAATCTACTTTTGAGTATATCTGATTAACTGCTACAAATCTCGTTCAAAAACACTCGAAATTGTGAAAATTAAGTCGAAAATGGTCCAGTTCGGTTGAGTTCGGGTGAAGAACTGTCTGTCTGAAAAATAACTGCTTCGAAGTGTGAGTTCGGTTGGGTTTGGATAAGTTTGGTCAAGCGAAGTGAGAGTTCGGGTGAGTTCGGTCTAGCGAAGTGTTAGTTCAGATTCAGTTTGGTTGATCTCAGTTTGGTTGAGTTCGTGTACCCGAAGTCACAGTTCAGTTAAATTGCTTCAGTTCGGAACCTGTAAGAGCGTGGTACGATCTTAGTGCTGATAGAATCAATCAATCTAATGAACACGAGAAAGTAAATAAGAGTTTTCTTAGTGAATTACTTGAAGATTACAATAAAGACTTTCTGGTTTCTCTCTCTAGAACACACACACACAAAATGAGTAGAATGACAGACCTTTTTAAACACACTAAAGATGTCAACCTATTTATAGGTGACACTAACTAGCCCAGTGTACCATCCAACATACCATCTGGTACGTTGGCTCCGTACCAATTGGCAAGGACCATGGTACGCTGACTCTAAGACTCACACATATGCTCTCACATAGATACAATACACGAGACACACTGTAGCATAGGAATATTCTCTAACAAACTCGCCCTTAACGTGTAGTGCATCTATTCTAACTAAACTTCAGTCTTCAATCTTCAGCATTGCTATATCCGATCTTCAACTTGAAATTTATTATTCGCAAAAGAGCTTGCATGGCTGGATCACTCTTGAATAATCTTTGAACAGCAAGATCCATTTGTGAAAGATACTTCAAACTCCCCCTTTCACCATGCTTGAGTCTTGACAGCACAGAACCTGCAATTTTAGAAGACTTAAACACGACTTTCTTTTCTTTTATGAAAAAATAACTTAATCTTGGCGCAAAATTTCTCTTCGAGAATCCAAAATATAGATTTGAAAATTTTATTTCGTATCACATGTCGATTGGTCGAAAACAAATAAGAAACAAAATCTTTTTGGCTTTTTGAAACTTTACATCAAAACACACCGAAAATATTTTTGATTTTTCTAAGATTATGCTAAAACACACCTAAAATCTTTTTGAATTTTTCAGATAAGAAACATAAATGCAATACTGAATCAAACACTATTTTTGTCTTTTGCGAGAAAGATCACAACTTGGGATCATATTGAACATAACATGCTAAACTAAACTTCAACTTCAATTGCTCCAGCACACGATCGCTGGTATAATTTGTCAATCTTAAACTCAGGCACAATCATACTCATAACATCTGGATATGTTAAGGTATTGATTAGATTCGCTTTGACCAGTGTACCCCACACTATTAGACATACTCAGATATGCATTTGTTTATCACACTTTGTGATTTAACTTGTGATTTAACACATAGTGATTGAATTCGTGATCTAGTCAACTGTGTTCCATGCAAAATGAAATGAGAACGTTAAATCATCTACCTAAAGGTCGATCTTTCGATACGTAGATAAGGCCTCGGATTTAACAAAATAAGAAAAATAAAATCAAGTTGAAATTGTATAATTCAACAACAATCAGGTCGGTCTTGTGGACACGCAGAGAAAGTCCGATGAACTATACGAATCACCAAAGAAAATAAATGTTAGAGCATATTCCTATGCTACAATGTGTCTCGTGTATTGTATCTAGATTAGAGCATCTTTGTGAGTCAAATGGTCAACATACCAAGGTGGCCGTACCAAATGGTCCACCGTACCAATTGGTACCCCCGTACCAATTGGTTCACCAGTTGGTACGCCGGCCAGTATGTTGCACCTATAAATAGTTCGTGTTAGAATGATAGCTTAACACTTCTGTCATTTCTACACCGTTACTGTGTGTGTTCTAGAGAGAGAAACCAAAGCTTACTTCTTGTAATCTTCAAGTGATTAATAAGAATAAAGCTTATTTACTTCTCGTGTTCACTAAATTGATCAAAGCATGCAGTAGTAAGATCGTATCTCGGTTTTACAATAAAGCAGAACCTTAAATGAACAACTATCGGGTCGATCTGTGTGGATATCTTGATATCTGTTGCAGATACGTATCAAGATATTATCCACTTGGTCAAGCATTAGTATTTAGTGTATATCACATCTGAATACTTTCTGATTTATTACCAAGCCTACCAAGCACATCGAACAATAATCTTATGGCTTTTTCATCTACTCTATCCATGAGTCAGACAATTAAGCCAATGTACCATCATTTCCCAATTATGTCGGATCAATTTCTCATTTTTCAATGTTTTTGTATTTTTTTTGTTTTTCTCCCCCTTAAAATGAAAACTCTATTTTTGGATTTTTCATTTTAACAAAAACACAAAGACACTATTTTTGATATTTTCAATTTTCTCCCCATAAACTACAAACAAAAGGCATTAAAGAAAGAAATTTGACCTTTCGACATGGATACCTTTCAGTTTTTGTTTTCAGAAAATTTTTCAGTATTTTGAAATTTGATATCACTTGAAATTTAAATTAGGTCAACAGAATACTCCTCCATCAGTAACTTTTCAATCACCGATAGGTCTTCTAGAAGTACATGCACACTGGTCAAACACATCAGTTTATAAATGACCCGAAGTGAATCGCTTTTGGTCGACCAGTGTCTTGATTACCCTTTAAAACCACTTTAGGTTTCCAGATTTGTTGTGTTGGTGATTCAGTATTTGATGAACCAGTCACAGTTGATTGTGACGAACAACCGACAGATGAATCATTTTGAGATTTAGGTAAAAATCTTCCTTGACGCTTAAAAAATGTCGGTTGAAATTCATCAAATACTCTGCCATATTCATCAATAAATTTGTATTTGGCAGATTTACCAACAAAAGGAACCTTTCCTCTTCGTGGAGTAGAAGCAGCAGTGACAGGACAATCTTGTGCCATATGCCCTTTTTGCCGGCAATTGTAACATAAGCGATTGCTTACATTTCTCCTCTTTTGTCTCTGTAAAGCTTCACAATACATATTTTCTCCAAAATAATCATAGAAAGAATCACATACTTGATGTCGATGAACATAAACCCATTTTGATGTCGGGCTCTTTGGAGTAGAAGTAGATCCTCCAAAAGAAAATTTAGCAGGTTGATTCTTCATGTTCTTCGGATTAGCATTCTTCACAAAATGTCTAAAATATTCTGAGCATCCACGCAATGAAGCGGGAATTCTTTTTCGGAAAATATTTGTTCCGAACCTTTGAGTTTGTAAAACCTCTCAGGTTGAACTTTTTCAGCTTTGAACACATCCTTTTGTACTTGCTTCAAATTAACTTTCTTTAATTTTTGTTGCTTTTGAACTTGAGACGTACCAATATTAGTAACTTTCTTCTGAAAACCTAAACCCTCATGTTTTCCAGATACCTTCTCTTCGGAACCAGGTGATTTATGCCCGTTCTTTGCAAGACGAGAAGATTCAGGTTTGACCTTGTTGACATCCTTTTGAGCATAGAAGATTGTCTCATCAATGTCACTGTGAGAACGAATCCTCTCAGTTGAACTAGTTGATTTCTCTTCTTCAGTGGATGAAGAACCAGATACAAATTTTGAAGTTTTAGGAATCTCAGAAATCCTCTCATTCTTCTTCTTCCCTTTCTTGTTATCTTTCTTTTTCTTCACAAGTGTTTCCTCATCAGATGTAGTATCAACAAATTTAGAGTAATCACAATCTTCTACCTTTTTCGCCACCTCATTAACAACTTCTTTGAGACTACCCGGCGGTGAAACGGTCTTGTCAAACATTTTTTTTCAAAATTTTCATCTTTTACTAAGAAGCTTGTGAAAGATTGTGAATTGGTGATATTATTCAAAAGACGATTTGCATCAATTACTTGAATCTTCAAATCGGAACTCTTTTGTTGAGATTCAGGAAATTCTTTTTCTGTTACAATCAACCTCTTAGCAACCTTATTTGTTTCATATTTTTGCAATCTCAAATTATCAAGCTCAGCAAACAACTCTTTCTTTAACTTATCTTCATTTCTTTTCTGAATATCAAGATTCGCATTTTGCAATTTATTCACCCTTGCTAACTCCCTCTTTTTATCAACCAACTTTTCCATATCAATCTGAAATTGAGCAACTTGAGCAGCTTGTTCATCAGAAGTATTGTTGAGCATATCAAGCTTACCCTTAGACTTTTCAAACAAATTATTGAAATCATTGGCAGCATCCTCAGCTTTAGCCTTTCATTTTTCAACTTCCTTGACTAATTCAGCATTTTCTTCAGATAATTCTGTAAATTTCTATTCAAACTCCTTTTCAACACATTGAAACTTTAACTCTTTCTCAACAACTTCTGCTTGAAACTCTGAAAACTTTTCTCTTTGAGATGACAATTCTTGAATTAAACCTTCCAACCTTTTCTGTTCATCATCCAATTCTTCTATCTTCCTTTCATAATCAGCAACCAATAATTCATTCTCCTTTACCAAACTTGAATTCTTTTATGCTTTTGTGAACAAAATTCTACAAACTGATTCATAACTATTAGTTTCAAATTCAGAATCACTCTGATCAATTTGAACCATAAATGCATGTTACATCTCAGCTAACTCAGCATTAAATGAATCTACAGGATTGTTATGAATTGCAGTAAAAGAAATAGGAGTTTCAAATTCTTTCGACCAGTCATATCCTTGATCAAATTGTGAGACTAATGCCTTGGACTCTAAATTATTTGTTGATGACCTTGATGAAGAAGCATTTGACTTTGAACCTTCACGAGCAAAATGTCCAAAATTAAAACATTTGAAACATTTTACCTTTGATTTGTCTAATCCAACTTTACCATCTGGATTTAAACTTTTGAATCATGTTCTCTTCCTGAACCGTTTAGCTCTTTGGGCTAGCATAGCAAGTTGCCAATGGATATCCATTTGTTCAAGATTATCTGGATCGATCTGATCAAAATCTTCTTCAATCAGATTAGCTGTTGGCAAACCACCATTCGACAATCCATAGTATGATGATAATAATGCAGATATCAATGCCAAATGTTCATCAGGTGTTTTTGCAGAAATGAATTTTGACTTGAATGATTTGAAATAATGAAACTGCACCCTCTTGATGAACTTTCAGAATTTCCTGATCCATGGCTAGCAACAAAAGCTGTTGGAACTGGATTTGATGAATCAAGACTAAATGATTTAGATTTTGCATTGATACTTGCAGAATTTTGACCATGATATAATTCAGGATTTTGCAGTTGAGCAGTTGATTTGTGTGAAGTCATCATTTCCATTTCTCTAGCATGAAGCTTTCCTATTAAATCATGAAATGATAATGTTGAATACTCTTTGTCATGAGTAAGCAACAAAACACAATTCTCCCATTTATCTGGTAATGCTTCTAGCAGTTTCTATTTTAATTCCTCCCCAGTCTTCTCAAGTTAACCACATTCAATTCACGGTTTAGATGTGATAATCTGGATACAATAACAGTGATTTCGTCTACTCTTTTTGTATTGATCATTGCCTTAACATCCCGCCGATAATGCATACCATAATTGTTTACTTTTCTTGCAAGTACTGAATTGATGTAACAATTCAATAGGTAGAGCCATCGTAAGATAACCATACACTTTTTGCTCAAGCTCATAGCTTTTTCTTTCAGTAGCATCAAAATTGTGAATTTCTTTAAAATCTCCTTGATTAGTTGGATGCATGTAAAGCTTTCGAATTGGAATCCATAAATCGATATCATTCGTGCTAATGTAAGCAGAAAATATTTGTTTCCAATTGTGATAATCTTACAGTTTCAACAACTTGGGAACTTTCTGGCTTGTTCCAATTTCGTTATCAAAGTTAATCATAACTTGCATCGTGTTTTGCATAACCGCAAATGCTTGAAAATCAGACATCTTGTGATAAACCTTTGGTATCAAAAACTTCGGATGCAAAACTGGAGGTCTTAGAGATGGATTTTGAAAGTCAAATCTGAAGTAACAATGTAGATCTCGTTGAGACGGTCGTTTTGACTGGTTATGGGTCTCGTAACTCTTAAAGGAACAAAACTTACGTCAGTTTTAGTGATCGTCACTATTCTGCCAACGTACCAATAACACTCCCAGCGTACCAAATCGTTGACCAACGTACCAAAAACATTGACCGGACCAAACACTCAGCGTATCACAAACCTCAGCGTACCAAACCAGTGGCGTACCAGTGAACAGTAACGGACCAAACTTGGTACGGCATAACTGCTCCGGACCAACGTTGAAGATTACCTTGCGTACCAATGAACGTACCAATCAGCGTACCAACAAGTTCATCCAACATACCAACATATTCAACCGGCGTACCAACACATTTTCGACTGATTTTTGAGATTTTGGACGTCTTGGACTGTAATTTGCAGCAGTTGGCAACGAAAACACACTAGGAACGTTTTGCAATCAAGTTTGACATCAGAAACACTCAAATTTGAAGAAAATTGATGAAAAACGTAAGAAAACCCAACTTCCTCTAACTAGAAATCCGAAATTGATAAATTCAGATCAGCAGAGCAACCAGGAATTGGTATGATACCACTTGTAAGAGCGTGATACGATCTTACTGCTAATAGAATCAATCGTTCTAGTGAACACGAGAAAGTAAATAAGAGTTTTCTTATAGAATCACTTGAAGATTACAATGAAGACTCTCTGATTTCTCTCTCTAGAAGACACACATAGAATGAGTAGAATGACAGACCTTTTTTAACACATTAAACATGTCAACCTATTTATAGGTGACACTAAGTAGCCCAGCGTACCATCCAACGTACCATCTGGTACGTTGGCTCCGTACCAACTAGTAAGGACCATGGTACGCTGACTCTAAGACTCACACAAATCCTCTCACATTGATACAATACACGAGACACACTGTAGCATAGGAATATGCTCTAACAGAACCAGTTCGGATCACCTCAGATCATTTTAGTTCGGACTTGGTTCGGATCAGTTCGGATCATCAATTTTCAGTTTGTTTCAGTTTGGGTAAACAGTAATCAAGATTATTCAAGATGTCGGATTTTCAAACTTTTGCTGCAATGCAAACGTCAATTCAAACCACAATGCAAAGTATGATGAACTATGATAATGAAATAGGAACAAGTCAGAAAGTTCCCAAATTACTCAAGTTAGAAAATTGTTATAGTTGGGTGAAACGTTTTGAAGCATATGTGGATACAAATGATGTTGAGATGTGGTTATATTTTACTGATCAATACAAGTATCCTAAGGATATGTATGGCGAGCCAGTTCTTTAAAGGAAATTTTATGCTGAACAAAAGAAAGCATATCAAGCAGTGAAAAGGCTTATGGTACTTTGACAATGGCATTACCTAAAGAGTTATTACATCAGTTTTCTGCTTATGGTATATCGAAAGGTTTATGGGATGCCTTGCAGAAGAGATGTGTAGATAATGATCATTATAAGAAAAGTCGACAGAAAGTTTTGAAGAAGGAATTTGATAGTTTCAAACATTATCAGAATGAACCAATTCCGAATCTGATTGCAAGATTTTGCACACTTAATAAGCGAAATGGTTTTGGTGAGTATTACAAAAGAAGATGCTGATTTGACAGAGAAATTATTGGAGGCACTACCAGAAAAATGGGAAAACTATGTCATGATGATTGCCCATGATAAAAAGTATTCAGGCTTATCTTTCAATGATTTGGTTCAAAGAATACAAGAAAGGGATATGGAGTTCACTGTGAACAAATCACTTCCTGCACAAATTCAAAATCCTGCTGCGTATCATGGAGAAAATGATTCTACTCTTCATGCTGTGAAGTCAAATGTTTTAAATTCCGCACCTCCTACAACATTTGTTACCAGAAAAGCTGATAATTCTGGTTATTCTTCTGGCTGTACTGTTTTAGTTCCAACTTCATCAACACACAATGCCTTATCTGTTAAAACAACTAAAGATTACATGGCATTGATGTCTGCTTTGGTTTCATTATATTTCAGTGTTATTACTGGTTTAGCAAGTAATACAGAATTAACTGAAGAAGACTATGGTCAAATTGATTATGATCATCTGGAGGAGACGGATTTGAATTGGCAGTATGCTATGCTGGTTAGAAGAACCAAGAAATTCTTTAAAAGAACCGGTAAGAAGAGATTAAATTAAGATGGTAAAATTAGATTAGACAAGTCTAAAGTGAAATGTTACAAGTGTTCACTTTATGGACATTTTGTTCGTGAATGTCCAACAGCTACTGATAATAAGCTTAAGTCTGGTCAACATGCTTACTTGGTTAAAGCTTCAACAAGTCCAAATCAAAAAGCTATTGTTTCTATTGATGAAAGATTGACAGAAATATTTTGGCATCCGAATGAATATGCTCGGAATGCAGATTCTGAGTTTAAAAGGAATGTGTATCAAAATATTGACATCAATGAGAAACATGATACTGATAATGAAGCTGTTGCTTTGACGGCTCGTCATTTAAGTGATAGTATTCTGTCTGATTCTGAAGCAAGCTCGAAAGTAACATGTGTTGAAGAAGTACAGACATATGTGGCTAAAAAACCAAATGAAGAGGAACTTAAATGTTTTAAATGTGTTGGTTTACACAACAAAAATGCAAGTTTAGAAAGAGATCTTAACTTGGTGACTGAAGAGATTGTTGTGATGAAGCAAGATTTGGACAGTTTTCAGAAGAAATATTATGATTTGATTCCAATCAATGAAAATTTTCTAAAAGAGAAAGCTGATTTGGTTGAAGAATGTGAAAACGCCAAAGCTGAAGCTAAGGAAGTTGCTGAAGACTTTGATGCTTTATTCCAGAAAAGTTATCCAGTTCAACAATAATATGAAAAAGCAAATGCAATTGCTGTTGAAGCTGCTGATAGAATTCTGAATCTTCAAAAAGAATTGTCTACACTTCGAGATGCTAATGTTCTTCTCCGAGAGAAAAGTGAAGTCTTGGCAAAAGATGTGGATATTTTTAAGAAGAAGTGGGAGAAGGTCACTGAAGAAGTCTTGGCAGAATGTGAAATCAGGAAACGGAAAACGTATAAGTACAATGATTTAAATGAATAATTCATAAAGTCACAAAAGGATTTGTTTGCTGCTCAACAGAAGATTTCTAAATTAAAGTTGGAGATTTTGAAACTTCAGAGACAGGTCAAGAATTGCAATTTATCACCAACATTGTTGAACTTTCTGTACAAGAAAGACAAAAGTGATAATAGTGCAACGGAAGATGTAATCCATAATGTTCCTTCACCGGTGGATCTATCTAAGTTTTCATCTGCTCCTGTTGATCCAAAAGCTTGATTGCTTGATTATTCTAAATTTGCTACTCCTGCCAAGAAGAAGAAATCTCAGTCTAAAAAGAAGAAAGAGAAAGTTGGTGAAGCTCCAAAGTTCACATCTGATTCATCATTGTTGGAGAATGAAGTGGTGTTTGATAAAAGTGTAACTGGTACTTCTACTGCTATATCATCTGAAGTTGAAACTGCAAAGATTTTGGTCAAAGAGAACAAAATACCATAGATTAAGGTCGCGTTTACTCAATGCGCACATCAAACAAGTGTTGATGGTACTTCTCAAGCTGCATCGTCCATATCTTTTGGTTCTAAGCACAAAGGACTAGGATTTGTTTTCAAAGAGAAGCTTGTTCAAGATCAAGTCTAAAAGAAGAAAGAAAATGTTCTGAAAGTTAAGAATTTAAAGAAATCTCAACCTCCGAAGAAGCAACCTGCTGCTTTTTATTTCAAGAATTCTTATTATTCTGGAGGTTCATCATCGGATTACAAAGTTTCGTCGCGGAGTAAATCTCTGAGGTATGATTCTTCTGATAATTTCTTTGATACTTTTGGTTCAGATCATTCTTTATTTTCTAAAAATTCAAAGAATTTTTCAAATGATTCTAAGCTTCGTGAACAGGTGTGTTATGCATGTCGTAGACCTGGACATATGGCTGCAAATTGTCCGACGACTGCATATATCCACAAAAATGCCAAATATGTGGACAATAATGCTAAAATTTTGATGAACCTTGGTTCCCAAAGGTCAAATAAACTAGTAAGCCATTTGGTCCAAACCAAAGACGGCAGTTGAAAAATTATCAGGTTTTGATTCAAAAATTTTATCTACAAAGATATGGAAACCAAAGGTCGTTTTCAAGGCCAAAAAAGACAAAGACTACGTGGAAGACATCGGGCGACCCGACACTGTTGAATCGGGTCGATCCCAGAGCAACTAATGTTTTATTTGGTGTCATGCAGGTACTTTAGGAAGACCTGTCGGTAATTGAAAAGATTGCTGGTGGTGAAATATTTGTGGTTTAACTTAAAATGAATTTTCAAATCATTTTCAAAATCACGTGTTTTCAAAATTTTATAACGCAAGTATTCGTGTTTGTTGATCATTTTTTCTTATTTTTCACTCCGTCTTATTTTGAGGGGGTGTTTGTTTTTCTATGAAAAATACAAAAATAGTGTGTTGTTTTTCAAATAGTAAAAAATAAAAACCTAAAAGTAGAGTTTGTCATTTTTAGGGGTAGAAAATTTGAAAAGACAAAAACATTGAAAAATGAGAAATTGTATCTGACATAATTGAGAAATGATGGTACATTAGCTAACGTTGTCTGAGTCATGGATAAAGTAAGTGAAAAAGCCATAAAACCATTGGTTGATGTGCTAGGTAGGCTCGACAAACCAGAAAGTATACAAATGTGATATACACTAAATCTGATGCTTGACCTAGTGGACAATATCTTGATGTGTATCTCAAGATATATCAAGATAAAGATATATGAAAAGAAAAATGAGAAGTCATTATGTAAACATGTGTTCATTTTGCAAAGATTTAAACTTGTTTGATTTTCTTTATTTTCTCAAACGATCAGACTTTCTTTGTGTATCGAAATATCGACCTAATTGTTGTTCGTTTGAGGTTCTGCTTTATTTTCTTTGGTGTTTCGTATAATTCATCGGACTTTCTCTACGTGTCCACAAGACCGACCTAATTGTTGTTGAATTATACAATTTCAACTTGATTTTATTTTCTTATTTTTATTAAATCCGAGGCCTTATCTGCGTATCGAAAGATCGAACTTAACGTAGACGATTTAAAGTTCTTATTTCTTTTTGCATGGAACACAGTTGACAATATCATGAATTCAATCACTATGTGTTAAATCACAAGTGAAATCACAAGGTGTGATAAGCAAAGCATATCTGAGTATGTATGATAGTGCGAGGTACACTGGTCAAAACACATCTAATCAATACCTTAACATATCCAGATGTTATGAGTATGATTATGCATGAGGTTAAAGTTGGACAAAATATATCTGCAATTACATGGCTTATGTGCTACAATAATTAAAATTGAAGTGTAGTTCAGCACGTTATGACCAATATGATCCAAAGTCATGATCTTTCTCGCAAAAGACAAAAAAATAGTGTCTAATTCTGTATTGCATTTACTTTTTCTATCAGAAAATACTAAAAAAATTTTAGGTGTGTTTTGAATAAAGTTTGAAAAATCAAAAAAGATTTTATTTCTTATTTCTTTTCGATTGATCAGCACGTGATACAAATCAAGTTTTAAAATAATATATCTTGGAGTCTCGAAGAGACGTTTTGCGCCAATATTATTTATGTTGGCAGGTACTTAGTGGAAACATCACAACTTCAAGTCTTCTGAAGTTGTTGATAAAGAGATTACATGCGCTGCAATGTCAAGTATTCAAGATCAGACTAACCGTCAAGTTGAGTGAGAGTTTGATTGAAGATACGAGTTTACACGAAGAACATTTATGGCACAAATACTGCACACGTCGAGAGGGAGTTTGTTAGAGCATGATTCTGTTCGTCGTGTGAAGTATCAAGTTCAAGAACAATGCTACAAAAGAGGTTGTGTCCGAAGTGATCCGAACTGCCAGTTCGGGTGCACACGAACTGACCCGAAGTGGCAGTTCGTGTGACAGCTGGTTCGGACAGTTTTGTGTAACTATAAATAGATTGTTTTGATAATAATAATATTATTTGTTTGGTCCATTTTTTAATCATGAAATCGATATCATTCACATTATATTTCTGTTAGAATCTTCAATATTCAAAACCATTTGTTATGTAACACTAATTTCATATTAATTGGTAGCTTGAATCAAGGGATTTAATGTAACGAGCATATTTTACATTATCAATCCTACCCTTGCAGCTAGTCATCAAAATAGTCCACATGATACTCTTATATTGGTTCTTACGGTTTTTATATTAAATTTGGGTTTGTATATGATCCCACTCCGTGATTAGAGTGTCACATGACATTATAAACGAAGATTAAAGTTTAAAAACTATAAGGGTTGAATTAATTAGGAAGTTGATTTTGCCTAAAAAGAATAAGAACAACTAGAATTTCGACATGCGGCACAATTATGAAATAAGAGTAAAAACATTTTAGTTTTAAAACAAAACAATACAAATAATGTTGTCATAGCGTAACAATACATAAAATACCATCTACCTTAAGCGCATTTACATTCTCAATGTCCCTTGAACGTAAGCTCATTTACATTAACCGCAGTTACATATAATTATTTCTATCCAGAGTTAGATGAAAAACTAATTTTGAAAACATAATGAAAAAGCACATTTTTCATTATCTTCTCTCAAAATTTCTAACAATTAAACCATAGGAAGCCACCATATTTGTTGGTGTTTACACAACGAATTGAACATACATCTATCATCTGCAAGAGAAAACTTTTCTCTATTATATAAACGTAAGTGTTTTTACATGTGTTCAAGTAGTTGATCAAGGCTTCATAAATATCATAGTTATCTTATGCCAGTTTCTAGAGTCTTGCCAGAGAGCATCGATCGATCTGGTGCCACACGAAAGCTGGATTAATTATAAAAATAATAAAGGTTCTAAGAATATTAGATGAGTAAATAGCTTTCTTAATTTTAATTAGTAGATCAATTTATTAAGAGTGAATATATAGCTAGGCGGTAAAAAGTTAATAAGAGTGAGACGACACATGATGCATATAAGAATACCGTCTCTTTTTTTTGTCCTACTAAGATAGTACTAGTGATCATCGATGCATATGCGTGTTTAATAATAATGCTCGTAATATTGTAACCTGTTTTTTATTTATATGGAATATATATAGATGACCATCATCCAACAAGATCATTTTAGAGTTTGTATCTTACTCAATATTTTCATTTGAAAATTTTAATGTTAATTGAGTGTGGTTGAGTGTTAGATCGTTGTAGAATTTCAGGTGAGTAAGGATAGAGCCAGACCTCTAAGGGTAGATTTGTTGTCCATCGTTCCACTAAAACTTTGAGTATCTTGAGGAGGTTCAAAAATGTGATTTTGTACATGCTTTTAATAATTATATCAGACATATATGTATATATATAGTAGCTGAATTATACTCTTAGAAGTCACAAAATGTGACAATATTAGTTGAGATATATTTTCAAACATTTGAGACATGATCCATGCGAACCAAAAACCGGTCTAATAAATGATTAAAGAGAATTAATACTTCAAACAATAACCTATGAGTCATTTGGGTTATACACTAGTAATCGGCAATAAAACACAATGTCTTTCTAAAGAAAACCAGATTCAAACTGATAAAAGTGTAATTTAAAAATGTATAAAGGGAATTGATACTCTAACAATAACATGAGACGCTTGGGTTGTACATCAATATCAATAATCGATAATAAGAGACATAATCTTCTTAAGGGAAACCATATTCAAACTGATAAAAGTGTAATTTAAAGATGTTTCAGTGTTCTTAAAATAACCATATTCAAATTTCAAACTAAAAAGAAAAGCAAAATATGAAAGTTGATTTTCAACCTAAAACCTAGTTAAGTATCAGTATACCATGTTTTCAACTATGTTATTCACTTGAAAAACAATAAACCCAAGTTTAGGTAGCTAATACTCAGCTTATTAAAACTTACAAACTAACAAAGCAACAAATACAGAATAGAAAGAAAAGTGTCACCTTTAATTTGGTCACTAAACAGTCGTTAATGCCTTCCTTTTTCCTGTAAAAATCTTTACAACTCCATCCGAACCACCACCCACCAAGGTGCACTCATCATCTTCCACTTGCTGGCTCCAACAGATGCTACTCACGAACCCATGTTCTGACGCGGCCCCACCTTCCGCTACAAACCCATGCACCCAAATGGGTTCACCCCATCTCTTATCATACACAAACACCTGGTTACTCTCCGACCCGCACCCGATCAACCCCTGGCTTCTCCAAATGGATAACCCCACAAACCGTTTTTGATTTGTGTGCCCTCGGTACGTCCGAATTAGCCGCTGATCCTCTACATCCCACATTTTCAAACACCCATCTGTACCCGATGTAACCACCGTCCGATCATCCACAAATCGAGTGTAACTCACGGTTCTTTGATGCCCGTTGAATATTGCAACTGGGTGAACCAGATTTCTCACATCGTAAATGTATGCTTTTTTGTCAGCGCATCCGACGGCTATTAATGCGCCACCGAACGGGCTGAACTCCACGCAACAAACGGGGGTACCGAATTGTACGGTACCCACGCATTTCCCGCCGTCATGACGTGGGTCCCAAATTTGTAAGGTGCCGTCGTCGGATCCTGAAGCTCCGACCACGGGATCCCAGTGGGAGTAGTCCATGCTCCAGACGCGACGGCCGGAGTGCTCGTCGCGCTCGAAGACCGGCATCTGGGTTTCGAGGTCGTATTCGGTGATGACGCCGTCGTAATCGGCGGATCCCATGGTTTTTCCGGCGGACCAGGGTTTCCATTTCAGGCTGCTGAGTTTTGCCGGAGTGCAGATGTTGAATTTACAAGACGGTGGGGAGGAGTCTAGGCTGTAGAGTCGGATTTTTCTGGCGATACCGCCGGTGGCGAAAAGGGTGCCGGAGGAGTTAACTTCTATGACGCCGAGGGTGTCGGAGATGTGTCCGCCGGTGGTGGAGGATGGAACGACGGCGGAGACGTAGAAGTCCCACTCGAATTTTGGCGACGGTCTCTCCTCCTGATCGGAACTCGGAGGTGGTTGGTTTGGGTGGTTCATGTCATGGCTCGGCGGCGGCGGGGCGGCGACGGTGGTGGGGATTGGTTCGGATGTTTTATTGACCAATGAAAGCGTTACGTTTGTTAGATTCTGATTGGAGAGATTGAGAGATTAAGATAGACATGCATGGTTGTTATTGTTTTTTTGTGTGTATATATAAATTCCCCGTCACCCCATACAAAGATATCACCCCTACATTTGGTGTTTATTACAATTATACCATTACAACTATTTCCTTTGATCAAAGGCAAAGGCAGATGATGGTCGATTACTCGATTTGTTATTTTGTTAAACATCAAAATCACTCAATTTCTTAAGCAAGAAAGTACTATTTGTCGTTTAGTTGAAAATTTGTTTACATAACTTAATTAACTTTAGGTGAATATGGGGCGTTTAGTTTAATAATTGAAGATTACGAGTCTATATGTTCTGTTTAGGGATATACTTGTTAAAGTTGATCTTTTATCTTTCACTTTTCAAACATCGGTGTCTGTAGATCATGCACAAGTCAAGTATGAAAAATACTTATCCAGACCCATAGGTAAATAGATACCCATAGGTCTGATTGGTTATTTTTTATGCTCATTCAAAAGGTTTGAATGGTTATTTTTATATATGTTCAAACCTCTTATATTAGAGGTCCGTTTGATTGATAAAAATTTTGTGAAAGATTTAGAATCCTTGAAGAATCGGAATTCATTTCAATGAAAATTTATATTATGTTTGGTCTTTAAACTTAACGAAGGAATTGGAATGTTTTAAAAACAAATTTACCAAACTACCTCCATCCTCTTTCGCCACCTACACTTGCATGTTCTTTACCCCTCTCACCCTAGGGCTTCATCTTCAGTAACCTTATCATCGATTTTCAAGAGCCACTATAATCGATGGGTGATTAAAATTAGGATAACCCAAACAGCAGGTGGTGAGGAGGCTTGGTTTGAATAACCCTAATTGTCTTCATCTTATTCTGACAACCCTATTCATCTTTATCTTTCTTTAGTTTTTAAAATGAGTCATTGATCCTGGATGTTGTCTTTGGGCTCGATTTATGACTTGTGTTCATCGATTTTGATTTCTTTCTCTTCATCTTTAACAACAGTATTTACTTCCTGGGTCGATTTACATAAGCTACAACTTTGGTTCATTTTACTTGTTCGTCGATTTTGTTCATCGATTTTGATTGCTTGTCGATTTACAGAAGCTACGAATTTGGTTCGATTTATAGAAGCTACAACTTTGGTCCGATTTACTTGTTCAACGATTTCATACATTGATTTGATTGCTTGTCGATTTACAGAAATTAGTACTATATAGGTTCGATTTACAAAAGTTGGTCAATTTCATTGGAACTGCGATTGGTCGAACGACTTTTGTTTTGGGTATGAACAGATTTGTTTTGATTACTTGGAATGAACAATTTTTTTATGATTGGCGGGGGCTTTTTTTGGTAAATTTTCAACATTCCATTGGAATGTTTATAAATCGTTTACTAGTGTGAAGCAAAATTAAAATTCATCTTTGAAGGAAAGTTTTTTTATTCTTTTTCCATCTTGTGACTACCAGACATCATCTTTTTAAAGGAATTTATTCCAATTTTATTTTAAATACAACAAAATCCATGAACCAAGCACGCTCAAGTATTATTGATGCTCTTTTTCATTCTAGTAAAATAATTGAATTTAGAGTTAAATATTACATGGATACTCCCCTTGTTATAATGAAAATAATATGCTTTGATAATAAATTT
>JBCNJP010000012.1:26122517-26144439 GCA_039602395.1 Deinandra increscens subsp. villosa | reverse complement strand
CGAAGCATTTTCTTTCAAAAAACTTTCCAAGTTTTCAGCAGACTCATAAGAACTTGGTGTGGAACTTGTATCTGAACTTGTCTCTGAACAATAATCTTCTTGTTGATCATGAGTAACTATCAAAGCAGACGAATCAAAATGTTTTCCCCAATCATAAACACCATCATCTTGAACTATTAGGTCTGTCTTGTTTGTATTACTTGAAGATGGTTAAGAGATACCAGGCTTGCTAGCATATGTTTGTTGACATTCCCGAGCAAAATGTCCAAGCTTTGAACATTTGTAGCATTTCAACTTTGACTTATCAAATCCCAATTTCTCATTAAAATCAGAAATATTTCTTCCATTTTTCTTGAAAAACCTTTTCGATCTTTGACTTAGCATAGCAAATTGCCAAGATAAATCCAATTCATTCAATTGATCTTCATCAAGTGCATCAAGATCATCTCGAGTTATTTTTGCATCAGCAACATTCTTGATAACCAAGCCAAACGATGATGAAATCAAAGCAGCAATCATTTTGGCATAGTCATCTGTGGATTTAGCTGGAAAAAAAGCATTCTGACTTGATGAATTTGGAATTTGTAAAGCTACAACCCCGTGATGAATTGTTATCAGAATTTCCAGAAACTCCAGCCATGAAAACAACACTCGGTGCAGAACTCAGATTTGGCTTAGCTTTAGCATTCATGCTTGCAGTATTCTCACCATGATACAACTCAGGATTTTGTAAAGTAGCACTTGACTTCTTAGAGTTTAACATTTCCATTTCCCGAGCATGAAGTTTTCCAGTGAGCTCGTGAAATGTCAATGTAGAAAATTCTTTATTATGAATGAGTAGCAAAACATAGTTTTCCAATTTTTCAGGCAAAGCTTCCATAATCTTCTCCTTCAATTCAAAATCAAGTTTCTCAATTCCAACTACCTTTAACTCACTAATCAGGTGTGAAAACCGTGAAACAAGAGCAGTAATGTTCTCATTTTCATAATGTTGAAAGTTATCAAATTCTTTATTCAACACCTTCTTCCGACTCTTCTTGTAATCACCATTACCCTGACATCTTGCTGATAGAGCATCCCACAACTGCTTAGATTTCTTGCAAATACTAAATTGATGTAGCAACTCAGTAGGTAATGCCATTGTAAGATAACCGAAAGCTTTTTGTTCTAGCTCATATGATTTCCTTTCAGCAAGATCAAAGGTATGAACTTCTTTGAAATCTCCCGCATCAGTTGGGTGTTGATAAAGCTTCTTAAGTGGAATCCATAAATCAATATCATTCGTGCTTATGTAAGCCGAAAATCGTTGCTTCCAGTTTTGATAATCTTCCAACTTTAATAATTTTGGAACTTTCTGACTTGTTCCGATTTCATTATCAAAGTTCAGCATGGTTTGCATTGCACTCTGTATCGCGGCAAAAGCTTGAAAATCCGACATCGTTTGAAAAAGTTGAATTCTGATAGTCCAAACCTATTTCGAACCTAACTCTGTGTTCCGAACTCGTTCTGAACTCCTCCCGAACCTCTAACAATAATCTGAACCTCAAACGAACCTAAACAGTCCAGAACTATAGCCGAAAACCTTCCAAACCACCTCCGAACTAGCTCCGAACTCTTTCCGAAACACAAACCTATCCGAACCTAAACCGAAACACTCACGAACCAGAAAATTTCCGAACAATGACCGAACTCCTATCGAACTCAGTCCGAACTCTGACCAAATCACGTCTGAACTTGAACTTCAGAGCGGTTACTCCGAAACTGACCAGGAAGTTCCGAACCTCAACATAATTTTCTCAAAACTCTCGATTTTTATGGATTTTAACGAAATTTGCAACAGTAGAACAGAAAAACTGATAAGGAATGATTTAAGAGCAGGTTTGACACAGAATACTCGATTGATTTGACTGAAAACACGTAAACAAACTCGAGAAACACCAAAACGTTTCAAAAACTCTGAAAATAGCAACCACAGATCAGCAGAGTGAACCAGAAAGCTCTGATACCACTTGAAAAGTCGTGAGCGTTGGGTCGTCTACTCAATCTAGTTATTCGGAGATCAAAACGTAATTAACCAATTGTTTTATTGATCAAAGATGGACAATTACAACCAGTAAACACTTAGAATATAGACACAGCGAGACAATATAAGAAACACACACTTAACAGAAGCTCAGACTCTCACTCCTTACTGATTACAAAGACCAACTAGCTATTTATAGCTGCTGGCCGAACCTTGTCCGAACTCCAGGTTCGGCAGATCCGAAATCCAGGTTCGGCAGATCCGAACTCCAGGTTCGGCAGATCCGAACTCCAGGTTCGACAGGCAGTGAACCTAGCCTTGAACCTTGGACTTGAACTCTTGGATCTTCACACAACATTGTCTGAGAGGATACTTCACATGAATCACAGACTATGTATCAACAATAAGATGGTTTTCCAAGTTTTACAAAAAGGTGGGGTTTTCCATGGATCCCTACCATGTATATGTATATGTATATGTATATGTATATGTATATGTATATGTATATGTATATGTATATGTATATGTATATTTATATGTATATGTATATGTATATGTATATGTATATGTATATGTATATGTATATGTATATGTATATGTATATGTATATGTATATGTATATGTATATGTATATGTATATGTATATGTATATGTATATGTATATGTATATGTATATGTATATGTATATGATAATAGAGTTGCATCAAAAACATATTTAATCTATTATTATTTGGACATTTTTGGCTAAAAGACTAAAATAGGACCCTCGTTTTGGATAAAAAGAACTTGATTTTGAAACATTAATGATTCTAATAAATCATAAAATATATATTTCATCGTTAATGATTCTAACAAATCATAAAAATATATATTTTCTATAATTGTTTATCGTTTTGTAGTCAATTTCAGATTAAACCAATGCTTTGACCTTGAACGTATGTAATTCACCAAATTATATCTCTCCATCGAGTCGTCACGTTGTGAAAATTTAGTTATTTATTTATTTGCTTATCTATTTATTTAATTAGTCATTTATTTATTCGTTTACTCTTTCTCTTGGTTTAGCTGTCAATTGAGCCTTCGGGTTTATTCGTCTCGAGTCAGGGTGTCACTCTGTCCTTTTGTGTCTCCAAATCAGGTGAGTATTCATAGCCCCTCTTTCTTTTGAATTTTTTTGGTGGTGCAACATGTGCCGTATTCAAACTCATGCTCGATATACTTTTATCAAAACTACATGCGAACTCTATGTACTATGTTTGTTCTTGTATGTTAAATTGTGTGGATTATTCTTGTGAATGATTGAATGATGTGAACGATGGAACGATTGAAAGACCTCGTGTGACATTAACTGTAAAAGGCCGGGGTTACGATAATAGATCTATTGGCTTGACAAGCCCACTTGGCCTGCCTCGCGTGTGGCGCCTTTTGATTGAAAGCCTTATTGTCAGGGTTGCATCATACACTCTTATTTGCTCTATTTCATATCAAGTTTATTATGCTCGATTACACTTAACTCATAGATCGCATGATTTACAAGTAGTATGCACGCTAGACCAATGTTTACTCACCAACTATTCGTAGTTGACCTTTATTTTGTACATGTTGCAGGTTTTGCTATCTGATGTTGTTGACCACTATGATGACACTTTAGAATGCATGTGGCCTAACTGAGACCTAATGAAATCAAGTGAATTTGTAATTATCATCGAATGTTTTGTATTACCTTGTATGGTCTTTGGTTATGAAATGGGCTGATTAAGAATATTGCAACATTTAATTAGTGTTGTGTGCATCTGGACAATCATCACGCCCGACGTATTCCACCGTCGGTTTGGGTGTGACAGATTGGTATCAGAGCCATGGTTATAGGGATCTAGGTTATTAGAACCAGTTCGACCTAGACTTATGCCTTAGGTGTCCTGCATGAGTGCCTCATGCATAGCATGCCTATATAATTTATATGTCCTATAATTGCTTCTTGATCATGCATGTTTCAATTGTTTCCTCGTCATTTAGCACACACTTGAACACAAACCACTTTGGCTTCCTAGCCCCCTTCCTTAGTAATGGTTCCTTACGTACCATCTAGGAAATTTATTTCTCGATTTTACAATCTCGTCATTCATGGGACTTTAGTGATTGACATGTAGTAACTGGAAGGGTAGAAGCACCGGTAGTCGAGGGCTCTGACTAAGCAAAACGTTGCGTATAAATTCGAATTGACGGAACCGTACGCTCAACTTGGACGCCTCGATGAGAGTGTCAAAACATATTAGGCCAAAGCATGTCAATCACTAGGATCCTACCCTGATCAGTCACGGTTGTAGTTTCTCACTCGGGAAATGAGGGCCATTCCGTACATTTTTCAAAAATCATTTGATTTTATGGTTTATGTGTTAATGTGGAAGTTTTCAATAGTCTATGATTATCTGAGTTACACCACTTCACGATCACACGAGTTTTATACTCAATCATTTGAGTCTTAAATGGATTTTGAACCAAATTTCTCAATTTATGTGTTGGTGATTTGCTATTTTCCCATTGTGAATCTCGGTATTCTATGATTTTTCATATTTGGTCGTGTTGTGACACTCCAATTCGAGTGACCTATATGATGTCTCTCTCACTCTTGTGATTACGGACTGAACATTCACCCAGTTGTACCCTTTGTTTCATGACCAATTCTCTCACATTTCTTAGCTTGGGTCGCGGCAATCGTCGCCACAACCGTCAGGTGGCCGAGGAGATTGTTTGGCAAGTGGAAGCTGCTCTCGACAGCCTAATTCTGTGTGTCCTTGATGCTAACTCTATTATCAATGCCACCGTTGCTAAACCCGCTTGTTATTTCAGACATCACCAGGAGCGCACACTTTCGTTGTGTTTATGCTCTGGGAAACATATCCACCTTCCATGTTGACACTGCAAGAAATGTAACCTTCTCAATCATCACGTGGGTATCTGCCACCGATTCGACCCTCCCATGAGCACATGTTACCTGCCAGATTAAGCTTAGTTTCAATTGTTTCAATCTATGGTGTCAATGCAGTTCGAGTCACTGTTGATCATCGGATCGCCTTTGTCACCATTGTTTGCTATCATCATGTCACCTCAGATCGTATTCCTCTCATGTTTCCACTACTAGCTACCGTTAATGCTTTCGTCAACGGTAATACCGACCGAGAAACCTATGTTGGAGCTTTAAACTCGGAGGTGTTCAATGTATCCGATGTTTATACTTTGTAGTCGTTTAAAATCTTTGAAATTTTATGTATCCATTTCATTTATTTATGTTCATGTTCGAAACCTTACTATTCTATATCATTCATGCATATATGTACCCTGATCAGCATTGTCCCTTGCGGGATTCTGGACCATTTGTTCCTTATATCATTTTATTCGTTGTGTGTATGTTGGGTGAATTCTCGTTGACGGGTTCGCGAGTTTACAGGTTGTGTGGTTACAGGATTACATGCATACCTGCAAACCAGTGGGCACATTAGCGGGTTACGAACCTACGCACACATGACCCTCTCGTTGTTAAAAAATTTCAAGATAACCGTTTTAAATGCCTTCGTTTGATTCTCTCGCGTATTCTTAAGGTATGTGTATCGGAAGTCTACCCGTTTGGGAGTTTATAAATTTACAAGTCCACATGTTTACGGGATTACATGTGTATGAGTTTATGACTCTATGACCTCTCGAGTAGATAACCTTATACGCGTACCAATACCAAAATCTATCCGTTCGAAGTTAGATCTTCATAATCATCGAGTTATGTTTGCCTTACGACCTAACTCTTTGATTATCGTGTTTCGGCTTTGTTCGCGGTTAGCACCTTCAGACAATTTTTTTCCTTTCACCACTGTGTACCCTCGGAGTCTATTTCAGTTATCATTAAAAATCTATGTGTTTTAAAAGAAATCATTTGTATCTCGCCCGTACACTCAGGTCCCGACAATCCTCGACGATAAACCAGTCTGTGGGCTCAAGTCCACAATTACTTGCGTATGGAGTGTATGCATCTAGGACTCAAAATTATGGAAGTTCATCAAAATGAAAGGGGAATCGAAGACATCCGAAGACATGTCGGGTCTTCCTCCCGTTCACCGAAGCGATTTCGCATCGCCTATATGTTAGTACGACTCCAGTTTCCAGTCACCTTATCGTCTCTAACCCTCGGAAATCACTCGCCTTTGCGCGCTCGTTTCCCTCTCGTGTGTCTTATCTCATTCGTTGTATTAATCCTTTTATCAGGTGCCTTCCATGTGTCTTAGTTTTCATTCATGTGGAGATCATTCTTTCACACGTGGTAGTGCATGTGTTTAAATCCATTCTTGATCCGGCACTTCGCGGCCCTTTTCCAAATTCGTTATCGCCCTCATTGGCGGTGTATGAATTTTCTTATGTCACATTCTAGGTTTTCATCATGAGAAAACTCGTATGTTTCTAGCTAATGGACTCTGGGATTCTTTGGCTAGATAGATTCGTGAAGTTGACTCTTGATTAACTCAATAGTCAGTTTTATGGATTCAATTCTTGTCATCTCATCCCCAAATTTTCCAGGCATGCGTTATCATTAATTAATGATTCTTACTTTAGACTTGAAATCTATCATTTTATGGATTCGATTCTTGGATTCGACTCCAAATTGTTGCATATCCTGGATACTGTTCCTATTACGGATCAGTCGTCCTTCATCATAACCTTGTTTGGTCGCCTGTTGATTCGGTAATCTAT
This sequence comes from Deinandra increscens subsp. villosa, assembly GCA_039602395.1. Lineage (NCBI taxonomy): Eukaryota > Viridiplantae > Streptophyta > Magnoliopsida > Asterales > Asteraceae > Deinandra > Deinandra increscens. Next base: position 26,137,679 of record JBCNJP010000012.1, on the reverse strand, counting down.
TGCCTTGCGTATTGTTGTTCGATTCTCAATCTATGGCCGCGTTTGAAGGATACTTTTGGTGAATGTGATCAGCAATCCCTGTGAGTCGAGTAATTATTCATGCCATCTATTTTAATAGGTTCGCATATTTCAAGTATGGTAATCGATTTTTGTTGTTGGGTTCGCGTATTTCAAGTATGATGATCGATTTGTGTTGTTGGGTTCGCGTATTTCTACTTATAATGTTCGATTTGTGTTATCAGGATTCTCGCATTTTGAGTGTTGTTATTCAGTCCATGTTATTGGGTTCATGTACTTCGAATTGTGTTACTCGATTCATGTTATCGGGCTTGTGTGTTCCAAGTCATGCTATTCGATTCATGTTATCGGACTCGCATATTTGAGTCATGCTATTCGATTCATGTTATCGGACTCATGTATTTCGAGTCATGCTATTGATTCATTTTATCAGGCCCATGCATCTTGGGTCATGCTATTCGGTTCGTATCACCGAATACATGAGCTACGAGTCATGCTGTTCGGATCACATTATCGATACATGTACTTCGAAAAATGTTGTTTGGTTCATGATATCAGTACATGTACTACAAAAATGTTGTACGGTTCATGTTATCGGTATAGGTGCTTCATGACATACAGTCTGGCTCGTGTTATCGGATTCATGGATTTCGGAGCATGTGATTCAATTCATGTCATCGGATACTCATACCACGAACTATGCGGTTTATTCAAGCGCAGTGGAGACATGTTGTCCCGAGACGTACCATTTGGTTCACGCTAGATGTAGCGACCGAACGAGTGCTAATCGGCTCATGGCATCCGCTGTGTGGTTGTCCGTTTAGTTAGTGGTGCTCGACTTATTTTGGTATCAATTATTTTAAGCCTTTTTGTGCTCATCACTTGAAATTCTCGGTTGTATACTGTTAATCCAAGTGTTGATCATTACTTTACTCTTGCTAACCAGGACTCATATGTGCTACTACCAGCGATTGTGTGCGATACTAGCTTAGCATACGATCGTTATCGGTCGTGGGTATGGATCCTGGGTTGTAGTACGGGCTGATTCAGATTCTGTCCAGGTATCGTGTCTCATAAGGTAAACCGGATGTAGGTCGCTACCCATCTAGTTCACCAGAACTTGATGCTTTATTCGGATAAGAAGTTTGTAACTCCAAATCTTTGTTTATCATTATTATTAGTGTTGGTTTTGGTTTATTCTAATGTGATCGATGTGAATATATGTTATTCTATGTGGCCGATGTGAATATATGTGAATCTATGTGATCGATGTGAATATATGTGAATATATGTGATCGATGTGAATCTATGATGAGTTATGAACTGGAATTCTTTGAAGAAATCTATGTTGCACTCATTACTCACCTGTGTCTTCTTATTTCCCAGTCTCACTCCAAAAGTAGGGGAGACTACGGTCTAATATCTTTGCTGGTCTTTTGGTTGACTCTGGTTTGGTCGAGTTTGTTTATCAGATCTATTGCTCGCTTTCTGTTGTTAGCCTTGTTGTGTGTCGTGCTCGAATATTCGTTGTTGTTGTGTAGAATAGGTAGTTTTCCGAAGGCGAACAGTACTCACTAAAGGTATTAAAGATGTGGTGGGTTAGTTACGGCACACCCTATATATATACATCGGTAATGTCTTTAGGGTGCACTGGGAGTCGGACCGAGTACGGTGTGTGTTGGGTATATCTTTCATGGTTGGTTCGATCGCAATTCATTTTCCTTGTCATCGTTCTAACCTAACCCCTGGGGTCAAGTAAAGGTTTGGTGGCGATATAATTGATTCAGTATTCTATGATAAGTTGGTTTCAAATGTCAAATGTGTTGGTTATCGGTAAAACTCTTTTAACTACCTCCCATGTTTATGTAAAATCTTTAAGTGTCTTCTAATTTCGGGACGAAATTCCCAAAAGCAGGGGAGATTGTAACAACTCGGTCAACCCATATCCGTTTTAAACCGAACCGTCTTTCTGGAAACACAATTATAAATTATTAAACAATTGTGATTTCAGGTAATCATTTTATTCATCATAAGTTTAAATTTTTTAAAGCTCTATGTTAGAAATATTTATATATAATCTAACAAACTCGACCGTTTTCGTTATATATATCCGTCATATCCAAATTTTATTATACCCTAATGTTTTATTTAATATATATATATATATATATATATATATATATATATATATATATATATATATATATATATATATAGGGAAGGGTTCCGTGTAGACCCCTTAAATTTTGTAGACCCCGTAGACCCCTATAAAACTCAATAAAAATAAAACTCAGTGTTGTAGATTTGGTTTTTTTTTATTACGATAAGCTTTTAAGAACCAAAAAAATAAATAAATTAATTAAAAAAAACAAAAAACATTAAAAATCGAACATTTTAAGACAATGAGTTTTAAAATAATGAGTTTTAAACGCAACACTGGGTTTTATTGAGTTTATTGAGTTTTAAACTCATTGAGTTTTAAAACTCATTGTCTTAAAATGTTCAATTTTTAATGTTTTTCGTTTTTCTTTTTTTTTTAATTGTATTTTTTTGTTCTTAAAAGCTTATCGCAAATAAAAAAACTAAATTAACAAAACTGAGTTTTATTTTTAGTGAGTTTTAATGAGTTTTATTGAGTTTTATAAGGGGTCTACGGGGTCTACAAAAAATAAGGGGTTTACACGGATCTTTTACCTATATATATATATATATATATATATATATATTATAATAATTAGAAATATATGAGTTTAAACCCTCTTAGGGTTAGCCCCCTACCCTTGTTTTCTTTTGGTAGCCATCACTCACAAACACTATATGTGTGTGACATTGCAAGAGAGAAAGAGAGACGGTCATTAGACCGGCGACCACCTGTTTCCGATGACCGTCCGGCCATTGCCGGCGGGTAGCAGCGACAGCAGGGTCCGACACCCCTCTCCCTTACTTCTTCTCCTCCATTTCGCGACAAATGGCAACACCAAACCCCCCCTGCGGCTCGAGATGGGGATTCTGACGAGGAGTTGTAGCTAGGGCGGCGACAACCACGCTCTTCGGTAGCCTCCAACAGCGAGTTCGCGACCTTCACAGCCCTATTTTCCTATGTTGGTGTGGCGCCTAAGGTTCGGAAGTCGGCTCTCGACTCCAGCCGAACTCCGGCGACTCTCCGGTCACAAATCCGACTTCCGAGCAGCAGTGTATTTAAAACTTTGTACTTTATACATATATTATGCTTGAACCCTTCTTCTAAGTCTCGTTTTATGCTCATTTTTTTTGCAGATCTATGTGTATTTGATGTTGTGGTGGGATTAGTTGTGTTTTTTCACGGTGATTTTGGGTTTTTTCCGACGGCGGCCACGATCTTCGGCCACCGGAACAGTTCCAGATGGTGATGATGATGGAGTGTTAGGATAGTATGGATGCCAGGGGCGTTTGGATACAAGTTTTGGATATAAAGGAGTTAACTCGGTACCGAGTCAACCGAGTTGACTCAGTCAACTTTCTAGTCAAACAAAGTCAACTCAGAAAACTAAGCTCATATTATTGTTTGTGGTGAAAATTTGATCAAAATGGACTACTTATTCGTTAATTTTGGCGTCGTGACGGTTTTACGGTTAACCAGGTCCGAGTTCATTGGTCGACCAAAGGTATCCATGTTCATTATCTCGTTACCATTTTGATGACATTGTGCACTATTTTAAACCCGTTTGACATGAATCCACGTTATCGCAATACCTAAACGATTATATAAATAGAAATTACAAATATAAATGCTTATTAATTTGACAATAATAATTTGGTGGATATAAATTTATACACATATTAATTTGGTAATATTAATCGCTTTGCGAACATTAAAACGCGGTGTATCGGTCTTTAAAATAAATGATGCTAATTCTATAAAGATTGGAGTTGCATCAAAAACATATTTAATCTATTATTATTTGGACATTTTTGGCTAAAAGACTAAAACAGGACCCTCGTTTTAAATAAAAAGAACTTGATTTTGAAACGTTAATGATTCTAATAAATCATAAAATATATATTTCATCGTTAATGATTCTAACAAATCATAAAAATATATATTTTCTATAATTGTTTATCGTTTTGTAGTCAATTTCATATTAAAGAAACGCTTTGACCTTGAACGTATGTAATTCACCAAATTATATCTCTTCATCGAGTCGTCACGTTGTGGAAATTTAGTTATTTATTTATTTGCTTATCTATTTATTTAATTAGTCATTTATTTATTCGTTTACTCTTTCTCTTGGTTTAGCTGTCAATTGAGCCTTCGGGTTTATTCGTCTCGAGTCAGGGTGTCACTCTGTCCTTTTGTGTCTCCAAATCAGGTGAGTATTCATAGCCCCTCTTTCTTTTGAATTTTTTTGGGGTACAACATGTACCGTATTTAAACTCATGCTCGATATACTTTTATCAAAACTACATGCGAACTCAATGTACTATGTTTGTTCTTGTATGTTAAATTTGTGTGGATTATTGTTGTGAATGATTGAATGATGTGAACGATGGAACGATTGAACGACCTCGTGTGACATTAACTGTAAAAGGCCGGGGTTACGATAATAGATCTATTGGCTTGACAAGCCCACTTGGCCTGCCTTGCGGGTGGAGCCTTGTGATTGAAAGCCTTATTGTCAGGGTTGGATCATACACTCTTATTTGCTCTATTTCATATCAAGTTTATTATGCTCGATTACACTTAACTCATAGATCACATGATTTACAATTAGTATGCACGCTAAACCTATGTTTACTCACCAACTATTCGTAGTTGACCTTTATTTTGTACATGATGCAGGTTTTGCTATCTGATGTTGTTGACCACTATGATGACACTTTAGAATGCATGTGGCTTAACTGAGACCTAATGAAATCAAGTTAATTTGTAATTATCATTGAATGTATTGTATTACCTTGTATGGTCTTTGGTTATGAAATGGGCTGATTAAGAATATCGCAACATTTAATTAGTGTTGTGTGCATCTGGACAATCATCACGCCCCGACGTATTCGCCGTCGGTTGGGGTGTGACATGTATATTTATAAATATGATTGTATATATATGTGTGTATAATGTATATGTATTAGTATATATGTATGAGTATTGGTGTATATATATGTCTGTGTATATGTATATATATGTATAATGTATTTGTATTAGTACATATGTATGTGTATTAGTAAAAATATTAATGTATAAGCAATAATTGCTATTAACTTGTTATTGTAACCGATTATTCAATAACTGGTAAGTGCTTGAAAAGTGATAACCACTTAGTAAACATTATTTAGAATCAGTTAGGATCGGCTATAGAAACCGGTTAGAAATTTGCATCTCTAGTCCTATATGATAAAAAAAAATTGATACAACATGCTGACAGGTAGATCTGGACAGGCCAATTTTGATCGGACTCGTAGCCCAATAGCCCAATAGCCCACGTATATAAAGGAAATACCAATGAAACTAACTTGTATGTAGAGGTGCAAATCTCAAACCGGTTTGGGCTTCAAACCGGTTTTCAAACCGGTCAAAACCGGTTTTGACCAACCCGGTTCCCAAACCGGTCTAACCGGTTCGGTTTCAGTCGGTTCGGAGGATTTGTGAACAAACCGGTTTTCAAACCGGTTTGGCCCAAACCGGTTTGAAACCGGTTTGGCCCAAACCGGTTTGAAACCGGTTTGTTCACATAACCTTTATACACTTTTTTGGCCGTTTTCTAGCCGTTGGTAACGGCTATATAGCCGTTTTTTGACCGTTTGGGGGTCGATTTGAGGCCTAAAAATTGTATATATACCCCCTTGAAGTGTTATAAACATTACCCCACTTCCCAATCTCTTAAATTCTAACAAAGATTATCCCTCATTCACTCAAAAAATGGCTTCTTCAAGTGCTCAAAGCAACGCGGCCAACGCCGACGACGACGCGTTCTCGATTGTGAGGATTGTTCCAACAAAGAGGGCTCCGCATTTGTTCGGGCCGCATTTCGACTTGGTTGAGTTGAAGAATGGTTTGCAAAAGGCTCGGTGTCATTATTGCGGTTTGCTATCGAAAGGAGATTCGAACTCGAATCTTAAAAACCATTTGGAAACTTATTGCAAAAAGAACAAGAGTAACCCAAGTGGTGATCAATCTCAACTTGGGGTCGATGGAGGCTTGTGGAATTTTGATCCGGAGATGGTTCGTGAACGAATGGCTAACTTTGTGATTCAAGAAAGTTTACCATTTGATCACTTCGACAACCCGCGCTTGACGGCCTTGATTCAAGAAACACTTCAACCACGTTATCGTCACGTAAGTCGTACAACTCTTAGAAATGATTGTGTTAAAAGATGGAAACAAGCAAAAAAACAATTAGTTCTTGGTTTTGAAAATTTAAATACCGGAGTTAACTTAACTACCGATGTTTGGTCGGCTCCGCATGGTTTACCCGATTCTTACCTTTGCGTAACCGCACATTGGATTAACCCCGATTCTTGGCAAATGATGAAAAGAACCATTTCTTTCAAAAAATTCGACTATCCTCATGACGGTGATAACTTGTTTTCCATTTTGGATAGTGTAATTCAATTTTATAAACTTGAAAGCAAAATATTTTCAATTTCTTTTGACAACGCTTCGAACAACACAAGTGCGGTTGCAAAACTAAAACTAAAATATGGACCGATTTGTCAAGGTGTCTTTTATCATACTCGTTGTGTCGCACACATCATTAACTTGGTTGTGCAAGATGGGTTAAACGATGAGGCAATTGGGAAAGTTAAAGATGATTTTAGACAAATGTTAAAAGATGTTTTTCATTGTGGAAAGAAACGAGCAACCGACTATCGCGATTTTTGTCAAGAAACGGATAAGCTCTATTTGGGTCCGAATTGGGATGTTCCAACTAGGTGGAACTCAACTTGGAAAATGTTAGAGAGTGCGGTTAGGCAACAACCTTCCTTAGAGTTGTTTCATGACAACCTTGCGAGGCAAGGTCTTGTGCATGTCTTTCCTACTACGGGTTGGGCAATTATCAAAAAATTAACCGAACTCCTTCAAACATTTAAAGAGGCCACTACATACTTGTCGGGAGTTTATTATCCGACAAGTAACTTGGTACTTCACCAATTGTTTATTATGTGTGGAAAACTAAATGAGTTTGAGTTTGAAGGTGAAATTTTTGAAAAAATGCTTGAACCTATGAAAGAAAAGTTTAAAAAATATTTTACCGATTTTCCGGCCGTCTTTACTTGTGCTACCGCTTTAAACCCCTACTTCAACTCATCCGGTGTGGGTATATTAATTGATGATATCTCCAACGCTTTGAACTTAAACGATGACGATGTTAATTTTAGTGAAAAGGCAAAAGAATGTTTTCTTTCACATTTTCAAAGCATGTATGAAGTTTATTACCAAAAGTATGGTAATATAAGCAACATACATGAGATGCATTCATCATCGGAAACTACTTCAAAATCTAAAACTAGCAAAAATCTTTTGAACACGTTAAGAAACATGGGTAGTAAACGGGCCAAGAGTTCCGCCCCAAGTAGTGAGTTTGGGAGATACACCGGGACCAATTATCTTCCACTACTAAATGAGGATGATTTTGAAAACTTTGATATTTTGGCTTGGTGGAAAGGAAATCAAACAAATTACCCGGTCCTTTCCGCCATGGCCCGAGACCTACTAAGTGTCCAAGCTTCCACGGTAGCTTCGGAATCGGCTTTTTCTCTTAGTGGCAGGGTGTTATCCATTCGGAGGACTAGGCTCACCGCGTTGTCGCTCGAGACTTGCATTTGCTTGAAGGATCACTTGGACGCAATGGAACGTATACAAAACGTTTCTAATCTTGAAGGTCAAATTGACGCGGAGGTGATTGTACACGACGATGAGGTAGCGGCGGGGATGGCATGGCCAATTTCCGATGAAGAAGTTGAAGCCGATGCAAGACAAGCAAAACAACGAAAAAGGGCGGCGTCGGCAATGGATTGAACTCGACTATCCCAACAATAATCTAGTTAAAATATTTTGTATTTTCTTTAAAAATTAGGTACTTTTGTAATCGTTTATGCGTGAACTTCTTATCTTTTGTAATGTTTTATGTTTTTTTTCAATAAAAAGTATGTTTTTTAGTTTTTATAAAGTTTAAAAAAAAATTATATATATATATACAAAACCGGTTCAAACCGGTTTGGGATCTCAAACCGGTTCGGTTTGAAACCGAAACCGGTTTCACCGGTTACCAGATTTCGTGCCAAAAACCGGTTTGAAACCGAACCGGTTTGGCCTCAAACCGGTTTTGACCAAAACCGATTTTGGTCAAAACCGGTTTGAGAACCGAACCGGTTTGAGTTTCAAACCGGTTTTTGCACCTCTACTTGTATGCGAACCGTTACTTAGTGCTACAAGAAATAAAATGTTATAAATATAATATGTTATTGTGGTTATCAATTCCTTTTATAGTTCGTCTTGCTCTCCAAGTTTTTTCATAACTATATATATTCCATTGTATTTCATTGTATACACACCTTTGAATAATATAATATCTTCCTCTCTTCTTCTACTTCTTGTTTTGTTTTTAGGCTTGTTTTACAACACATTATCAGCACGATTGCTTTTGGAGTTGAAGCAACGTAAGTTATGTGATATTATAGGCTTGTTATCCTTGTTCATCACATTCTTATATATATACTATATTTGTGTGTTTGTGTTGGCGTGTTTGAAATCGATCACCGACCTTAATTCGTTTCACTGCCATAATCTTTGTTTTGTTTATTATTCAAAAATATATGTTTGGTGGTAGTAATTAATCCACGACAAGCAAGCAAAGAGGTGACTGTGAATTTTATGTGCTATCATGATTTTTTATCTATTTTCTTCTTCAAAGTCTATGGTTTAGCAACATATATACCATTATCTATAAGGGGTACTGTATCATCCACAACAACGAACATGTTTTTCCTTTTATTTGTGCTTCAAGATTACAAGTATAAACGAACAAATCAATTAAATTGAGTGTTGAGTAAATTAATTATTAGATTCTAACTTTCTTTGTTAAAAAATCATGATTACTGATCGAGATTTTAGGTATTACATCATATCATTGTTATGTTTTATAGTTATTTTTTAAATTAGTAGTAATTTTTAATTGTTGTAGTATTTAAATTTCTTTTGTTTAGATAAGTTTTATATTAACTTTTAAACCATGTGAGGTATTAATTTATATGTTTTTCTTATATAGTTCAACATGTCAAATCTCGTAAAGCTTGATTTTTTGGCTTTAGACATTACTAGGAATAACTATTTATCATGGGTATTGGATGCTGATATACATTTGAATGCTAATAATAATTAAAGAATCAAATAAAGCAACTACCCAAGAAAAGGCCAAGGCGATGATTTTCTTAGACCATCACATTCATGAGGCTTTAAAAAATAAATACCTCACTATAAAAGATCCACTTGTCCTGTGGACCAAACTGAAAGAAAGGTATGACCACCAGAAAACTGTTATATTACCAAGAGCTCGATTTGATTTGTCTAACTTAAGGTTGCAAGACTTTAAGTCTATAAGTGAGTAGAACTCGGCAATGTTTAGAATCACCTCACATTTGATTTTGTGTGGGGAAAATATTACTGATAAGGAGATGTTAGGAAAAACATTCTCCACCTTTCACGCCTCAAATATGGTCCTGCAACAACAGTATCGTGAAAGGGGGTACACTAAATATAGTGATTTAATATCATGTTTACTTGTGGCCGAGCAAAATAATGAGCTCCTAATGAAAAATCATGAGACTCGTCCGGTCGGTACAACCCCATTCCCAGAAGGGAATGCGGCAACATAAAGTGACCAAGGTGGAAATCGCGGACGTGGGCGTGGTCATGGTTACTATCGTGGTCGTGGACGTGGATATAGTCGGGGAAATTATCATGGTGTTCAGTTCAAAAATAATAGATTTCACCAAAAGTTTCATAACAATGAAAAGAAAGCCAATGATGAAAAAAATAAAAAGAAAAATGGAACCCCATCAAATGAATGTAATCAGTGTGGAATGGACAATCATTGGGCTCGTACTTGTCGTACGCCAAAATATTTGGTGGAACTTTACCAACGATCCATAAAAGATAAAGGAAAAAGAATAGAGACAAATTTCACATATGAGGATGACAATGCTTATATTCATGGCAGTCTTATAGATCTTCATGGTACTACTCATATGGATGCTAGCGATTTCCTTAATGGTACAACCACTTTGAATGTTGGTGATTTCTTGATGGATACAACTAATTCGAATGATGGTGGTTCTGGAGCTAATACAAATCAGTTGGATGCTTGCCATTTTCCCTATGCTTGAATTATTAGTTTATAACTTATGTTATTTCCTTATTGTTTTGGATATTTATTTGAGATTTTTGTTTTGGAATATTTGGTTTATGGTATTTTTTTTTGTTTGAAACGTATTAGACATTTTATTTATAAGAACTTGTTTTTCCTTTTATGAAGCATATGGAACTTTTAGCGAAAATGTCTATTAATGATAAAGATATATGCCTAATCGATAGTGCAACTACACATACAATCCTCAAGAAAAGAAATTATTTCTCTAATTTAATCATAAAAGAGGCAAGTGTTACTACAATATCTGGTAGTACAAAATTAATTGAAGGTTTTGGAGAAACTTATAACTCGCCCATTACCAACAAAGATGGGGAATGAATCCCTTAATTTTATGGAAAGGATACATGGGGATATATGTGGGCCTATACATCCTCCTAGTGGACCATTTAGATATTTTATGGTCGTAATTGACGCATCAACTAGATGGTCACATGTGTGCTTATTATCAAGTAATAATGTAGCATTTGCACGACTACTTGCACAATTAAGGCTATGTGTAGTCATAATGCCCCACCATGGGGCATTATGTGACATGTGGCGCTGACATGGCAAAGTGGGGGTTATGTGACATGGGTGTGTAGTCAAGAATGGGGGGTTATGTGACATGGAGCATTATGGTTGGCTGGTTTGAATTGGTTGAACAAGTTGGGGCGTGATGGGCATGGCGCTGGCGGACGAAATTGAGCAACATAGCGCCCCGGGGCGCTATGGTGGGGGATTGGGTGTTATCACGCCCGATTACACATAGCCTTAATAAGGCTAAGATCACATTTTCTAATTTACCCCATAAAGAAAATTCGGTTGGACAATGCTAGAAAGTTTTCATCCCAAACGTTTAATGATTATTGCATGTCTATGGGGATAAGTGTAGAGCATCATGTACATACACAAAATGGGCTTGCCGAGTCGCTTATCAAGCGACTTCAAATGGTTGCAAGACCAATGATTATGAAATCAAAATTACCAGTTTCTGCTTGGGGACATGCAATTTTGCATGCAGCAACACTAATTCGCATCAGGCCAACTAGTTATCATACGTCCTCCCCTTTATAATTGGTTTTTGGTCAAGAACCAAATATATCCCATCTAAGGATTTTTGGTTGTGCAATATACGTTCCAATTGCTCCACCACTACGCACAAAGATGGGACCTCAACGAAGGTTGGGAATATATGTTGGGTATGAATCACCATCTATTATTAAGTATTTAGAGCCATCAACAAGTGATTTATTTACGACTCGATTTGGTGATTGCCACTTTGATGAATCAACATTCCTAACATTAGGGGGATATGAAAAACAGCTGAAAAGTAATATAAATTGGAATGAATTATTTATCCCATCGTGATCCTTGAACTAAAGAGTGTGAACTAGAAGTTCAAAGGATAATTCATTTACAAGGATTAGCAAATCAATTACCATACGTATTTTCTGGCCCAAAAAGAGTGACTAAGTCACATATACCAGATGTTAATGCTCCAATAAAAATAAGTGTCCCGAAAGGACAAACACATATTGCTAATGAATCTTATGCATGCTTAAAGCGTGGAAGACTAACTGGTTCCAAGGATAAAAACCCTCGAAAGAAAAAAAGGAGCAAATAATGAAAATGATCAAGTCGAGGTGACAATAAATCCAAAAAAAGAGTCTCTTGAGGAGATGTTAGACATGATGGTTCCAGATGAATCTCAGGTACCTGAAAATGAAGAGATCTCAATAAATTATATCATGTCTAGAAAGGTATGGAACCGGAATAAAATCGACGTCGATGATAAATTTTCATATAATGTAGCGCTAGAAGTAATGGAAACGATGAGGATCAAGAACCAAGATCTGTTGAAGAATGTAAAAATAGAAATGATTGGTAAAAATGGAAAGACGAAATTGAGGTGGAATTGAGTTCCCTCACAAAAGAAGAAGTTTTTGGACCTATAGTCCATACACCTGAAGGTGTAAAGCCCGTCAGATATAAATGGGTGTTTGAGCGAAAATGTAATGAAAAAAAATGAAATTACTCGATACAAGGCACGATTGGTACCACAAGGTTTTTCTCAAAGCTTGGAATTGATTATGTGGAGACATATTCTCCAGTGGTGGATGCGACAACTTTTCGTTATCTTATTAGTCTGGTAATACAAGAAGGGATTGACTTGCGTCTAATGGATGTTGTGACAGCTTACCTCTATGGCTCACTTGATACCGAAATTTATATGAAACTCCCTAAAGGGTTTAAATTGCCAAAATCGTGTAATTTAAGTTCTCGAGAACATTTTTCAATTAAATTACAAATCACTATATGGTATAATCGCCTTAGTGAGTTTTGTTGAAAGAAGGTTATAAAAATGATTCCGTTTGTCCATGCATTTTTACGAAAGTGTCAGAATCTGAGTATGTCATAATAGCTGTATACGTTGATGATTTGAATATTATTGGAACTCCTAGGGAGCTCCGTAATGCGGTTGAATGCTTGAAAAGGGAATTTGAAATGAAAGACCTTGGAAAGACAAAGTTTTGTCTTGGGTTACAAATTGAGCATCTTAAAGATGAAATCCTTGTGCATCAAGGAACTTATACAGAGAAATTGCTCAAAATATTTTATATGGAAAAATCACACCCACTAAGTACTCCAATGGTTGTAAGGTCACTTGATGTAGAAAAGGACCCATTCTGACCTCCAAATAATGTAGAAGAAATTCTTGGTCCGGAAGTGCCATATTTAAGTGTAATTGGTGCATTAATGTTTCTTGCTAGCCATACACGTCCAGATATATCATTTTCTTTAAATTTATTGGCAAGATATAGTTCATGTCCAACAAGGAGGCATTGGAATGGCTTGAAACAAATATTTCGATACCTTCTAGGTACAAAAGATATTGGTTTGTATTTTACTAAACAACCCAAAACTAGTTTGGTTGGTTTTGCAGATGCATGGTATATGTCTGATCCTCACACTGGGCGATCTCAAACAGGATATTTATTCATAAATGGTGGTACCGCAATATCATGGTGTTCTGTAAAGCAGACAATCACAGCTACTTCATCTAATCATGCAGAAATATTGGCAATCCATGAAGCTAGTCGAGAATGTGTGTGGTTGAGAACGGTAATACAACACATTCAAGGATCATGTGGTATTTCTTCTAGAGACAATGAACCAACAACTTTATATGAAGACAACGCAGCATGCATTGCGCAAATTAAGGAAGGTTATATCAAAGGCGACAGAACCAAGCATATTTTACCAAAATCTTCTTCACACATGATTTGCAAAAGATGGTGATATTATCATTCAACAAATTCGTTCTAGTGAGAACATGGCAGACTTGTTTACCAAATCGCTTCCAACTTCAACATTCAAGAAACTAGTTCATGGGATCGGGATGCGACGACTCAAGGAGCTTACATGATAATATCAGGGGGAGAACATACGCGCTGTACTCTTTTTCCCTTAGCTATGGTATTGTCCCACTGAGTTTCCTGGCAAGGTTTTTAATGAGGCAGCATCTTAAAGCGTATGAGTTGATAACCAAGGGGGAGTGTTATAAATATAATATATTATTGTGATTATCAATTCCTTTTATAGTTCGTCTTGCTCTCCAAGTTTTTCCATCTCTATATATATTCCATTGTATTTCATTGTATACACACCATTGAATAATATAATATCTTCCTCTTTTCTTCTACTTCTTGTTTTGCTTTTAGGCTTGTTTTACAACACAAAAGATATTATTAGCATTAATATAATAAAGTCAAGTAGAAAATTACCATAGCATTATATTTTTTATTGATTCTCTAAAGCCAATGGAATTGGATTAATTTCTATATATTTTCTACCAACATTATATTTAACCAACTTTTCTTAAAAAAATGTGAAAGAAATATACTAAAGAAAAGAGTGAAATTTAAAGAAAAAGTTTTCACTCTTACGCTTGCCTTTACACACCTAAGCATAAGTCATCCTCGTACTAGACTTGGATCATGTTTCCCGAACACTCTTATTACATATAGCTCACGATGATACCACATATCAAAGTTGGAATGGGATTGGATAATTTCACGTCTTACTGCATGTAGGGTCCGGTTTGTCTTGATTTCTGATTGATGAACAATAACAAAAATGTAATCCTTGAAATTTCTGACTCGCCCTCAGCTACGTGCCGTGAACCTTTCTCCCGCCCTCGACCAATGGAAGAAAACACCTTGAAGGATTTTTTTCATCGCTAAGGATTCGAGAACTTAGCACCCATATTAGACAAAAATGTTATTCATGAAGATTGGTAATAAATTAAATGATGACGTCATGCTTCAGGCCTAGGATGATGTAATTCTTAAACAACAAATTTAATTATTTAATAGTTTCAACGGCACTTGTAAATTGTAACCGGTGGTGTCCCGAAGAGATTCCATACAGAACATCATTTAAGTTTTTTATTTGTTCAGAACACAAGGCCTTTTTCCATTGGTTGACCATAAAGCCATTGACATTCCAACTCTTTTTAATTGGTGTCGCTATTGTTTATAATTATAATAAAATACTGTTATAGTATTGAGTCATAATTGTTTAAGAAATTAAATTAGAAGTGATGTTACATGCTATAGTGTGATTCTTGTGTTGTAGTAGTAAAAGGAAGCATGGTGATCTCAATATTTTCTTAGGAAGAAGCATCCTATGAAATAAAAAATGCCGACTATGAAATGGTCGGTGTAATTAATGAGGTTCGGGTCATTTAATCTTTCGA
>JBCNJP010000012.1:26064478-26122017 GCA_039602395.1 Deinandra increscens subsp. villosa | reverse complement strand
CTCTAACTAATAACGATCCTACAGTGGGTTATTGAAAAAGCTTCCAGTTTAGCTCCAAACCCACCCTTGATCTTTGGATTAGGAAGATGATGATGAAAGAATGAAAGGATGGTTATGAACATGATGAGAAACATGAGATTAGAATGATAAAATGGACGATTAGGAAGAAATGAGGAAGAAATGAAGATGATTATAGAATTACCTTAAGACTAGATGAAACTAGAAGTTATTAGAAGCTTGGAATAGGTGTTAGAATGGTGGAAATCGGTGATGATGGTGGTGGTTTAATGGAGGCCGAAAGGTAGAAGAGAAGAAGAGAACGGGTGTTTGTTGGTTCTTGAAACAACTAAGTGTAGAAATGAGATGGTTTAAAGTGTATAAGATGATGTAAGTGGGTTAGCTTGGTTTGGTTTTAGAAGGAACCGAATGGGGTCGGTTTGGGTGAGCTCGAACCAAGAAAAGAAAGATAGATGGAGGATGGTTTGAACCTTGCTTGAATCTATTTGAATCTTGGCTAAAAGTGAGCAAAATGGTGGTGGTTTTGATCTCCAAAAACCGTTCAAAAGGTGGGAGTGGGAGACAAGAGATTTGGGTAATGGTTTTACCTATTGGTTTAAGGAATCTCTTGTGTACTTCATGAGACATATTGGTCTCCCATTGTAGATTTTTTGTTAGGTATCCAGGTAGCCACTTAGGGGTGATGAGGATAGTCTAATTAGACATGAGCTAATATCCCACAAAATCTAGTTGCATATTGGTTTGGTTACATGGTGGTGTGGTTGGAGAAATCTGGTTGGAACCGAACAAGAAGGGAAGAGGAGAAAAGCCAGGAAAAGTAAAAGAAAAAAAGGAAGAGAGGGGGTTCGAACTCGGGTCCGAGAGAAAGAGAGGGAAAGAAATGGGTTTGGGCCCATGAAATAATCGGGATGGGCCGTTAGGCTGAGGAAAAAGGGTGACGGGCTGGGCCAGAAGGGAGAAAGGGTAACAGGCCGGCTGGGTTGGGCCGCAAGAAAGAAAAAGAAGCGGGCCGGGGGATGCGGGCTCGTAGAGAGGAAAGAAAAGGGAAGAGAAAAGGAAATGGGCCGGTTGGCCCGTTGGGCTCACTTGGCCGATTCGGGTCTCGGGTCGGGTCGGGTCGGGGTGAGTCTGGGTCGATCCAACGAGTCCAATGAATATTGTGTTTGGATCAAAACGATAAACGGACGTGAATTTGATTTTGACGCGAAATCGAATGATTATATAAAGTCAATAAAACATGTCGCTTAACTCGAGCGAACGGGAAATGTCACAAGTCTTGGTTATTATTGTTTGATCATACACATGTGATGTACTAGTGACTTTGAATTAAAGTTTCACTCATCACGAGTGTTTCTCATTTAGTAATTTTGGCGACACGTTTATATATTTATTTGGTCGAAATTGGAATATAGTTTGGCATATGAAATTGTTTTTATTAAAAGGATTTGCCGTTCGAATGAACTTTTTGTTTGAAATACGTCTTAACACAACATAATGTTTTGAAAATAATAAATGACTATTTTATATTAAAATTCCACGAAACAATATTTATGGAATTTCTTGTTATTGAAGTTCCATCCGGAATAGTCGTGGAACTTTAAGTTGATTTCCATTACGGATAAAGGTTGTCGGACCTAAATTGTCTATGTTCGTACGTAAGTTTACCTACTTTGAACAAATTAAGTCTAATGCAATTAGAAATCAGATAATTGCACGTATATATAGCATTAACGTTAACCTGGAATTTATGGGTTGTCACATCCTCCCCTGGTTAAAGAAATTTCGTCCCGAAATTTAGTCTTGAACACCGGAGTTAGCAGCATTGGTAAAGTGTTGCGGGTACTTCTAGACGCATTTGGTCTTCGCGTTCCCAAGTAAAATTTTGAATCACGTCAATACTTTCAAATGTCCTTTACTACGGGAATGCAATTCCATTTTCAATCCTCGGATCACGTGATCCTTGATTGCCACGGGTATACAAATGAAGTGGAGTTGATAGGCCATCAATAATAGTTCTTTATGAAGATGAGCGTTAGTCGTTCAGTAGCATGGGATTCTGAATTAGAAGTTCTAGGCCAGGCATAATCACTCACGAAATATGTTCTACTAGGATTTTCATGCAGTTCAGATTACAATTATGTGTGTACCCACAATTGTGATTTGCCTTGCATGATCAGCCTAGGTTTCACTCATTCAGAGTTTTCAGCTCTTGTCATAACATGGAATGTGTCGGGGACACTATTAAGATCATGAGATTGTTTAGGCCAATTAGCTATCGGTCAGATTCTTACTAGGATCTTGAAAGTTCCAATACACCTTAGTGATAGAAGTGCGGCTTTGCTTCAATCGCTTGACCTTGCGGTCGAAGATTTCATCAGAGAGCTTCAATGAAATGGAGTCGATCGTCAATCCTGATCTCGTCGAGAGGAATAACAGTAGACTCATTGGGTGGGCACTTCCTCAAGTTGCTTATGTGAAAGACATTGGGAACATTGCTGAGTTCAGATGGCAACTGAAGGCGGTATGCTACTGGTCTAATCCATTTGAGGATCTCAAAGGGACCAATGTAGCGGGGGTTTAACTTGTCTCATTTTCTGAAATGATTTACACCTTTCCATGGAGAAACCTTTAGCATGACACGATTACCAGCTTGGAATTCTAATGGCTTCCGACGGTTGTCGGCATAGTTTTTCTGTCGGTTACATGGAGCTTTCTGGCGGTCTTGAATCTGGAAGATATTCTCAATAGTTTCATGCAGTAGCTCGGGACCAGTTAGTTAGCTGTCACCAACTTCGGTCCACAAAAAGGGCGAGCGGCAATTTCTTCCATAGGGGCTTCGAAAGGTGCGATTTGGAATGTACGAGTGATAATTGTTGTTGTATGAAAATTCGGAAAGAGGTAGATGGTCGTCTTAACCATTACCAAAGTCGATCACACAAGAGACGGAGCATGTCCTCCAAAGTTTGGATGGTCAAACTAAGTGGTCGGACACGAAGGGGTTTCTCTTGATCTTTTCTGCTTAAGGTATCTGTGAATACATTAGCCTTTCCAAGATGGTAGTGAATATCACAATCGTAATCATTTAGCAGCTCTACCCATTGTCGTTGTCTCATGTTCAGCTCTTTTTGGTTGAAGATGCATTGGAGACTTTTGTAATCAGTGTATATGATACACTTTGTCCAGTAAAGATAGTGCCTCCAAATCTTTAGAGCGAAAACAACGGCTCCGAGTTTAAGATTGCAAGTCGAGTAATTATTCTAATGAATTTTTAGTTGTCGGGAAGCATAGACAATGACTTTCCCTGGCTGCATAAGCACCCATAGTACACCACGAATTCATTGGCTCCTTCTGGCAAGGACATGATGGGTGCATTACACAATTTTTGCTTCAACGGTTAAAATTCAGTCTTAGCTTTAAAATCCCAGACAACTTCTTGTCCTTTTTGGGTAAGGGCAGTCAGTGGCTGAGCAGTCTTGGAGAAGTTTTCAATAAACCTTCGATAATGATCAACGAGACCTAGAAATTGGCAGATTTCAGAAGGGGTTGAAGGTAAATTCCAATCTTGGATTGCTTCGATCTTGGACGGGTCCATGTGTATGCCTTTCGTTTACCATGTGACCTAAGATATGCACTTTGCGAAGCCAAAATTCGCATTTTGAGAATTTCGCGTGCAATTTCTCTTTCTCTAAAACGAGTCTTAAGTGTTATTCGTGTTCCTCTTTACCGTGTGAGTAGATTAAGAACACAATAACAAACTTGTCCAAATATGGTTTGCACACGCAATTCATTAAGTCCATGAGTGCAACTGGTGCGTTGGTCAAGCCAAAGGGCATAACTAGAAATTCATACGAGTTTCGAAAGCAGTTTTCGCAATGTCTTCCTCACAAACTTTTAACTAATGATAACCAGAACGTATATCGACCTTAGAGTGATGACCAGACCCTTTCAGTGGATCCAGATAGGTCGTCAATCCTTGGGAACAAGTAGCGGCTCTACACAGTTAACTTTTTCAGCTCGCGATTAGTCAATGCACATACAAAAAGATTCATCTTTCTTTTTGACAAAAGAACAAGAGCACCCCAGAGGAATAACTGGGTTGAATGACTCCTTTGTCTAATAATTTTGGTAATTGATTGAATATTTTTTGCATTTCGGAAGGAGCAAGACGATAGAGGGGAACGAGCTATAGGTGCAGCTCCTGGTATGAGACAAATTTGAAATTCTACTTGCCTAGGCGGTCGCAGTCCGGGCAAGTCCTCAGGGTAATATGTCCGGAAACTTACAAATGATTGGAACACCGTTTGGTGACTTCTCTATCGAATCCTTTTCCGCGATATGTGCCAAAATGGTGTGATATCCTTTACGAAGATACTGTCTAGCTTTCCTACGGGGTATAATGTCTAACTTGGCTCCACTATTTTCACCTTGGATGACTAGAGTTTCACCATTCATCAATGACATTTTGACTTGCTTTTGGTGACAAAATCTCTGTGTAATTCTCCGATAACCAATCCATGCCGATAACGATGTCGACACTTCCCAGTTTGACAGGCAGTAAGTCAATGTTGAACAATTGATTCGGAAAGACGTAAGGGACAATCATGGTAGACTTTACCAGTCTCAATCTAACTACAATCTGCTAGGCCTACGAAGTATTTAGTGTCTAACATTCTTGGAGTGATTTTAAATAAAGGACTAAAAATCAGTAGACACAAAGCTTTACAGACTTGGAGGCCTTCTCAGATCGCTTTTCAGAATGTTTCTTGCCATGATGACTTCGCTTTCGCTTACGGCCAGATTTCTTATCAAATGAAGAAAGAGGGGAAACAAGCATCAACGGGTTTTGATTTAGAAGCCTTCCTGGCGAAAGATGCGCCTTGACGTACAGCCTGATTGGTCAAATTATGTGTTAAACGAACGACGCTTTGCAGAGTGGTTGGATTGGAAGACATCATGTTCCCTTGAACATTAGGAGATAGACCCTAAACATAACGCTTGATTTTTCTTGTACAACGGTGTCACCATTGCAGAACAGATATGGGCGAGTCATGAAAACGCTTGGTATAGCAGCAACGTTAGATTCGTTTATTAGCTAATCCTCAGAACTCTAATTCTAGCCTTCGGATTTCTTTGTGCGGGAAATACTCGTCTCTTAACAGTTGCTTCATCTCATCCTATGGCATAGCATAAGCCAGATCAGTTCCAATTGACTTGGCAGGGAAATTCCACCATGTGAGAGTACTGTCGATGACGTGTAAGCTGCATACTTGACCTTGAAGTGGACAGGGTAATTGCTAAAACGAAAAACAAATTTGGTCTTTTCAAACCGGTGGTTAAAATTTACAGCACCCTCAGTACCCTTAAAATTGATTGGTTTAAAATTCATGAAGTCCTTGTATGAACATTCTCGGGCACATGAAATTTCAGACGTAACCTTGAAAATATATTCTCGGTAATCATCATCGTGGGTTTTCCAACATCTGTCAGGGCGTCTTACCACTAGGAGAACCTTTACGGCGGCCTCCTGCAGTGCGGGAAGTTTCGTTTGTAGCTATGGCATCGGCTACTCGTGGGGCGATCATAGCCTTGACTTGATCAACATTTAGCGGGGGCGGTGGAGGTGACGGAAATCGATTATTGCGAGGGCCTTTGTGTCGTCTAGACATGTCTTTCTTAACTCACGAGTGTGAATAAGAAAATACTTTGACAATATGTGGCAACATAAAGTCTACATGTCAACAAGCACAACATATATCATAACCACAAGGGTCGCATTAGACAGTAGTAAAAGAAATACCAGTGTAATTAATATTAGAAAACATCCATCTTGACAATACAACAAGTTTAGTATGAGCATACAAACATGGTTTTCAGAATGCGGGGGCGCAACTCCAATTGTCAAAATTCATAATAGTTTTCATACATTAAATAAGTTAAGAATACGGCAACATTCTTCGGGTCGCATGCTGGTACGGGCCTCTCGGGAAGGCTGGCATAGGGAATATTCAAGCGACATGTGCAATAGTGGACATGAATGTCTAAAATAGCAAGACGCTCTCTTCGATAGCAAGCGTACGTCTCTCGGAAGACTCTAACATCAGCAAAGTGATGGAAGTAAAAAAAATGAGAGACATTCGTCATATGAGCGTGCAAAGAGTCCATCGCAAATCCAGCAACGATAGAACGATCCTCGATCGCCAAAGGGCGGGACTCGAGAGTCTGTATAGTACTATGAACCAACAAGGAACGAACTCAGAAATCAATTGACGGATAGCATTGTCATGCTTGGATAAACGAGAATAGATGGAAACAAGGTTGGGCAGACAGACAGGAAGTCAGGAACACTGTCTAGTACAGTAGAGGTGTGGCAGCAACAGAGGCGGATGACTTTGCAACCTTATGGACATAAAAACGAACAGGGGATTCAGATACTCGCTGTATCTAAGGGGAAGGCTCACCATTAGGTGCAGAAGTAGAAAACTGACGACAATGCTACTGAACGATAGACCTCCTAGGAGAGTACATCATCCTAGGACCGGTGGAAGAAATCGAAACGAATGGAAAGATGGAGATCGAATAGTGGAAGGATCCACAACAGGAGCGGTAGGGACAGAATTAGAAACGATAGGGACAAGAAAAGTGTCTCGAGAGCAGACAAGATAGCAGCCCGTGGAATAATTATATCAGGAATGGATTCTTCCGAGTTATCATCGCTCTCGTCATCGGGAACAATGGGCTCTAATGCCCTCCTATATGAGGGGCAGTGAGGTGAATCCTCAACAATAGTCATTTCAGTCACTGACAGCGAAGGAGTATTCTCCAGAAATGCACGAATATAAACTGGCGGCGATAGCGTATACTCAAATTTTAGCTTCGGGTCGGAAGGTACCACGACATTCTCCTTGTGTGACGTGATGTGACAAATTCCAAGTCATAACAATAAAATGTATAATATATATGTATAGGCAATTACTTTAATAAGCAGACAGAACCAGTTTGCAAGTTGGCACACATAAAAGGCAATGCATGAATGCACACACACATGAATGGATGATGCAGAGCTTAGATTATAGACTAGGTGCAGACTGATGCATCCTAATTCACTATAACCATGGCTTTGATACCACGTCTGTCACACCCTGGAAATGGCAAAACGAAGGCGTGTGACTGTTTGGCATCATGGTCATGGTTATGAATGAACGACCTCTAAATGAACAATTGGAAAATCATTTGTCTTTGAAACATTATTCATAAATATTTGTTTAAAATATTTAGTTGTTGCAGCGGAATAAGTAGTAGTGGAATAACATGATAAAGTTTCAAAAGACATTTGTTTAAGATTTTAAAACATAACATCCTACTAGTGTAATGCAAATAAATCTTCAAAATGACCGCATGAACATGCAAGCAGGCAGACCATGAACAAGACAAACAGGATCCACAGATTGAAGTCATAAATATGCGTCATTAGCTACCTGAGAATTCAAGAAATTTGAAAAGTCAACAGAATTATTGGTGAGCTCACAGGTTTTATGACACGTGTAAATGTTTGAAATAAGTTTGAATGTTTGAAACAAGTTTGAAATGTTTGGCCATCATGATATTATATGGTTAATTACCGTGGTTGTAAAGATCAAGCATGAACCTTGAATTCAAAACTAACTGATTACCCACTCCTAGTGTCCTATCCCAAGTACACAGAACGACTAGAATAACTACATGTACCCCTTGACTATAACCGTGGAGTCAAGACTAGAGCAACCAAGTCAGGGCAGGGTCGTCAACCCAAATAGATCTATTCACAAGCTATCGTTTCGAATGAACTAATTGAATTCAATTAATAGTTGAAATTTAGGCATATAACATGAATCAACATGAATACACAAATTGGGATAGTATGAAAAGAACATGCAGTCTGTATGTGCTACAGCTATCAATAATATCAGACAAGAATGAATTTGAATTGCCATTCATTGAATTCTCTCCCATAGTTTAAAAAACAGAAAACGTTATAGGGGCCATGAAAAACTCACTTGATATGCAGATGGACAGACATATATGGAATTGAACGTAGCCTAGCAAACATCTACAAAGTAATGTTCTGACGTGTTAGGGTTTGGCTAATTTGGGTTAGTGAATACGTCACCCAATGTTCGATGTTAAGTCTTGACAGTTATTACCCTATGATATTGATGGAAATCTTAAGTTATTATTTATTAGAAAATAAATAATATTAAGTTGTGGAGGATTATTATTTATTTGAATAAATAAATAATATTTGGTTTTTCGTGTGTAGAAAGTATTATATTGAATAATATATTTATTTTTATAAAATGATACGAAAAGTGTAAATATTTAATTTTATCAAAGATTTATAAAGTTTTGAACCCATAAAAATAATAAATAAAGACTTTCATTTATTAAGGTTCGAACGTGCGCTTCTCCCGTGCGTCAATACACGGTATTCGTCGCGTTTTATGAAAACTACTTTGATACATAAAAATATTTATTATTAAATATAACAATAAAAATTAGAAGATGAATAGTCTTCTTTTTGTTTTTTTTTAAATCGGCCACAGATTTTGTGTTTCTTTACGTTTTTGGTCCCTCTTTTATTGTGAGATTTGCAGCCAGCCCTTTTCATGACCCGTGTGTACCACGTGTCTTCTCTTTCTCACGTCCACTGTTTTTCTTTGTGTATAAAGCTATCCGTTAGTTCTGGCCTTATGTTGCCTCAAAATTGCTTCATATCGCTCTTGACAGCACCTTGTCCTACTACGCTAGAGACGTTATGTGGCGGTATCATGGAATTTTTTGGCGTGGGCGTGAGCCAGATAACGCTGAGAATGGGGACTAAAAGTCAATATATATATAAAGCATTTAGTGGTGGCTCGATCCACGACACTATATAGCCCCATAAAGTTTCTTCGTCCAATCATCGTCCATATGATAAATAATGTTTCATTCGTAAAACACGTATACTCGGTACACTCTGGCCTAAAGTACCAGTAGTTACTGAGCCTCGTGTTTCCACTGTCTGGTTATAACTTCAGAACATCGCCCCTGCTCTAAGATATCAGCGATATCCTCGCCGATGTTTCATATCGTCGTCTTCTGCTACACATCGTCTTTAGACGCCCGGATGTATGGATCGATATCGATCGACTGTCGGAGATTGTCACACTCGATGATCTGTATTTTCCTCGGATGATGGTCGGTATTCGATTTTCTAATTTGATTTTCATTGCGAATGTTTTTCTGTGGTAGTAGCAGTTCCCGTGCAACCTAGGGTTTATATGTATTACAATTTCAAAGATGCTTCATTTATGTTTTATTTGGGTCTAATGCATTACACCTTCAACTGTTATGGATTTGGTGTTTTCAGTTTCATTGAGGAACCCTAATTTTATATGAAGCTTTGAATTAGTAGATTGGAGAATGGTTTACAGATTTAATTTGCATGGCTGCAAATGACGTATTTGTGCTATCAGGTAATGGATTCTTTATATTTTTTTAGTCAGGTTCATCTCGATTATCTCTTCTTTATTGTTTTTCATTGTATGTTCTCGTCGTTCCGTGGTATGAATATCTTTAATTTGGGGATGATTTGGTTAATTACCCTAGCCGCTCTGTGATACGAATTGCTTGATTTTGGGGATGATTGGGTTATTTTACTGTTTCTACCTCATCTCTTCACTATTGCAGTCTTGAAATTGTGGGTGAACACTTTTGTAATATTTATTACAGCTTCTAATTATACCCGGTTGGTATGCTTCCATTTAGTTTTGATGGTGTTTTATCTATTTTGGTTAGTTTTGTTTGTTTCAGTTGCATGTTAAAAAGATCAAGGTTGGTATGCACAGAACAACACAAATAAATTAGCTTCATCTCTGTCTGCAACGCAAAGAACCAAACCCTTGATCTTTTTCACATATTATTTGTGTTATTCTGTAAAAAATGATAAGCATAGAGACGAAATCAATTGCCTGCAATCTCAGCAATTCAAATGGACAAAAAGCATGAATTGATCTTATAGAGATTTTAAACACTTTTTTCTCTTGATCTTTTTTATAGTCTCTGCAAATAATTAATTTTTTCACTTCTTTCTCCAAATAATTATTTAATATCTTAATGATTTAAAATCTTCAATCTATAATCTATACACACGTAGTTCTAACCTACAAAGTTTTGTGTAGAATATATTTTTATTTACATTGATTACTTGGGAGACGTAGAATTAGGTGTACTTTTGATGCTTGATTTAAAATTACCTTTAGTGTTATAATAATTTGTTAGTGTATATTTTTATTAGGCTTTCTTGAATGACAATGAATTTAAGCAACTTAGGTTAGATCAAAATGTTATTTTTTAACTTCAGAATATCAAAATCTCACTTCATATCAACCAATATTTAGGCAGTGGTAGGTCAGTCAAGCAAATTGCTAATTGATTGCTACTAAAGTTTATGAGCTTTTTAAAAAGCAGAGTTTCCATGTCACGTAAAAAAGTATTTTGCTTAATTTGATGTGATTTTGAGTTTGTCGATCACATATCTTTTATTTGCTTATTCCCAATCTTCATTTCATGTAATATATAATGTAATTTGTTTCAAGTTGTATTGTTGTGGAATAATGTGTGATGTGATTTGTTTTGTTATGTACAGGTTTCATTCGTTTTTATATTCAATTATTCCAAATCAATTCAAAACTAATTTAGGCAATTCAGATACAAGTCGAGTTCATTGTTGTTTGACATCTTTTAGTTTTAGTCTTATATATCATGGGATATTGCATTTCTTTATGTTCATTCAAACTTTGAAGGTATCTATAGGGTGTAGACTAAGGGAAGTGCCCATTTTCTTATCAAGTATGTTGTATCAAAATGTCTTTCTTAATTTAGTCTACTAATTAGTACATTCACTTTGATGCCTCAAAGAGTGTCATTTATTCCATTTAAGCATAGTCTTATTGTCTATTACAAAATTATTGCAGGAGATGGTCACCAAAAAGCTTGAGATTAGTCTTCCTTCTCCTATACAGGTTTGAACAACTAAATTTTATCAGTTTATCATACTTATTCTATGGAAGATTCAGTTGAGAATCAAGAATAACTAGTGGTAAAAGAACACTTTTTGATGTTTGGTTAATAAAAGAACAATTTTGTTCTCATGTGTTCTTTAATTGTTTTCAAGTATTTTATAGTTCTCACTTAGATGAACCTTAAATGCTATATCTTATAACATACGAGTCAGCCCTATTTTATCTTTACTGAATATATAGAGAAGTTAAGTTTTTTAAAGGTTTAGTTCGATTTGTTTTCTTTACTTTCATGTGCATCATGCACCACCTGTCAGAATTCTTATATAAATTGTTGCTGTGGAACAATTTTCGGTTGTTATGAGTGGCAAAATAATAGTTCAATATTAAACAGCTAGAATAAAATGCAAATTTTGAGTAGATTAAAAAAGACATTTTGATATAACATATTTGATAAGAAAATAGGCACATCCCTATGAAGTTTAGTATATCTCCTTCATCTTTGGATTTCTACTTATCATGGTTCTAAAGAGAAAAAATTTGTACAGTCATAAAATTTAATGCTAACAAGTACATTGATTTGTTACAGGATAAAGTCACTATACAAATGGAACATATGCATGAAGGATATGTAGCTAAGATTATACAGCGAGATGGAGCGAAAGAAATGAAAGTTAGCGAGGTTTATTTTATTTTGATATGATTACAGGATCACGTTTCTCCTGTTATATGTTACTTCAAATTCCCATTTAAGTCCTGAATTTTGACCTGGAGTCTTAGGTATGTTATATTCTGTTCCTATGTCATTTTAATCATTCTTTAGTGTCCTCCTTGATCAATGTTTCATGATCTGTTTCGGTGTCGGAATTAGGTGCCACAAAGCTTACAAACAAGGGATTCCTATTTATGCACATTGTTTATTTGTGACCTTTATATATATGTATGTTTTATTGGTTTATTGCTTTACTATAGCTATGCCCATGAAGAAAGATTGTCTTCATCCATTGTTTACATAAGATTATGACAGTTGTAAGTTGGGGCTTGAGATAACACTTGTGCATTGTTTTGACCCATTGTAACTTGCAACGGGCTTACTGCTGTCTCTTGGTGTTTGCAGGTTGCACACATGAAGAAAGAAACATTGTGTCCCCTGCTTAAGTGTGAGGTTATGGATATTTGTAATGAATTTACATATTCAGCTCATGATTATTGTGTGTGGGATTAACAACTTCTCTTTTGTATGTCATTCCATGAAACCGTGGAAGGCAACAAGAACTCTTACTTTCTGATGCTATTTTTAAAGAAAATATGAAAAAACAGTGGAAGGTATTAGTATATTATTTTATGTAATTACATATAACACTATCTGATATGTAGACATAGTAACAAATTCGTATCCAATGTGACTTCAACTTCAAAGCTGTTCTCATATCTAAAGAAGAATGATAAAGATTGCAACTAATCATTAGCTGCATGATTTGGTAGTTATCTGTTGCCTGCATATTTTGGTAGTCTTTTGTAAGAAGCACCTGACTTTTGTCCTATGTGATTTGCCAGGCCTATAACAAAATACTTAAACCTATGTTACTCTACTACTACTTTTGTCTTTCTTATGTTTACATACTGTCTTTCTTATGTTTACATACTGTCGTATTTACATTTAGTAGTCACCCCCGCAGCAACGCGGGGGGTGGTCATCCATCTTATTTTTATAATGATTTCAAAATATAGAGGTTATATTTTGTAAGAATTTGAATGTCGGTTAATCTAGTTGTTACCCGGTTTTGCCGGTTTAATCGTTAAGACTTGTCTTATGACCTTTTGAGTTTCCCAAACTCTTAGAAGATATTTACGGACCCGCTTTAATGTGTTTTATAGTTTTAAGTTGCCAAGTGTGTCGGTGTGAGTTTAACTTGTGAAAGTTGACGTTTTTGTGTCATCAAAAGTCACAGTTTTTGTCTGGTTTACCTCTAAAATATTATTTTCCATTTTTGAACTTCATGGAACATTTTTATATATAAAAATGTGTGTTTCTTAAGTTCTGGACCAGATCTTAAATATGTTCAAAAATATTAATTATTTTAGTTTGAAAAGTCGCGTTACGGGTTCCGATTACTCCGGTTTTTTATCGTTTAACACTTTGGTTCAAAATGTGACTTTAGAATTTGTTTTGGAAACTTGCTAACACATGTTTATTAGGTCACAACTTGTCATAAGGTTTTTCATATTTATTTTTACTAGAAATTCATATTTTATGATTTTTATGACATAAAATACATTATGAAATTTCTTTTAGTGTTTAGTGGTCTTTTTAAGAAAATATCATTTTAAAAACTTAAAATGACCACATAACATATTTGTCAACATATTTGTTTTTAAGTTTAATAACCAAATCATATGTTATGGCTAACTTTTGCCAATTCATATGTGACACATATTTTATGACACATATTTATATGTGTCATCTTATTCATCT
This sequence comes from Deinandra increscens subsp. villosa, assembly GCA_039602395.1. Taxonomy (NCBI): domain Eukaryota; kingdom Viridiplantae; phylum Streptophyta; class Magnoliopsida; order Asterales; family Asteraceae; genus Deinandra; species Deinandra increscens. Next base: position 26,108,487 of record JBCNJP010000012.1, on the reverse strand, counting down.
CTTAGAAATTTATGTATTTTCCATACCATTATTTTTCTAATAAGATAAAATGACTCCTCATTAGATTAAACATACTTAGAATGTTAAGAACTCATAGCATGTTATGATTTTTAAATCTTGTCATCAAACATAAGACTTTTCAAAGATAAACATACATTTAGTGCTTATATTTTCTAAAAATCATGATCAAAACAATATTCTAGTTACATCAAAGTGTGTATTATTCTACTAACAACATGATTTGCTAGTATATCATCAAACAATAACATCAAGACTTAAATCATGAACATGATTTGTGACAAAATATGGAAAGAAACATGCAAATAATTAGGAAAAAGTAAGGGTTTCTCACTTAAGCTTCCTCTTGATCGGTTATGACTTAAGTGGGTTGTTGAACAAGCTTCCGGTTTAGCTCCAAACCCACCCTTGATCTTTGAGTTAGGAAGATGATGATGAAAGGATGGTTATGAACATGATGAGAAAAATGAGACTAGAATGATAAAATGGATGATTAGAAAGAAATAACGAAGAAATGAAGATGATTATAGAATTACCCTAAGATTAGATGAAACTAGAAGTGATTAGAAGCTTGGAATGGGTGTTAGAATGGTGGAAATTGGTGGTGATAGTGGTGGTTTAATGGAGGCTGAAAGTTAGAAGAGAAGAAGAGAAAGTGTGTTTGTTGGTTCTTGAAACAACTAAGTGTAGAAATGAGATAGTATAAGGTTTATAAGATGATGCAAGTGGCTTAGCTTGGTTCGGTTTTAGAAGGAATCGAATGGGGTCGGTTTGGGTGAGCTCGAATCAAGAAAAGAAAGATTGATAGAGGATGGTTTGAACCTTTCCTGAATCTATTTGACTCTTGGCTAAAAGTGAGCAAAATGGTGGTGGTTTTGATCTCCAAAATCCGTTCAAAAGATGGGAGTGGGAGACAAGAGATTTGGGTAATGGTTTTACCCATTGGTATAAGGAATCTCTTGTGTACTTCATGAGACATTTTGGTCTCCCATTGTAGAGTTTTGTTGGGTATCTAGGTAGCAACTTAGGGGTGATGAGGATAGTCTAATTAGACATGTGCTAATATCCCACAAAATCTATTTGCATATTGGTTTGGTTAGATGGTGGTGTGGTTGGAGAAATCTGGTTGGAACCAAACAAGAAGGGAAGAGGAGAAAAGTCGGGAAAAGAAAAAGAAAAGAGGGAAGAGAGAGGGTTCGAACTCGGGTACGAGAGAAAGAGAGGGAAAGAAATGGGTTTGGGCCCATGAAATAATCGGGATGGGTCATTGGACCGAGGAAAAAGTGAGACGGGCTGGGTCGGAAGGGAGAAAGGGTAACGGGCCGGCTTGGTTGGGCCACAAGAAAGAAAAAGAAGCGGGTCGGAGGATGCAGGCTGCAGAGAGGAAAGAAAATGGAAGAGAAAAGGAAATGGTCTGGTTGGCCCATTGGGCTCACTGGGCCGATCCGGGTCTCGGGTCGGGTCAAGGTGAGTCCGGGTCAATACAACGAGTCCAATGAATATTTGTTTGGGTCAAAACGATAAACGGACGTGAATTTGATTTTGACGTGAAATCGAATGATTATATAAAGTCAATAAAACATGTCGTTTAACTCGAGCGAACGAGAAATGTCACAAGTCTTGATTATTTTTGTTTGATCATACACATGTGATGTATTAGTAACTTTGAATTAATGTTTCACTCGTTATGAGCGTTTCTTGTTTAGAAATTTTGGCGACATGTTTAAATATTTATTTGTTTGAAATTGGAAAATAGTTTGGCATATGAAATTGTTTTAATTGAAAGGACTTGCCGTTCGAATGAATGTTTTGTTTAAAATACGTCTTGACACAACGTAATGTTTTGAAAATATATAATGACTATTTTATATTAAAATTCCACAAAACAATATTTATGAAATTTCTTGTTATTGAAGTTCCATCCGGAATAGTCGCGGAACTTCAAGTTGATATCCATTACGGGTAAAGGTTGTCGGACTAAAATTGTCTATGTTCGTACGTAAGTTTACCTAATTTCAACAAATTAAGTCTAATGCACATAGAAATCAGATAATTGCACGTATATATAGCATTAATATTAACCTGAAATTTATGGGTTGTCACAACCGGTTAGAGCCATTACCGACTTTCTTAAATATCGGTTACGGTTACTAACCGATTATTAAAAATAACCAATATTTGCACCTCTATATATGACTAACATGATTTCTTTGAATAAATTGATATAAAAAGTGCGAGAACTCTTAACAAACATTTTGAGTGACTTTTTCACATAGTCGATTTACTTGAACCGTTTCATATAACAAATCTTTAAGCTTAAGTTATAATTCCATGGACATGGACAGATGTTTTATTTATAGTTTCTTTACACGTGTTACCATGTTCTTCTCCTTTATCTTTATTTCTTTATCTTTTCAAACATTTCTTCTTCTTCTTGAACGACTTAGAACTGCTCTCTTAAGTTGCAGGTACATAAATTCGATTTTGTATTTGGGATTTCTGTTTTCCTGCCGAATGTATACTGATTCGTGAATTTTAATATTCTTCTTAGGACACTCTAATTTAATAGATATAAAGTATTAGAAGAAAGATAAACTACTTAGGAAAGATAGGAGTAACATAATCGTTCAAATGACAGATTGTGTGATTTCATAGAGCTCTGTAAAAACTTTCGTGAAAACCTTTTTCATAGAAATTAGACAACCACTCCAATACGCTTCAAATGGGAAGTAAGAAGAGTCTTCTAAAAGATATCACGAATGAGTCGGAGATTAACAAAAGATAAGAAAATTTCAAGAAATTAAAGACAAAGAAGATATGACAAAGACCATTTTCAGTGTTTACATCAACCTATAATATCAAAATCAGTTAACTATCCTAAGACCCCTAATAGCCATGCTAAGATAACAACCAATATGAAGCTCACTTCTCCTAAGTTCTCCACTTTATTTTTTCAAAACCTGCATAATAATTTTATATTAAACTATTCTCCCTCGATTGAAGTGAAATGATTTAGTGTTTTTATGTCCCTCGTCATAAATTCTGGAATTAAACAATGAATGTAGGAAAGGATGTTAGAGCATATATAACTGAGTTCTCGTGTGTTGTATCGAGGTGTAGCTAGAATGGAAATCTTGATGTCAACTAACAAAGGTCCGAACCATTGGTTAGGTGCCAACTAACCAATGGTTAGCTGAATGGTTAGCTGGATGGTTAGCTAGCGAACCAATGGTTAGCTGGTTAGTTCCCTGGTTGGTTAGTCGTTTACTATAAATACATTGAAGTGTAGAGAGAGCTTAACACTTCTGGTCATTTGAGTCAATTTATGTGTGTGTATTCTATAGAGAGAAACTAGAGCCTTTGTAATCGTTCCTTTGTGTGAATCAATACAACAAAGACTTATTTACATTCTTGTTACTAGATTTGATCATTCTACCACTAGTAAGATCGTTACACGCTCTTACAAGTGGTATCAGTGCAAATTCAGGTTGCTCTACTCGTTTTAGTTTGATCAAACCAGGATAATCGCCAGTTATATCAGAAACATGAATATCAGCTAGAGCATCAGATTGAATAACTGGATGTGGAATTTGGTTATGTTCTTCACTTCCAAAAACTTTCTTGAAATTCTCATCTTTGCACAAGTAACTTGTGAAAGAATGTGAATTCTTCAAATTATTTGTAGAGACTGTAAAAATATGAGGCTTTTGCATTAAATATTTTGTGGGCTAGTTTATATTGTAATTGGCGTAACTTGTATGGATTTTAGTGGGTTGAGTGTGGTCCGGCCGACAATAGGGTATATGGGCCGAATTTTGTAACTTGATTAGCAAGTTTGGTCACCACTATATAAGGAATATGTAGGTGACTAGTTTAGGGTTGTTGGTGCTGCGTTTTGATCAAGTTGTAATCGAAATTCTCCTAAGAGAATTTTGAATTTTTCAAGTGTGTTGCAATCAAGCTTAATCAAGTGTTCTTCTCTTACGGTTTGTATCTTATAGTTTTCATTGCTTATTTACCGTATAATTCGATTATTCTTGAATCATCTCTAGCCATCGATTCCGCATGTTGGTTAGTAGACATTGATATCGCGTGTGGGGTTTATTTGTTCCTTACAATTGGTATCAGAGCTAAGAAACGCAAGTTTCGTGGCTCTCACGATATCAGATTCAAGATTTTTGGACTAACGGTTTGAGCTTTCCTTATGTTTTTCAGTTTTTTCGCAAAACAGGAAGTGTGTGTGCAGGTTTCGTACAATTCAGAAGCAAAAATATCCCGTGCCCCATAAGCTATTCGGTCAAAATTTGTGGCTTTGACCCTTTTTCGATCGAAAAAATATAGCTTTTCGATTCGAACTGTGACTTTTCGATCGTAACCTTTTCGATCAGTCCCTGTGGCTTTGACCTGTTACTACTTGATCGAAAAGGGACTTCTCGATCAGTATACACTTTTCGATCGAGACAAAACTCTACCCGATCGAAAAGCATTCTTTTCGACCCGACTGCCCGATCGAGAACCACTTTCCGATCAAACCGCTCTTAGATCGAAAACCCACCTTTTCGACCCATCTCTTCGATTCAACACCCTTCCAACCGAAAACCCACATAACAATTCACTCTTCGATCCCGGAACACCGACCGAAAACCCCTTTTTGATTGACCTCTGTTCGATCGAAAAGTACTTTCTGATCCAAGCTCTCCCAACCGAAAATCCCTTTTCGACTCACTGTGTTATTCCTCACCATGGCATTCTATATGTCAAGCGTGTCCGGTGCAACTTTGGAAATGGACACTAAGATTGGAACCAATTCCAGACCTCCTCGTCTGATGTCTGGAAAAGATTTCATGAGCTGGAAATACCGATTTGTGAATTATGTCAACTATAATGACCCTAAGACCATGCGTTCGGTTGAAGTGGGTGATTATGTTCCTAAGACAACTCTTGCAGCTGGTCAGGTGGGTCAACCCAAAGAGAATTCAGACTGGACCGAAGATGACTGGGAAAAGGTTGAACATGACAGGAAGGCTTTGGCTGCATTGACCATGGCCTTATCCCCCGAGGTAGCTGTAGCTTTCAAAGTGTATAAATCTACTAAAACACTCTGGGATGCTCTCGTTTTTACATATGAAGGAAATGATGACATGAAAGAATCTCGGAGGGAAACTCTCAAGGAACAATTTAATGAATTCAACTATGTGCTTGGGGAAAACATGAAGACCCAACTGTAGAGATACATCAAGATTGTGACAGCCATGAAGGATGTTGGAGTTACTTACACTCAAGCTGAGGTAAATAAGAAGTTGGTGAACTCACTTCCACCAAATTGGGACAACACAATAGAGTTAATTTAGAACACTGTGGCAATGGGTACATCACCATTGAGCGAGCTCATGTCTACTATTAGAGCTTATAAAGAAAAGAAGCAGAAGAGAGCTAGAAAGTTGGGAAATGGTGCATTGATGAACCATGTCAACCAAGCCTTCATCTCACAACCAACTGCATGTCCAAGCAATTCGATCACTAATCAAACAGTGTTTGTGTCACAAACCCCTGGGGCTAGCTCATACGGTGCATCCAATTTAATCTCTTTAGATATCAACAATCTAACCAAAGATCCTAGTTTTGCTCTCGGTGTAGGTATCATGAGTTGCTATCAGGCACTCGTTGCTGGTTCTCTACTTCCCACCGACTTAACTCCTGATGATGTCAATCAAGTCAACCCTGAAGATCTGGAGCACATGGATATTTCCTATCAGATGGGGATGTCTGCCTTAAGGGCAAAACTGTTTATGGCCAAAACAGGGAAGAAGGACTGGAACGGAGGGAAAGGAATCAAGCTCAGTTTCAACAAGGCAAATCTACGGTGCTATATTGCAACGAGTATGGGCACTATGCTAGAGAGTGTACCAAGCCAAAGGTGGAAAGGGATGATGAGAGGAAGGAAGCAATGAAGAAAGAGCCTATGAAAAATGATAGAGCACTGGTGGTACAACACACACTAGGGTATGATTGGACTACTAAAGTGGAAAATCTGAGCTTGACGCTTGATCATGTGGCACTCTTGGCTCAAGAAGAAGCAGAGAAGGGAGCTGCTGAAATTTGTCATCATGCTTTCATGGAAAACATTGTTCCAGGTTCTGAATCCAGCTCAAGCGGTTATGAGGTATGTTCAAATTCTAACTGTCAATTTGTGCTTAAAGAATGTAAAGAATGGGAAAGTAAGTTTGTTAATGAAACCCTTAATCACGAATCAACTGCTAGAGACCTTACGGAGTATAAAGATAAGACCAGAATTTTTAAAGAGAAACTGGAAGCTACTAAGTTAGATGTTAAGAATCTTCAAACTCAGGTGAGTGTTAAGAATACATTTCTTAAAATTGCTAACTCTAAAGTTGAAACTTTAACCAAGGAAGTAGAGAAAATTAGAGCCAACATAGGAACATCACAAAGCAAAATTGAGCGTAACGACAAGATTGTTTCTGAAATGTTGAAGGCTAGTTCCCTATTTTACAACACTGATGCCAGAATGTGGCATGTTAAAGGCAACTCAGGTTTGGGTTTTGGTACTGATGAAAAGGATGAAAAATCCACACACTCTGTCCCAATACCATTAATGCATGAAATGATCCCTGAACATGAAATCTCTAAGACCACTTTAGAAGTTAAGGCTGAAATTGATAGAAAACTTGCTGCTTGTCCTATTAAAATATTTGCTCCCGTCTCTAACACTACTAACAATCCTACTTGTTGTGCAGATAAAGGTAATAAAGAAGCAGGGTAGTGGATAGCAAGGAGTTTCCTAAGAGTCCAAAGAATTCTAATTATGATGATTTTTACAAAAACTTTTATTTTGAAAAACTTGAATCACCTATTCTGTCTGAGTCAAAAAACCAAGAGCAGCCTCCTGCGTATCCCAAAAAAATATCTTGCCATATGTGTCGTAAACCAGGACATTTGGCAATAAATTGCTTGCACCGACCATACGAACCCTTCTATCCCAAGAGGGTTTATCAGAAGCCTGTCCCAAAGGGCCAAACAAAGGGTGGCCCAGCTCCAATGTCTGATTCTTCAAAATCCAAGGTGCAGAAATCAGCACCTCGAAAAACACAGGGACACAGAGTGAATCAAAAGCCCCAGTTACCTAAGCAACAAGCAAAGACTGAATTTAATGAAAGCAAAGTGGGTCACATTTTTAAAAAATCAGTAAAGGCTATCAATCCTCTTAAACTAGTTTGGATTCCTAAATCTGTTAGATCCTCACATTCTATTTCACACCCAAAGCAGGTCAGTTTTTCTAAACCACCCTTCCATCCAAAACCAATTGGCTTGTCAAAATCAACTGGCTGGCGGAAGGATGACAGGTAGAATGTACCAAAGGTGGTAAATCTCTATTTCAAGCCTACTGGAGTGTACAAAAGACACTCCAAACAATTCTAAGAGGTAAATTTTCAAAATAAAATAAAAATAAAAATCCACCAAAAAGGCCTCTAGAACTCGGGAAAGAAAATCGGTGTCCCAGAAATGTCAAGACCAAGGACATACTCAGTCCAACCAAAATAGGCCCACTTTCACCCAGACCCATTAAGGCCTGGGTACAAAAATTAACTGATATCCTTTGAATGCAAGAACAGCCAAGGAGGACTGTTAACAACCCATTGTATGTTGACAGTAGTTGTTCCAGGTATATGACGTCCGACATATCTCTACTACAAGACTTGGAGCAATTTGATGGAGGATATGTGTCGTTCGATGTAGGAGTTGGAGGATATATCAGTCAGAAAGGAACAGTCAAAAATGGATGTCTTAGCTTTCATGACGTCAACTATGTCGAGCAGTTGAAACACAGTCTATTAAGTGTTTCACAAATCTGTGATAGGGAGTATCCGGTACTTTTCAACAACAAAGAATGTCTAATTCTCAAGCCTGAATACTCCATCCCTGATGATTGGGTGTTAATCCGAACACCAAGATACGGCAACTCCTATGTTCTCAACATGCAGAAACCCCCCACAACTGAGGTGGCATGCCTTCTCTCTAAAACAGCTGAGAATCATGCTCAGTTGTGGCACAGACGTTTGAGGCGCATGAATCTGAAGAATTTGAATCGGCGTGCAAGAGGAGGACTTGTCAAAGACCTTCCAATCAAAGAATTTGTGAACAAGGAGAAATGTGTGGCATGTGCTAAGGGGAAGTAGCACAAACGCCCATACAAGCCAAAAGTGTTCAACAATATCTCCTCAGTACTGGAGCTACTTCACATGGACCTTTTTGGTCCAGTCAGTATATTAAGCCTTAACCGTTGTGCATTTTGTCTTGTTATTACTGATAATTTTTCTTGTTTCACGTGGGTCTTCTTTTTGCCAAGGAAGAGTGATGTTGCAGGAATGTTGATAACCTTCATCAAGCTCATTGAAAACAAGCTAAACTTGAAAGTGAAGTCCATCAGAAGTGACAATGGGACAGAATTCAAAAATGTACAATTGATGAATTTTGTTCAGAGAAAGGAATTGAACATCAGTACATTGCACCCTATACTCCACAGCAAAATGGTGTGGCAGAACGTCGCAACAGAACACTGATTGAAGATGCCCGTACAATGTTATGTGATTCTAAACTGCCCACCATGTTCTGAGCAGAAGCTGTTAACACAGCCTATTATGTGTAAAACAGGGTTCTCATCAATAAGCGACACCAGAAGACACCTTACAAATTAATCTATCATAATAAGCCTAGAATTTGGCATCTTCGTGCTTTTGGTTATCTTTGCACTGTTTTATTAAATACTGATTTGCCAAAATTTGCTGCTAAATCTGATGAGTGTTACTTTGTAGGTTATTCTGCCTGTTAAGCCTACAAGGTGTTCAACAAAACAACAGGTATTTTGATGGAGTCTACCAATGTGGATTGGCTTGAAGAAAATCCCTCAAATGGTGGAGTGGGTCCCGCGCAAGCTTTTAACTACAATCAATTCTTCCGTCCCTTTGGATTGGATCCGGTCGTTGCTGAAGAACTTTTTGACGACACAATATCAGGACCATCAATGAATCATACCATTTCAAAATCTCCGGTTACTGCGTCCGACGCAGACACAACACCAGTACTTGAAACTATTGATGTTGGTGTTGATGATGAGGCAGAGAACAACCCCGGTACAGACACTGTTCAATCTCAGGTAGCTGATGCAGAGGCAGATGCTGAAATTAATGAGGAACCTGTTTAAACAAATATACCTCCAGAAATCCCAGTTCAAGTCGTTGCTGAAACAAGGATCCACAAATATCACCCCTTGGATAATGTCATTGGTCCTTTAGCGTCTGGGGTGATAACAAGGAGTCAATCAGGGGACATCAACCACTGCATGTATTCCTGTTTTATTTCTCAAATTGAGCCCCCAAACATTAAAATGGCTCTAACAGATCCTAGCTAGGTGGAAACTATGCATGAAGAGCTAAACCAATTTTCAAAGCTTTAGTTATGGAGGTTGGTGGAGAAGCCTGCTGACAAAAGGGTCATCACAACTCGAAGGATTTATAAGAATAAAAAGGATGACAACGGTGTTATTGTCAGAAACAAGGCAAGGTTGGTGGTTCAAGGGCACAAGCAGGTCGAAGGAATCGATTATGATGAAGTATATGCACCGGTTGCTCGTTTAGAGGCAATAAGAGTCATTTTGGCCTACGCATCCTACATGAATTTCACTGTCTACCAATTGGATGTGAAGAATGCGTTTCTCTATGCTGAAATGGATGAAGAGGTGTATGTTACTTAACATACTGGGTTCATTGATGAAGAACACCCCTACCATGTGTACAAGCTAGACAAAGCACTATATGGTTTGCACCAGGCCCCATGGTCTTGGTACAGAACGCTGACTGACCACCTTCTAGCTCATGGGTATATAAGGGGTATTACGGATCAGACACTCTTCAGGAAAGAAGTTGAGGATGACATTATCATGGTGCAAATGTATGTGGACGATATCATCTTCGGGTCCATAAATGAAGATCTGTGCAAAGAGTTTGAAAAAGTGATGCGGATAAAGTTTGAGATGAGTCAAATGGGTGAAATGGAATTCTTCCTGGCATTACAAGTGAAGCAAAGTGACAGCGGCATCCTAGTTCATCAAGCCAAATATGCGACGGAGATTCTGGAAAAGTACAAGCTGGCAGACTCAAAGCCTGTCCCCACACCCATGGCAGCCAGATCAGCACTCACAAAAGATCCAGATGGTCAGCCAGTCAGCGAGCACATGTACTGGTCAATGATCGGATCATTGATGTACTTGACGGCTAGTCCACTAGATATTATGTTTGTAGTGTGCCAATGTGCACGATATCAGGCTAATCCTAAACTCTATTTTATCTGCTGTTAAACGAACTTTCAAATATTTGAAGGGTAGGCTAAGGCTGGGCCTCTGGTACTCTAAAGAGTGAGGGTTTAATCTGTATGCCTTTTCTGACAGTGATTATGGTGGGTGCGAGCTTGACAAGAAATCAACATCTGCAGGAGCTCAGTTTCTAGGAGACAGGTTGGTGGCATGGCAAAGCAAGAAGCAGTACACGGTGTCACAATCTACAGGCGAAGCAGAATACATGGCTGCATCTGCATGTTACTCACAGGTGGTATGGCTGCAACATCAACTAGGTGATTACGGTTTGAATTTCTTTGACACTCCCATATACTGTGATAATAATGCTGCTTTGCAAATTGTTACAAATCCTGTGCAGCACTCGAAAACCAAGCACATTGATATTAAAACGCATTTCATACGGGATTGCTATGAGCGCAAGCTCATTCACTTAGAACGGGTGGAATCAGATGACAATATGGCGGACATGCTCACCAAACCCCTCCCTAGTGCTAGTTTTGAAATGTGCCTCAAAGGCCTGAGAATGATAGCCTTTAATGAGTAGTTTGACAACTACTATCTGTTTATCTATTTATTATTATTAAAAAACTATTCAAAAACTAAAAAAAATACAAAAATAGTTTCTATTTTTCGTCAGTGTGTGATTACTTTCATAAATATATATATATATATATATATATATATATATATATATTGTCTCGTTTGTTAAATAATCTAAAAGCAAGGGGAAGATATAAGTAAACATCTTGATGTTTCCTCTAATTTCAGTGTGCTTTTAAAATTTTTACTGGTTTTTGCGTGACCAGGTTGGGAAATGATATAAATTTCCATGTGTTTGCTGACTGACACGTGTAAGGTGGATGTGAAAAGCTGTGATTCATGGTTGATATGCTTGGTAGGCTCTGCTGTCAATCAATCAAAAGGTATGGTTTATCACAACACTTGAAAATAACGTATGATGCTTGATAGGAAGCACACACTTAGGTTAGTACAATCTCTATTTGACTGTGTACCAGGAATCCTGAGACACACGTCCGGTTCTGTGTTTTGATGTCATGCTAAAAAAATCCCATTCTCTCTACTTTGCGTGAGCAATGACCTGGGAATGTTGTACGTGAGTCACGACTCCTCTGTTCTGCGATAGAAAGACCTGGAAACTCCCTGATCCACGTACATATAAGATCACATTGTACATACATTATAAACCCAAAAGATGCCAATGTGCACAACCAAAAGAGACCCTCAAGTGTCTAAAACCCTCAGCCTTTGTCACTGATGAGAGCATTATCAAAAAAGTTTCAAAAAATTTCAGTTGACGTTGTACATTATCCCCAAAAATCTCCGTGATCTATTTTTTCTTTTCTCAACCTAGTATGGAGCATGATGTTAGGCTTAAGGAAAAATGTCGTGAAAAATGTTTTATGAAAACCAGGTGTACTTGATAGAATGTACAAATTATACCTAGGACTTATGTGTGTGACATGGATAGATGTTCATATTCGATAAACATTAAAAGATAAATTATGTGATAAAACTACTTGAGTAAGCGAAACAGCACGAGTTTAAAGATGGACCAATATACCGGCAATCGCCTGAGCACGCGAAGTAACTGAAGCTGAAAAGGGTTCCTCAGTCACAAACTATCTGGTATGATCCCCTATGTTCCTTCTCACTCAAAGCTCAGTTTGTCAAGTGGTAGATAATTTCTTTATTTTATTGTATTTGTATTGTTAATTAATTTTTAGTTATATTTTAAGTTGTCAAACGTAAATCTCTCGGGTTTGAGTTTAGGGTAAGTTTTCGGAAATGAACGGGTTTAATTGTGATAAATTGGTGGTTAAGTTATGAAAATTGTGTGCATGTTGAAGTTTTATGTCAAAAGAGTCAAGTTCTCATAGATGGAGGGGCCTTTGTGTAAAATTTTAAAAAAGGGAGAAGGGGTAAGGGTGAGGACCGATCGGTCCCCTCCTCATTCTCTCCCACCTTTCTTTCTTTCTTACTCCTTGTCGCAAACCCTAACCCCATCACCACCATTATCGCCGGTCACCACCATCTCACGCCATCACCACTGTCACCTCTCCTCCGCGACCTCGCCTCCACCTCCCTCACTCAGAATCCGACATCAAAACACCCCCATTACCTCAGTCGCGGCCGCCAATACCCCTTACACAATCGCCGCCGCCACCGCCGATCTTCACCTTCCGACACAACCAGGGTGGTCGGAATTCATCCCCAAACACACTCCCAGTGTCAATTTTGCGTTCTAAGTGACAATGGCTCCCCGTTTGAAGCGTGTAGCTAGAACCCCAAAAGAGAAAATCGGGTATGTATTTAATTCTTGTGTTCTTTGCTTGGGACGAGTAAGAATTTGTGTTTGGAGATGATTGTGATTGAAATCGTGTGATGAAACGCACGAATATTAGATGTTTGATTGAGTAGCAGGTCATGAATGAAGAAGAAGGGGGCTTTTCGATCAATCTAGGGGCTTTTCGATCGGCCCCCGGTGCTTTTTGATCAGGCTAAGAAGCTTTTCGATCGGCCCCCGGTGCTTTTTGATCAAGGGTCACGGATGAACAGCACCTTCTCGATCGAAAACCGAGCTTTCCGATCAAAAGCTATGCTTTTTTATCAAAGCTTAGGACTTTTTGATCGGGACTTATACTTTTCGATCGGTGCTCTCGGTAACTTATACTTTTTGATCCAAGCCTCTCGGTAACCAATAGCTTTCCGGTCAGAAGGATGCTTTTCGATCGAAAACCTGGTTTTTCGATCGAAAAGGTACCTGATGACATGTTTCAAATGGTTTTCTTCCATTTTTAAGCCGTTATGCTGCCCGTTTTTTTCGAGAAAATTCTTTCGGCTAATGAATTACTGTTTGTTTTGGTTTTTATCTATGTTTATAATTGCAAGGACTTAGAGTACGTTTATCAGGGATCACAACACCGTAGCATATCTGCTGGATCCACCTGCTGAGTATAAAGAGAAGTACAAGTCCATGATTGAAGGTTTGAAGAAATGATGCCTGCATTATGCTCTCACCGCCAGTCCAGTTATCTGCAAGAGGATGCAACAATGATTTTGGAAGACTGTATTTGTTTCTGATGATGAGAAGCATATCATAGCAAAGATTCAGGGCACAAGCATTGTATTGACTGAAGAAATCTTTAGACATACCCTCAGATTAAAAGATTTTACTTCGGATCCCACTGCTTTGGATAAGGAGGTTGTTACCCAATGTTTGAAGGAAATGGGTTATCACACGGTGTCTCCACCCACTATGAAAGCTCTTATTCCGCCTTACTGGAGAATGCTGGCTCATTATTTGCAAAAATGCATCATTGCTAAGAAAAGATCAACTGATCAGCTAAACCAGGTGCACACCCATGCAATGGTGTCACAGGTCAGAGGTTTAAGGTTCAGCTGGTCCAGAGTAATATTTGAAGACATCAAGGCCATTATGACAAGGGACAAGAAGTTTGCTGCTGTTCCAAGATTTATACAGCTAGCTCTGGATTCCAGTTATCCAAATCTGAGGAAGTCGGGTGATACTCATGATACTAAACCAATGGGGGTTAAAGTCTTTCCAATGATAAACCCTAAGAAGAAGTTAACTGATAAAGTCCCTTTTGGAAAAGAAATTTGGGGAATTTGCTGAGATAGTGAGAGAGGAGGTACCCATTCTAAGGAATGTCGTGGTTGAAGAAGAACATGATGTGCTCGCCTCACAGAACCCCGTCACTGAACTTTCTGATAGTAATGATTGGGAAGATTTTGATTTAGAAGATGTGCAAATTGGAGCATTGCATTTTTATGATAGTGACAAAATCAATATGATTCGTATCTTGATGACATTGAAGTTGAGGAAGAAGAAGAGATAGAGACTGTAGAGATTTCATTGATAAGAAAATGGAAAGCTACAGAGGATCCTCCCCTCAGTATTAATGTTACAGATGATCTGATTGAAAAGATGAAGATTGCCACAAAACACCTTACAGAAGCTTTAAATGACCCAAGAAGGAGACGTTTAGACCCTAGAGTGCCTGTTTCTACTGGCACTGGACCCAGTCAATCATCCTCCTCACAACCCACTGCTCAAGACAAAGGGAAAGCTGTAGAGACAGCCGAATTCAGACTAGAAAGAGAGCTTAGATCAGAGATAGTAGAATTAAAAGCTCAGAATGCAGCCCAGAGTGAAATAATTGGTGATTTGATTGATATTCAAAAAGTTCACAACACTGAGCTGGAAAACCAGAAGAAAGTTAATAGAGAATTCTCAAGACAAATCAGAGAATTGCACAAGCTGGTAAAGCAGCTTACATCAGAAGTATATTCTCTTTTGTCATGGTAGTGTTCAACAAACTGAATCTGGTACCTCTCAGGAGGATAAGCAAAAGTCTTAGCATCCCATCCTCCGTTAAACTCAGTAGCAGGTACCATCATGTAATCATGATCCCTTGTATCAGTTTCCTTTGCAACACCTTCAGGTAGAACAGGACAGGATTCAGAGTCATCTTGAATATCAGCTTCAAAGTCAAAAACAGTGAATGTGAGGAATCACTTGATTCAGAACTGCTTCCTTTGCTTCCTGGGTCTCCTTTATCGTCTTTCTTTGACTAGGACTTGCTTGAACCACTCTTATCAGCAGAGGTAAGCTGCTTTACCAGCTTGTGGAATATCAGCTTCAAAGTCAAAAACCAGTGAATGTGAGGAATCACTTGATTCAGAACTGCTTCCTTTGCTTCCTGGGTCTCCTTTATCGTCTTTCTTTGACTAGGACTTGCTTGAACACTACCATGACAAAATAGGATATACTTCTGATGTAAAGTCCTGGATGTTCGATGGATAAAAACATATGTTTGTGGTTCGAAGAAAAGGGCAGTGTCCATTGGAGTACTACAAGTGCTTGAAACAATTCTATTCCTGGACGACTGTGGGTCTGACTATGCTTTATAAGGCACCATTCTTTAACCCTTCAAGAAATGAGTATGCAGATCACTTCTAAAAGAAGTTGAAGAATGCTATGCTTAGCAAGGTCAAGAAGTTTGAGGATTTTCCACACAAGAATTCATATACCAAGAGATACATGGATGTATCCAAGTTTTGACACAAAGAAGAAGTTCTCTAATATGTTGTATCCACTAACAGAGAAAACTAAAACCATCCCTCTACCAATGAGGCATATTGAAGGCTTCTTGGATGATTTTCAGACTTAGGCTTATAGTGACTATACTGGTGAAGCAAAAATCATTTGCAAATCAAAGACAATGAGTGTGATGGAAGTTCACGACTTGCTGAGATTTTATGAGAAGGACATAATGGTACTGTACAAGAATCAAATTGAGAGCTCTCCAGAGACTGAAGAATATGCCAAGTTCTATACTCGAGCAGTGGTAAAGATTGTTGAAGAGAAGCTGTGGTATGATCCCTCTACGGTGCAGATTTTCAAGAAATTCAGAATGTAGAAGCCATCTAATGCTAAAGCCTAGGGGAAGATTGTAGAGACCATAAAATATGAGGCTTTTGCATTAGATATTTTGTGGGCTAGTTTATATTGTAATTGGGCTAACTTGTATGGGTTTTAGTAGGTTGAATGTGGTTCAGTCGGCAATAGGGTATATGGGCCGAATTTTGTAACTTGATTAGCAAGTTTGGTCACCACTGTATAAGGAATATGTAGGTGACTAGTTTAGGGTTGTTGGTGTTGCGTTTTGATCAAGGTGTAATCGAAATTATTAGAATTTCGAATTCTTCAAGTGTATTGTAATCAAGCTTAATCAAGTGTTCTTCTCTTACGGTTTGTGTTTTTTATAGTTTTCATTTCTTATTTACTATATCATTCGATTATTATTGAATCATCTCTAGCCACCAGATTCCGCACGTTGGTTAGTAGACATTGATATCGGTGTGGGGTTTATTCGATCCTTACATTATTCAACTGTTGCTTCAGATCCAAAACTTCAACACTCAAATTGGAAGCAAAGATTTTCTACTTACATCAGCACAAATAATGTCTATTTATGGATTCCAATTCCCAAGCTTTACATGCATCAAAAGGAAGATGGAGATTTTAAACAAATTCACAATTTCGATGCCGCTAAAAGAAAACTCTATGAGCTTGAAGAAAAAGCTTTTGGTTATCTAACAATGAAGTTGCCCACTGAATTGTTGCATTAGCTAGTACCTGTAAAAAGTCAAAACAGTTGTGGGATGCACTATCTGCAAGATGTGAAGGCAAAGATCAATACAAGAAGAGTAGAAGAAAAGTGCTGAACAAAGAATTTGAAATTTTTTAACACTATGATAAAGAAAATTCCTGCACTTGTATCCAAATTTTCAGATCTAATCAGTGAAATGAAAGTGGTGAACATTGAAAAGACCGATGAGGAACTGAAAAAGAAACTGATGGAAGCTTTACCTGGCAAAGTGGGAGAATTATGTTCTACTACTTACTCATGATAAGGAATACTCAATATTGTCATTTCATGATTTAACTGGGAAGTTGTATGCTAGAGAAATGGAAACGATAACATCCAACAAATCAACTGCACAATTACAAAATCCGGAATTATATCATGGTCAAAATTCTGCAAGCATCAATGCAAAGTCTAAATCATCTAGTTTTGATTCATCAATCCACCTCAAACAACATTTTTTGCTGGTCATGGTTTAGGAAATTCTGCAAATTCATCAAGGGGGTGTAACTTCACTATTCCAAATCATTCAAGTCAGACATCATTTTCTCCAAAAACACCGGATGAACATTTTGCATTAATTTCTGCTTTATTATCTTCATATTATGGATTACTCAATGGTGGTTTGACAACATCTAATTTGATTGAAGAAGATTTTGATCAGATCGATCCAGATAACCTTGAACAAATGGATATTAATTGGCAACTTACAATGTTAGCTCAAAGAGTTAAAAGATTCAAGAAGAGGACTGGATTCCAAAGTTTAAATCCAGATGGCAAGGTTGGCATAGATAAATCAAAGGCAAAATGCTTCAAATGTTATTTTGGACATTTTACTTGTGAATGTTCAAAATCAAATGCTTCTTCATCAAAGTCTCCAACAACTTTAGTTTCTCTAGTTGATAAACAACTGGGGGCGAACTTCTGATGATTCACATCCAGTTGCTTTAACAGCTATTACTTCTGAGTCAAAATCACTAACATCGAATGAAGGTTATGATTGGACTGCCAATTTTCCTCAAGAGTCTGCACTTTTTGCTCCATCTGCGATGATTGCTCAAATTATTCATAGTGATGATGAAGTAGATGTCACACCCCCAATTTCCACTAACGGAGTATAACCGTGTGGGGTGTGATCCAGACCAGGATCCAAGTCTTTGGTTACAACCAAGCCATAGTTAAAGGGGTAAACAGTCATGTATTACATTAAATAAATCAGAGTTTACATTTCACAAAAATCAGCGGAAACATTAAAAGTTTACAAGGTTGTTGTTTAGTAAAAGTGATTACTAAAGTATCTGAAATACGACTTTCAAAAGGGTTTTACAAAGAACCAGTACTGCCAACGCCCGTGCCATCCATGATCCTCCAAGCAACCTGAAAAGCATTCAACAATCAAGTGTCAGCCAAGGCTGGTGAGTTCACTAAAGCGGTCTGCACGTCACATGTAGACCTAATGTATATGAATAGAGAAAGGTAAAACACAATCAATAATCATAAGACCGGTAAAATTCCATATCGAAGGTAGCTAGCCTATAGTTATGCACACCTGAATTGTTTGTAACCGAAGCTGACAATGTTTTGATAGGGAATACCTATGAACCTTGCCTTCCCGTGTCTTTACGGATCACGGTGAGTAGGCTAACATTGATCTCAGTCTGACCGCCAGTCTGGAGGGTGCATCACGTGCACCACTGAGCGGGGGTGTCAATCCCCAGTAGTACTACTCAATATTACCTCGCTATTGTATATTAACGGCCCGAAAGTAAGGACCTTTTATAAATAAAGTTCAATTCAGTGAAACATATGATATCATGTCGGAAATTTACCCAGTAAGAAATACCTTACCGTTTGGGTCACCATCCTTACCAGATGCAACCACCTGCGCGTTATCGTCCCTGAAAGGACATAACAATAATATAAATGAACTCACCTTAGGGTGCACTGGTACCTAGCACTTGTTTCAACAGGTTGGTCAAAGTCAACCTATTCGGATAAATATGGTCTAATGAAATTAGAAGGTGTCGCGAGGACGAAACTAGCACATAAGCACCTAAACATGTTTCATGCAATCATACAAGTCACTCAATGCACATACAAGTCCCAGATTGGGAGAAAATCAAGAAACTGCAATTTATGTCAAAGTTGACCCAGAAAGTCAAACTTCAAGCACTTAACTAGTGGCATAGCTAAAATCCACAATACTTGGAATTAGATTCTTAAATTTTACAGGAATATACTACATATCATTTAGGGAATGTTGCAAAAAGAATCAACTCAATCGGATAAGTAATGAGAAAGTTATGCGCGTCGGAAGTTGGAAATTTTAGCTTTTTACAAAATAGTCAAAGTAGGTTTAAAATTTGCATAACTCATTCAAAACTTAGAGTTTGAACATGAAACCTTCCAGATCTTACTTTTATTATATAAAACTCATTTTCATTTAACAAACCCTCATTAAAACAAGGTTATCATGCTCAACCAAAAAGCAAAGTCCACTTTTCACAGAAAAATACAGCTCTGCGCACCTAACTTGCAGCAGTGTTTTGTATGACCAAACGAAGGTTTTAGAAAGTGTGCGAGTAGCCGTTGTAAAGATAACACATCCTACTTTACTAGGGAAAAAGAATCAATAAGTTTCGAGCAAAATTGAGTAAGTTATGGCTGCTGCAAGTTGACCAAAAATTCTGGTCAAAGCTGTAAAGAATTTCAACTTTGCAAAAGTATGGGATCTCAATTCTATGCTAACATTTGATCAATTAAACACCTCCTAACAAGCTTCTAACCATGATAACATATAATTTCTGTAGTGAACATGTTCATACCAAAAGCATAGCAAAATCTCAATCATCAAGTTAACATACAAGCACATTGCACCTTATATTCATACCCAAACACCCATCTAACATTTAAAACACATGGAGCAAATTTATGAGGTAAACTTCCAGATCTAAAACCCAATTAAAATCTGTCCCAAATTAATAGTGCGCATACTTTAACCTAAATTAAGTTTCATGAGCATACAAACTACACATCTAGCACAAAACACTAGAAACCACACATGCAACCAACAAATTTCGGATTTGGGGTTTTAGGGTTTTTACAAACCTTGAAGAAAACGAGAATGTATGAAGATGAGATGGAGGAGAAGCTTCCTTGAGTGTTCTTGTAGCTTGATTGAGCTTCCAAACTCCAAATCTTGCTTGCTTGGTGATGGATTTCGAAATTCTTCAAGAGTTGGTGGGTGTGTGCATGAAACCGTAAGGAGGGGAGGAGGAGGAGAAGAAAAACGTGAAATGGGGAGAGGGGGAGGAGATGGGCAGATTTCTATTAAGTTATATTTACATGTTTGGCCCCTCAAGTTCTACTTTAAACATAACAAGCATAAAACCCATTTAAGTGGGTTTTTAACTAAAAGTTGTAAAGTAAAAATTTTAAAAATGTTTCTAAGTATTTTTAACTTATTTATCATGCAAGATTTAGTTGGGTTACATAAATTTAATGTTTACTCATAAAATTTTCAATTTACGCGCGAAGTCCGGTTTTCACCCGAAAACGCGAAATTCTCAAATAACACATAAAGTCGCAAAACAAATTTACAAACCAAGTTACTAACACCAATTAGCAAATATACAGGAACAAACATATAATCATTCAATAACTGGTCTCGGGTTCGTTAACGGAACTAACGGAAAAGTTAACGGGGGTTAACTTGGGAAGTTGCAGTTGTCACAGCCTCCCCATGTTAAAGAATTTTCGTCCGGAAAATTGTCGTAGTGCTAACCGTTTAACGGATATATATATGATTAAAATGCATCGAATGAACATTTCGCATAACCGTATGAAGAGTGATTTTCTATAACGAACGTTTTCATGAGTGAGCTAAATCGCATCGCATGGTTAGGTTTAACAAGTGTCACGATGACACCGTATCCGAATTCGAAGTATTTAATACGACGAATTGACCATATGTCCGAGTAGTCTTCAGCTATAATATCCAATAGGATAACAGAAGGTATTGTGTCAAATGACACGGTAGAGGCAAGAAGTGTTGCTAAAAGGGTTCGAACGTTAACGTACCTAGAGAGTGGGTATGCATCCCTGAATTTGGCTAAGATCGGGTGGTTCTTACAGTTTGCAGAAAAGGTATAGGAAGATGACGCTGCAAGGTATCGTAGTACCAATAGCATAGCGAGTAAGCGCGGTAATCTCATAAAGAAGTGCTCTGCTTCACCAAGGCGGTGACAATTTAGGCGTACGCGAGGTTAACAAGTCGTGGTATGTCAGAAATGCAATAACTAGAGGACCAATTGAAATATTTCACCAATTTCTAGTGTGAACCAAGACGAGTATGGATCTGGGACAAGTAAACGTTGATAAGGGTCCTGGAAAGGTCATGGGATTGCTCCAAGGAACACGTGATTTGTCTTTTATAATATAAAACGTCAGTTGTTAAAACGTTGTTGTTCATTTAGGTTGTAATATTTATTTAACAAAATTTATATCAGGATAGTTCCTATTAATTTAGAGAGTTGGAATAAAAACACTAAGTTTCATTTGATTAAACTGTATGAGGGACATGCGAAATTTCAACGAAAGTAATATAAATTTTGCTTTTGTGGGCACTGTCCCATTAAATGAAGTTTCTTAGAATAAGGTTTTTGTTTATGATTTCAAAGTAAATATGTGGTTCAACACTGATCCCACCTTCCACATGCCGACAGAGCTTATGTATAGGGTGTGCCGCAGCTAACCCACCACACTACCAGCACGTTGAGGGTGTACCAGTTTCCTTGCCATTCCTGGCTATTTGACAAATCTTGTTAGATAATATACTTGAAAATAAGGTATCTTATGTTTTTCCCCAATGCTTTTGAGTTGATTGAGAGAGAAAGATTTGAAACCATGCAACATGTGAAAATTTTGAATTTTGCGACAAAAAGGGTTTTTCCATGTTTTTGGTCGGTGGGGTCTTAACCCATGGTGAGGATTATCAAGAGTTCAGCGTACGCAACGCGAATACAATTTGGGTTTCTGAAGGGGATTTAAAGAATAAGGTAGTCCTTCACGTTGAGGTTAAAATGAGGTTTGCCAGCATGGGATATATCGTTACGCATATTACCCTCCTGTAAAGATCCAAAGAAAGAGTGACGTTCTAATGACCGATAGGTTATTTGTAGAAGCATAAATGATAACAAGTTTGGGAACACAGACTCAGGATGAAGGGCGAGGTAGCTAGTGTAGGGTAGTTACAACTGCACGTTTTCGAAGAGAGTCATACGGTACAATTGACGCGGATCCAGAGAAAACGAATTTGGGTCGATTGAGACAAATGCGAGTGTGTCAATGGTTGTACCGTACAGTAGGACAAATTTCATGTAAGAACATAAGTTTATGTCGGCCCTCAAGGGTAAGTAAAAGTGAAAACATGTAGTAAGAGTGGGTCTCCGAAATACCAAGTGCTGATGAATTTAAATACTAGCTGGATTTCAATGAGTGTATATACAAATTGTAGTTAAGGTTTCGCGAGGTCTACTGCGTATCGAAAATCTGCATATACAATAAATTCAAACGTGTCTTCGCTAAATCTGGAGTCAATCTACCTCCTTACGCATGTTGTCGAGAGTTCGAGTGAATCATTTGATTAAGTCACCATTGGTTATGAAACAGGAGTTACCAAAGAGAATTTTCCTAGAAATGGAGGAACGAGGACAATGGGTATCAATGTATGATGTTGCGGAACTTTCCTAGCATACACTGGCTTTTGCTGGTTGTCACTGTTGGTCGTACGGGAGCCTTTGAAAATAAGGGACATGGAAATGTCATCGAGGAGGGTAACTAGCCACAATGGCTCAAGGCTTAAGGACCAACTAAGTCACAAAAGGTAATAAGAGGAAAAGTTCACTGGTAGCGAAGTTCACACATGAATCGGGTGTTGAAAATTAAAACAGATCGTACGGGGTTCGGGAAGTGACAAACATTGCTCTGTTGAGTGAAACTGTAATCGCAGTGGGGTATAAAGTGCGTGAAATCGTGACGAGGCTATTAACAACATTTGTTGACTCGTACAGACGTACCGGGAGTTACTAGTCAAGGGAAGAAAAAAAAAACTTCATAGGAGGTTCCTATCGAGAGGTTGGCTTCAAATGTTCGAGGCGTAATTGTCCATTCAAGACGTCCGGGCTTCCATCAGGTTAGAGTTTATGAAGTCGTTGTACAATTGCGAGGGCTTGCAGAGTGGTTATAGCAGTAACTTTCATAAGAGTAGAATTAAGAGTGCGGATAAATCAAGATCAGTTATAAGTTTAACCATGGATCGCTCGCAGCGAGGGGAGGTCTCGTCACCAAATGACGTAAGTGATATGATGTTTCACGGGGGTTATCATTTGCACCAGCATTTCTAAAGGATTTTGATAGGTTGGATACTATATCTAGAAGAAAGAAGAACAAGTGTGATAGCAAAATGAACTTTGCTAGATGTCCTCAACCATATGGTTGAGTCCCATAAGCTTCAGAATTTGATGTTAGGGAATTTTTGAAAATGCAAGGTCGTATTCCTTACAACCGACGGTCTGCCGAGCAGGATTCCCCAGGGCTTCCATACACTGCAAATTACATTTACGTGTGCACCCGTAACGGCAATTTACCTTGTATGGTCACGCTGGTTACTCTTACTTTAGTTACCAGGTTCGATGGGGTAGTATGTGGTTTCCAAGGGGTAAGTATCAAGAATGTGGTCATTAAATCAAAGGTAACTGACTGGGATTTGCCAAGGAGACAAGTTCTGAGAATAACAGCTCATCTAATTTAAAGTTTATCGTAGGTACAATTTGGTAAGCAAGTGGTTCAGTAGGAGTATGGGCAGGGCAGGCTACAATGCCCCCAACTTACTTAAAGATATAGAGTAGTTATTGTCTGACTCGATCACGAATCCGTTATATACACATATGTTTATATATATACTGAGAGAATCTCATATTATACTTAGTCATCACATGCCTGATTTCATTTATGTTACTAAAGTCACATTCACGTTGAATTATCACACAACACTATGTGATTTATAATGCGAGGTCTAAACTGACCAAGGAAAATAGTGTCAACATATTAGGGTAACAGACGCAGTTACAAGCATCCCATGAGAAATCACCTGATTCTATACAGTGCTGCCCTATACGAGGCTAAACAGCGTTCTTTACTAACGCGTTACGATAAAGGTACTCTCGGTGTGTGGTAATGGGTGTCTTAACCGAATAGGATCTACTACGACTCCTATTTATGTTATAAGAGAGTATGATCAGTTAAGCTGAGGATACGTTGGATCATTGCCTTAGAGTCTAGATTACCATGATCTAGGCCTAAAGGTAAACCTACCTAGGTCTATCAAAACAAACAATGATGTTAAGGGTTAAACAAGTCCGTAAAGATATCAGGATCCTAAACAATGGATCTTGCCCTATTCGTGAAGCTAGTGCATAACTACAAGCACTTACGATTAATCATTCAAGTTTTGTTGATGTAACCAAGTAAAAGTCGGTGAATACATGCTTAAAAGGAAATCCTCTCTGATTGCATCTTAGGTGGGTCTTACCCCCAGTATGGTTCTTGATGGTCCTGTATAGACTATACAGAGAGCAATGTGCATTCTAACATGTGGTACAAACAATTGCTACACCAATTCTTGTAAATTCTTCCAGGTGTCCCCTTGAAGTTCGCTAAGAACTCTTTAAGTCCGCTAAGTCATGTTCAAGTTCTCTAAGAGCAACTCAAGTTCGCTAAGGAGTGTTTCAAGTCCGCTAAGAACAAGTCCGCTAGGAACAAGTTCGCTAAGAACAACTTAAGTTCGCTAAGCACAAGTTCGCTAAGCACCATACAAGTTCGCTAAGAACAGTCAAGTTTGCTAGATGGAAGTTCGCTAAGAACAGCACAAGTTCGCTAAGAACAAAAGTTCAATTTCGCTAACAGAAGTTCGCTAAGAAGGATTCAAGTTCGCTAAGGTCTTGGTCAAGTTCGCTAAGAACAATATCAAGTCCGCTAAGAAGGAAAATCAAGTCCGCTAAGAACAACTCAATCAAGTTCGCTAACAGTGCAATGAAGTTCGCTAAGAGGAAAGGAAGTCTGCTAAGAAGGATGTGACAAGTACGCTAAGACTACACTTAGAAAAATTTTCTGACTCAAAATCTCCAAAATTTCTAAGCCTCGGGAAAGAAAAATTTCTACCCAAAATTCCAATTCCTTGACACATGACAGGACTTCTAAATGAGGATCATCTTCAGCACGCGGGGCAGTACTTTTTGGGGGACGTGTTGTAACCAAATCTTTTCCAAAAACAGTTACAGTCCAGAAAATTTTACTTCTAAAAATGTTCTGGTTCGCTGTAACCAAGGGCTCTGATACCAATCTGTCACACCCCCAATTTCCACTAACGGAGTATAACCGTGTGGGGTGTGATCCAGACCAGGATCCAAGTCTTTGGTTACAACCAAGCCATAGTTAAAGGGGTAAACAGTCATGTATTACATTAAATAAATCAGAGTTTACATTTCACAAAAATCAGCAGAAACATTAAAAGTTTACAAGGTTGTTGTTTAGTAAAAGTGATTACTAAAGTATCTGAAATACGACTTTCAAAAGGGTTTTACAAAGAACCAGTACTGCCAACGCCCGTGCCATCCATGATCCTCCAAGCAACCTGAAAAGCATTCAACAATCAAGTGTCAGCCAAGGCTGGTGAGTTCACTAAAGCGGTCTGCACGTCACATGTAGACCTAATGTATATGAATAGAGAAAGGTAAAACACAATCAATAATCATAAGACCGGTAAAATTCCATATCGAAGGTAGCTAGCCTATAGTTATGCACACCTGAATTGTTTGTAACCGAAGCTGACAATGTTTTGATAGGGAATACCTATGAACCTTGCCTTCCCGTGTCTTTACGGGTCACGGTGGGTAGGCTAACATTGATCTCAGTCCGACCGCCAGTCGGAAGGGTGCATCACGTGCACCACTGAGCGGTGGTGTCAATCCCCAGTAGTACTACTCAATATTACCTCGTTATTGTATATTAACGGACCGAAAGTAAGGACTTTTTATAAATAAAGTTCAATTCAGTGAAACATATGATATCATGTCGGAAATTTACCCAGTAAGAAATACCTTGCCGTTTGGGTCACCATCCTTACTGGATGCAACCACCTGCGCGTTATCGTCCCTGAACGGACATAACAATAATATAAATGAACTCACCTTAGGGTGCACTGGTACCTAGCACTTGATTCAACAGGTTGGTCAAAGTCAACCTATTCGGATAAATATGGTCTAATGAAATTAGAAGGTGTCGCGAGGACGAAACTAGCACATAAGCACCTAAACATGTTTCATGCAATCATAAAAGTCACTCAATGCACATACAAGTCCCAGATTGGGAGAAAATCAAGAAATTGCAATTTATGTCAAAGTTGACCCAGAAAGTCAAACTTCAAGCACTTAACTAGTGGCATAGCTAAAATCCACAATACTTGGAATTAGATTCTTAAATTTTACAGGCATATACTACATATCATTTAGGGAATGTTGCAAAAAGAATCAACTCTATCGGATAAGTATTGAGAAAGTTATGCGCGTCGGAAGTTGGAAATTTTAGCTTTTTACAAAATAGTCAAAGTAGGTTTAAAATTTGCATAACTCATTCAAAACTTAGAGTTTGAACATGAAACCTTCCAGATCTTACTTTTATTATATAAAACTCATTTTCATTTAACAAACCCTCATTAAAACGAGGTTATCATGCTCAACCAAAAAGCAAAGTCCACTTTTCACAGAAAAATACAGCTCTGTGCACCTAACTTGCAGCAGTGTTTTGGATGACCAAAAGGAGGTTTTAGAAAGTGTGCAAGTAGCCGTTGTAAAGATAACACATCCTACTTTACTAGGGAAAAAGAATCAATCAGTTTCGAGCAAAATTGACTAAGTTATGGCTGCTTCAAGTTGACCAAAAATTCTGGTCAAAGCTGTAAAGAATTTCAACTTTGCAAAAGTATGGGATTTCAATTCTATGCTAATATTTGATCAATTAAACACCTCCTAACAAGTTTCTAACCATGATAACATATAATTTCTGTAGTGAACATGTTCATACCAAAAGCATAGCAAAATCTCAATCATCAAGTTAACATACAAGCACATTGCACCTTATATTCATACCCAAACACCCATCTAACATTTAAAACACATGGAGCAAATTTATGAGGTAAATTTCCAGATCTAAAACCCAATTAAAATCTGTCCCAAATTAAGAGTGAGCATACTTTAACCTAAATTAAGTTTCATGAGCATACAAACTACACATCTAGCACAAAACACTAGAAAACACACATGCAACCAACAAATTTCGGATTTGGGGTTTTAGGGTTTTTACAAACCTTGAAGAAAATGAGAATGGATGAAGATGAGATGGAGGAGAAGCTTCCTTGAGTGTTCTTGTAGCTTGATTGAGCTTCCAAACTTCAAATCTTGCTTGCTTGGTGATGGATTTCGAAATTCTTCAAGAGTTGGTGGGTGTGTGCATGAAACCGTAAGGAGGGGAGGAGGAGGAGGAGAAGAAAAACGTGAAATGGGGGAGAGGGGGAGGAGATGGGCAGATTTCTATTAAGTTATATTTACATGTTTGGCCCCTCAAGTTCTACTTTAAACATAACAAGCATAAAACCCATTTAAGTGGGTTTTTAACTAAAAGTTGTAAAGTAAAAATTTTAAAAATGTTTCTAAGTGTTTTTAACTTATTTATCATGCAAGATTTAGTTGGGTTACATAAATTTAATGTTTACTCATAAAATTTTCAATTTACGCGCGAAGTCCGATTATCACCCGAAAACGCGAAATTCTCAAATAACACATAAAGTCGCAAAACAAATTTACAAACCAAGTTACTAACACCAATTAGCAAATATACAGGAACAAACATATAATCATTTAATAACTGGTCTCGGGTTCGTTAACGGAACTAACGGAAAAGTTAACGGGGTTAACTTGGGAAGTTGCAGTTGTCACAGTAGAAGTAACTGATTCAGAATCTAAAATAAGTGGTCCTGGAAATAGTCGCTATGTATCGGTTTGTGAGTTTTGTTCTCAGAAAGACAAGAAGATTCAAGGGTTGGTAAAAGAAAATGAGTTGTTGGTTGCTGAAAATAAAAGAAAGATAGAAGAGTTGACAGGTGAACATAAAAAGTTGAGAGATCTAATTCAATAATTGTCCTCTCAAAAAGCAAAGTTTTCAGATTTTCAGGCAGAGGTTGTTGAGAAAGAATTGAAATTTCAAAGTCTTGAAAAAGAGTTTGAACAGAAAATTACAAAATTATCTGAAGAAAATGTTCAATTAGTTGATGAAGTTGAGAAATGGAAGGCAGAAGCTGAGGATGCTGCAAATGATTTTAATAACTTGTTTGAAAAGTCCAAGATTAAACTTGAGTTACTTACCAAGGCTTCTGATGACTCGGTTGCTAAAATTGAAGCATATTAGCTTAATTTGGAGAATTTGTTAGATGAGAAGCGGGAATTGGCAAGAGTAAATAAGTTGCAAAATTTAAATTTGGATATTCAGAAAAGAAATGAAGATAAGTTGCAAAAGGAATTATGGGTTGGACTTGATGAATTGAGGTTGCGAAAGTATGAAACTCATAAAGTGGTGAAGAAGTTGATTGCTACGGAAAAAGAATTGGCTGAAGCTTAACAAAAGATTTCTGAACTAAAGATTGAAGTCATTGATTCAAAACGTCTTTTGAACAATGTTACTAATTCACAATCTTTTACAAGTTTCTTGGCCAAAGATGATAACTTTGAGAAGATGTTCAACAAAACAGTTTCACCACCAGGAAGTCTCAAAGAAGGTGTTAATGATCTGAAGGAAAAGGTAGAAGTTGGTGATTATTCTGAATTTGGTGATAAAAAATCTGATGGGGGAAAGGTTGTGAACTTACAGAAAGAACAGAAAGATGAAAAGATTGTGTCCGATGAAGAAGAGAAATCAGCAAGTTCAACTGAGAAGACTGCTATTGATGAAATAATATTCTATGAACAAAAGAATGTTAAAGTAGTGAAAGCTGAGTTTTCCAGTCTTGCAAAGAACGGACATACATCATCTGGTTCTGAAGAAAAGGTTTCGGGTAAACATGTTGGGTTGGGTTTCAAGACCAAGAATGTTAAAATTGATGGGTCTCAAGGTTCAAAACAACAAAATTTGAAGCATGTCAAGCTGAAGCAAGTAAGGAAAGATGTTTTTAAAACTGACAAGGTTCAGCCCGAGAGGTTTTACAAACTCAAGGGTTCGGAACAAATATTTTCTGATAAAGAATTTCCACTTCATTGTGTTAATTCTCAGAAAATATCAGAGGTTTTTGTGAAGACTACTGATCCAAGGCACAAGAAGCATCAATATGCCCAATATTCTTCTGGAGGTTCAAATTCTACTCCAAAAAGCCCGACATCAAGATCGGTTCATGATCATCAATTTCAGGTATATGATACTTTTTATGATCATTTTGGAGATATTAATTGTTGTGAAGCTTTGCAGAGACCAAAGAGGAAAAATGTAAACAATCGTTTATGTTACAATTGCCGACAAAAAGGGCATATGGCACAAGATTCTCATATCACTGCTGCTTCTAGTTCAAGGAAAAGACAGGCTCCTTATGTTGGTAAATCTGCCAAATACAGATTTATTGACGAATATGGTAGAGTATTTGATGAATTTCAACCGACATATTCTCAACATCAAAGAAAGTTTTTACCTAAATTTCAAAATGATTCATCTGTCGGTTGTTCGTCACAATCTACTGCGACGGGTTCATCAGATACTGATTTACCAAAACAACATACTTGGAAACCTAAAGTGGTTTCAAAAGGAAACCAAGACACTGGTCGACCAGAAGCGATTCGCTTCAGGTCATTTATAAACTGATGTGTTTGACCAGTGTGCAGATACTTCTAGAAGACCTATTAGTGACTGAACAGTTGCTGATGGAGGAATATTCTGCTGATTTAAGTTAAATTACATGTGACATCAATTTTCAAAAACTGAAATTTTTCTGAAATCTAAATCGGAAAGGTATCCATGTCGAAAGGCCAATTTTCTTTCTTTAATGCTTTTTGTTTGTAGTTTATGGGGAGAAAGTTGAAAATACCAAAAATAGTGTCTTTGTGTTTTTTGTTAAAATGAAAATCCAAAAATAGAGTTTTCATTTTAAGGGGAGAAAAAGAGAAAAATACAAAAACATTGAAAAACATAAAAATACAAAAACATTGGAAAATGAGAAATTGTATCCGACATGATTAGGAAGTGATGGTACATTGGCTACGTGTCTGAATCATGGATAAAATAGATGAAAAAGTCATAAGATCATTGCTCGATGTGCTTGGTAGGCTTGGCATTAAATAAGAAAGTATTCAGATGTGATATTCATTAAATATTAATGCTTGACCAAGTGGACAACATCTTGAAGCATATATCAAGATAGTGAAAAGATGTGTGAAAAAGAAAAATGGAAGTCACTGTGTAAACATGTGTTCATTTTGCAAAGATTTAAACTTGTTTAATTTTCTTTATTTTGTCAAACGATCGGACTTTTTCTGCGTGTCCACAAGACCGACCTGATCGTTGTTCGTTTGACGTTATGCTTTATTTTCTTTGGTGTTTCGTATAACTCATCGGACTTTCTCTGCATGTATGGGAGTACCAACCTGATTGTTGTTGGGTTATACAATTTCAACTTGTTTTATTTTCTTATTTTTGTTAAATCCGCGGCCTTATCTGCGTATCGAAAGATCGACCTTAAGGTAGACGATTTAACGTTCTTATATCTTTTTGCATGGAACGCAGGTGACGATATCATAAACACAATCATTATGTGATTAAATCAAAATGAAATCACAAAGTGTGATAAGCAAATGTATATCTGAGTATGTCTGATAGTGTGGGATACACTGGTAAAAGCAATCTAATCAATACAATAACATATCCAGATGTTATAAGTATGATTGTGCCCGGGTTTAAGATGGACAAATTATACCGGTAATCGACATGACTTATGAGCTGAAGTAATTGAAATTGAAGTGTAGTTAGACATGTTATGTTCAATATGATTCCAAGTTGTGATCTTTCTCACAAAAGATAAAAATAGTGTCTGATTCGGTATTGCATTTATATTTCATATCTGAAAAATTCCAAAAAGATTTTAGGTGTGTTTTAGCATAAACTTAGAAAAATCAAAAAGATTTTAGGTGTGTTTTGATATAAAGTTTCAAAAAGCCAAAGAGATCTTGTTTCTTATTTGTTTTCGACTGATCGACATGCGATACGGAATCAAATTGCAAATCTATATCTTTGATTCTCAAAGAGAAGTTTTGCGCCAAGATTAAATTAGTTTTCAAAAGAAAAAGGAAACCGCATTTCTGTCTTCTGAAATTGCAGGTTATGTGTGTCAAGACTCAAGCATGGTGAAAGGGAGAGTTTGAAGTATCGTTCACAAGTGGATCTTGAATATCAAAGATGATGCAAGAAGTGATCTAGCCATGCAAGCTCTATTTCTGACAAGATTTCAAGTTGAAGATCGGATGCAACAATGTTGAAGATTGAAGACTGGAGTTTAGTTAGAGAATAGATACACTATACATTAAGGGGGAGTTTGTTAGAGCATATTCCTATGCTACAATGTGTCTCGTGTATTGTATCTAGATTAGAGCTAGTCTGTGAGTTGTAGTGGCAATATCAATGGTGTCGTACCAACTGGTACACCGTACCAATTGGTACGCCCGTACCAATTGGTCCACCAGTTGGTACGCATGACAAATTGTCACTAACAATAAATACCGTGTGTTAGAATGATAGCTTAGAACTTCATCTGTCATTTCTACACCTTTCTGTGTGTGTTCTAGAGAGAGAAACCAGGGCTTACTTCTTGTAATCTTCAATTGATTAATAAGAACAAAGCTTAGTTACTTCTCGTGTTCACTAGATTGATCAAAGCATGCAGTAGTAAGATCGTATCTCGGTATTACACAGAAGCCGACTGCAGCGCACGTAGTTTGTATAAAGCCTTAATTCTATTAAGCGGATGTCTATAATAACACCAGCTTCAGTGTTTATATTAACCTATAATATCAAAACCAGTTAACTGTCCTAAGACCCCTAATAGCCATGCTAAGATAACAACCAAAATGAAACTCGCAGCCCCTAAGTTCTCCACTTCATTTTTTTAAAACATGTATAATACTTTCGTTATTCAACTATTCTCCCACGATTTAAGTGAAATGATTTAAGGTTTCTATGTCCCTCGCCAAAAATTCTGGAATTAAACAATGAATGTGGGAAAGGACATACTTGCAATTCTTAATGCTTATTACTGAATCTTAACCCCCTTCCAAATGCCTACAAATTTTAGCAAACAACGGGTTGAAAATGATAACTGCCTTCATTATTACCTGCAAAGGAAAAAAGAAACACAGTCTTCAATTTAGTCCTGCTTTCATTAAATTTAAAGATAATGGTTACTAATTCTCAAAATCAAAATCAAAATCGATATATGAATGCTTTGTGTACCAATTGTTGATTATTCAAATGCTGAAGTCATGAAGAAAACCGAGACGATTAGGTGAAGGATGGAGGCTGACAAAGAATCTTTAAAAATCCTAGATTAGGAGAAGACGATGAAGATTAGCAAACGAAGATGAAAGTATAGCGTTAGAGGAGAGGAGATGAGTAATATAGCATTCTTGATCGACGGGCAGAGCTTCTTCTTCAATGGTCTCCATAGACATGAGGGAAGGAGATGAAAATGGTGAATGAGGAAGTGTATCAGGGAATTAGGATTTTCTTGAGTGGCGAGTTATAAGAGAAAAGGGTCGGATAATAAGATCCGCATTATGAGCGAGAAAATGAGCCCAAGGAGCGGTGTAGTGATGCCACGTCACCGATTTATTTTCATTTATTAAAATAGATGATATTTCGTTATGTCATCTCATCCCTTATACAGGTAACTTTGTGATTATAAGGGGATAAATACGATACAAACCTTGTTTTAGCTACAAATCGTAAGAACCAATTTGAGCCACTAGATCCTTTGACGTGGTGGGCTATGATTAAATACACATCACCAATTCAAAATTACATATTAAATAGAGGTGTGGAAGGTTAATTTGGTAAATCTGCTATTTTATTTAAAGCAACCAAAATCTATTCCCAAATATCTTGCAAGTTAGTGTTTTGAAATTCAAAACCCGTTGAAATCGTGATGGAACCAAAAGAAAGACAAATCAATATATACCCTTTGGCGTAACTTGCAATCGACTTACAAAAACTAATGCGAGGAGGAATTTTGGATCGAGGCGGCGGGATGGATTGTATTGGAAGCGATAAAAACCCCTAAAACACCTAAGAAATTCTTGATTTAGAATGTTTTAGTCCAATTGCAAATCGGTGCAATTAGAATATCAGAAGACATGGATAGATCATAAATAACACTTTGTTATATCGGAAAACATGGTGGGTATTTTACAATTCCTAAAATAGCACTCTATTATTTTGAAAAAGGTATGGATCGTCGTAAATAGCACTTTGTTATTTCTAGAAACACATTCGTTATTTTGCAATTCCGTAAATAGTATTGTGTTCTTTTGCAAAACCATCTTGATACATAAATAGCGCTTAACAATTCAAAAAATAGCACTAATTTGATACATAATAGCAATTAACGATTCAAAATAGCAGTGTGTTTTAGTTATTAGAGCATGATTCTGTTCTTCGTGTGAAGTATCAAGTTCAAGAACAATGCTACAAAAGAGGTTGTGTCCGAAGTGACCCGAACTGCCAGTTCGGGTGCACATGAACTGACCCGAAGTGGCAGTTCGTGTGACAGCTGGTTTGGACATTTTTGTCTAACTATAAATAGATCGTTTTGTATAGGATTTATGACGACTGATAGATTCTACTGTGTGTATTTCTATGTGTGTACTCTGATTGTTAAGCAATACAATTCCATATTGTTTTTACATCTCGTGTCTCGTTTTCATACTCGAATTACACGTTTGATCATTGATCAAGTAGACGATCCACAACTCACGAACTTACAAGTGGTATCAGAGCTTTCGGTTTAATCTACGGATCAAATCTCAACTGTTTTTCGAACTTTTAGTTCAAAAAGTGGGGGTTTTTGAAAAACTAGTGCGTTTTTTACTTCCGTTTGATCATCTCTGCTGTGTTTTTAGTGAAAAATCCAATCCTAAATCTACTTTTGAGTATATCTGATTAACTGCTACAAATCACGTTCAAAAACACTCGAAATTGTGAAAATTGTGTCGAAAACGGTCCAGTTCGGATGAGTTCGGGTGAAGAACTGTCTGTCTGAAAAATAACTGCTCCGAAGTGTGAGTTCGGTTGGGTTTGGATAAGTTTGGTCAAGCGAAGTGAGAGTTCGGGTGAGTTCGGTCTAGCGAAGTGTTCGTTCAGATTCAGTTTGGTTGATCTCAGTTTGGTTGAGTTCGTGTACCCGAAGTCACAGTTCAGCTAAATTGTTTCAGTTTGGAACCTGTAAGAGCGTGGTACGATCTTACTGCTGATAGAATCAATCGATCTAATGAACACGAGAAAGTAAATAAGAGTTTTCTTAGTGAATCACTTGAAGATTACAATAAATACTTTCTGGTTTCTCTCTCTAGAACACACACACACAAAATGAGTAGAATAACAGACCTTTTTAAACACACTAAAGAGGTCAACCTATTTATAGGTGACACTAACTAGCCCAACGTACCATCCAACATACCATCTAGTACTTTGGCTCCGTACCAATTTGCAAGGACCATGGTACGCTGACTCTAAGACTCACACATATGCTCTCACATAGATACAATACACGAGACACACTGTAGCATAGGAATATTCTCTAACAAACTCGCCCTTAACGTGTAGTGTATCTATTCTAACTAAACTTCAGTCTTCAATCTTCAGCATTGCTATATCCGATCTTCAACTTGAAATTTATTATTCGCAAAAGAGCTTGCATGGCTGGATCACTCTTGAATAATCTTTGAACATCAAGATCCATTTGTGAAAGATACTTCAAACTCCCCCATTCACCATGCTTGAGTCTTGACATCACAGAACCTGCAATTTCAGAAGACTTAAACACGGCTTTCTTTTCTTTTATGAAAAAATAACTTAATCTTGGCGCATTATTTCTCTTCGAGAATCCAAAATATAGATTTGAAAATTTCATTTCGTATCACATGTCGATTGGTCGTAAACAAATAAGAAACAAAACCTTTTTGGCTTTTTGAAACTTTACATCAAAACACACCGAAAATATTTTTGATTTTTCTAAGATTATGCTAAAACACACCGAAAATCTTTTTGAATTTTTCAGATATGAAACATAAATGCAATACTGAACCAGACACTATTTTTGTCTTTTGCGAGAAAGATCACAACTTGGGATCATATTGAACATAACATGCTAAACTAAACTTCAACTTCAATTGCTTCAGCACACGATCGCTGGTATAATTTGTCCATCTTAAACTCAGGTACAATCATACTCATAACATCTGGATATGTTAAGGTATTGATTAGATTCGCTTTGACCAGTGTACCCCACACTATCAGACATACTCAGATATGCATTTGCTTATCACACTTTGTGATTTCACTTGTGATTTAACACATAGCGATTGAATTCATGATCTAGTCAGCTGTGTTCCATGCAAAATGAAATGAGAACGTTAAATCATCTACCTAAAGGTCGATCTTTCGATACGTAGATAAGGCCTCGGATGTAACAAAATAAGAAAAATAAAATCAAGTTGAAATTGTATAATTCAACAACAATCAGGTCGGTCTTGTGGACACGCAGAGAAAGTCCGATGAACTATACGAATCACCAAAGAAAATAAATGTTAGAGCATATTCCTATGCTACAATGTGTCTCGTGTATTGTATCTAGATTAGAGCATCTTTGTGAGTCAAATGGTCAACATACCAAGGTGGCCGTACCAAATGGTCCACTGTACCAATTGGTACCCCCGTACCAATTGGTTCACCAGTTGGTACGCCGGCCAGTATGTTGCACCTATAAATAGTTCGTGTTAGAATGATAGCTTAACACTTCTGTCATTTCTACACCGTTACTGTGTGTGTTCTAGATAGAGAAACCAAAGCTTACTTCTTGTAATCTTCAAGTGATTAATAAGAATAAAGCTTATTTACTTCTCGTGTTCACTAAATTGATCAAAGCATGCAGTAGTAAGATCGTATCTCGGTTTTACAATAAAGCAGAACCTTAAATGAATAACTATCGGGTCGATCTTGTGGATACGCAGAGATAGTCCGATCATTTAGAAAAATAAAGAAAATCAAACAAGTTTAAATCTTTGCAAAATGAACACATGTATACACAATGACTTCTCATTTTCATTTTCACATATCTTTTTCTTGATATCTTGAGATACAAATCAAGATATTATCCACTTGGTCAAGCATTAGTATTTAGTGTATATCACATCTGAATACTTTCTGATTTATTACCAAGCCTACCAAGCACATCGAACAATAATCTTATGGCTTTTTCATCTACTCTATCCATGAGTCAGATAATTAAGCCAATGTACCATCATTTCCCAATTATGTTGGATCAATTTCTCATTTTTCAATGTTTTTGTATTTTTTTCTCCCCCTTAAAATGAAAATTCTATTTTTGGATTTTTCATTTGAACAAAAACACAAAGACACTATTTTTGATATTTTCAATTTTCTCCCCCTAAACTACAAACAAAAGGCATTAAAGAAAGAAATTTGACCTTTCGACATGGTTACCTTTCAGTTTTTGTTTTCAGAAAATTTTTTAGTATTTTGAAATTTGATATCACTTGAAATATAAATTAGGCCAGCAGAATACTCCTCTATCAGTAACTTTTCAATCACCGATATGTCTTCTAGAAGTACCTGCACACTGGTCAAACACATCAGTTTATAAATGACCCGAAGTGAATCGCTTATGGTCGACCAGTGTCTTAATTACCCTTCAAAACCACTTTAGGTTTCCAGATTTGTTGTGTTGGTGATTCAGTATTTGATGAACCGGTCACAGTTGATTGTGACGAACAACCGACAGATGAATCATTTTGAGATTTAGGTAAAAATCTTCCTTGACGTTTAAAAAATGTCGGTTGAAATTCATCAAATACTCTGTCATATTCATCAATAAATTTGTATTTGGCAGATTTACCAACAAAAGGAACCTTTCCTCTTCGTGGAGTAGAAGCAGCAGTGACAGGACAATCTTGTGCCATATGCCCTTTTTGGCGGCAATTGTAACATAAGCGATTGCTTACATTTCTCCTCTTTTGTCTCTGCAAAGCTTCACAATACATATTTTCTCCAAAATAATCATAGAAAGAATCACATACCTGATGTCGATGAACATAAACCCATTTTGATGTCGGGCTCTTTGGAGTAGAAGTAGATCCTCCAAAAGAAAATTTAGCAGGTTGATTCTTCATGTTCTTCGGATCAGCATTCTTCACAAAATGTCTAAAATATTCTGAGCATCCACGCAATGAAGCGGGAATTCTTTTTCGAAAAATATTTGTTCCGAACCTTTGAGTTTGTAAAACCTCTCAGGTTGAACTTTTTTAGCTTTGAACACATCCTTTTGTACTTGCTTCAAATTAACTTTCTTTAATTTTTGTTGCTTTTGAACTTGAGACGTACCAATATCAGTAACTTTCTTCTGAAAACCTAAACCCTCATGTTTTCCAGATACCTTCTCTTCGGAACCAGGTGATTTATGCCCGTTCTTTGCAAGACGAGAAAATTCAGCTTTGACCTTGTTGACATCCTTTTGAGCATAGAAGATTATCTCATCAATGTCACTGTGAGAATGAATCTTCTCAGTTGAACTAGCTGATTTCTCTTCTTCAGTGGATGAAGAACCAGATACAAATTTTGAAGTTTTAGGAATCTCATAAATCCTCTCATTCTTCTTCTTCCCTTTCTTGTTATCTTTCTTTTTCTTCACAAGTGTTTCCTCATCAGATGTAGTATCAACAAATTTAGAATAATCACAATCTTCTACCTTTTTCGCCACCTCATTAACAACTTCTTTGAGACTACCCGGCGGTGAAACGGTCTTGTCAAACATTTTTTTCAAAATTTTCATCTGTTACTAAGAAGCTTGTGAAAGATTGTGAATTGGTGATATTATTCAAAAGACGATTTGCATCAATTACTTGAATCTTCAAATCGGAACTCTTTTGTTGAGCTTCAGGAAATTCTTTTTCTGTTGCAATCAACCTCTTAGCAACCTTATTTGTTTCATATTTTTCCAATCTCAAATTATCAAGCTCAACAAACAACTCTTTCTTTAACTTATCTTCATTTCTTTTCTGAATATCAAGATTCGCATTTTGCAATTTATTCACCCTTGCTAACTCCCTCTTTTTATCAACCAACTTTTCCATATCAATCTGAAATTGAGCAACTTGAGCAGCTTGTTCATCAGAAGTCTTGTTGAGCATATCAAGCTTACCCTTGGACTTTTCAAACAAATTATTGAAATCATTAGCAGCATCCTCAGCTTTAGGCTTTCATTTTTCAACTTCCTTGACTAATTCAGCATTTTCTTCAGATAATACTGTAAATTTCTATTCGAACTCCTTTTTAACACATTGAAACTTTAACTCTTTCTCAACAACTTTTGCTTGAAACTCTGAAAACTTTTCTCTTTGAGATGACAATTCTTGAATTAAACCTTCCAGCCTTTTCTGTACATCATCCAATTCTTCTATCTTCGTTTCATAATCAGCAACCAATAATTCATTCTCCTTTACCAAACTTGAATTCTTTTATGCTTTTGTGAACAAAATTTACAAACTGATTCATAACTACTAGTTTCAGATTCAGAATCACTCTGATCAATTTGAACCATAAATGCATGTTACATCTCAGCTAACTCAGCATTAAATGAATCTACAGGATTGTTATGAATTGCAGTAAAAGAAATAGGAGTTTCAAATTCTTTCGACCAGTCATATCCTTGATCAAATTGTGAGACTAATGCCTTGGAATCTAATTTATTTGTTGATGACTTTGATGAAGAAGCATTTGACTTTGAACCTTCACGAGCAAAATGTCCAAAATTAAAACATTTGAAACATTTTACCTTTGATTTGTCTAATCCAACTTTACCATCTGGATTTAAACTTTTGAATCGTGTTCTCTTCCTGAACCGTTTAGCTCTTTAGGCTAGCATAGCAAGTTGCCAATGGATATCCATTTGTTCAAGATTATCTGGATCGATCTGATCAAAATCTTCTTCAATCAGATTAGTTGTTGGCAAACCACCATTCGACAATCCATAGTATGATGATAATAATGCAGATATCAACGCCAAATGTTCATCAGGTGTTTTTGCAGAACTGAATTTTGACTTGAATGATTTGGAATAATGAAACTGCACCCTCTTAATGAACTTTCAGAATTTCCTGATCCATGGATAGCAACAAAAGCTGTTGGAACTGGATTTGATGAATCAAGACTAAATGATTTAGATTTTGCATTGATACTTGCAGAATTTTGACCATGATATAATTCAGGATTTTGCAGTTGAGCAGTTGATTTGTGTGAAGTCATCATTTCCATTTCTCTAGCATGAAGCTTTCCTATTAAATCATGAAATGATAATGTTGAATACTCTTTGTCATGAGTAAGCAACAAAACATAATTCTCCCATTTCTCTGGTAATGCTTCTAGCAGTTTCTCTTTTAATTCCTCCTCAGTCTTCTCAAGTTAACCACATTCAATTCACTGATTAGATGTGATAATCTGGATACAAGAACATGGATTTCGTCTACTCTTTTTGTATTGATCATTGCTTTAACATCTCGCCGATAATGCATACCATAATTGTTTACTTTTCTTGCAAGTACTGAATTGATGTAACAATTCAATATGTAGAGCCATCGTAAGATAACCATACACTTTTTGCTCAAGCTCATAGCTTTTTTCTTTCAATAGCATCAAAATTGTGAATTTCTTTAAAATCTCCTTGATTAGTTGGATGCATGTAAAGCTTTCGAATTGGAATCCATAAATCGATATCATTCGTGCTAATGTAAGCAGAAAATCTTTGTTTCCAATTGTGATAATCTTCCAATTTCAACAACTTGGGAACTTTCTGGCTTGTTCCAATTTCGTTATCAAAGTTAATCATAACTTGCATCGTGTTTTGCATAATCGCAAACGCTTGAAAATCAGACATCTTGTGATAAACCTTTGGTATCAAAAACTTCGGATGCAAAACTGGAGGTCTTAGAGATGGCTTTTGAAAGTCAAATCTGAAGTAACAATGTAGATCTCGTTGAGACGGTCGTTTTGACTGGTTATGGGTCTCGTAACTCTTAACGGAACAAAACTTACGTCAATTTTAGTGATCGTCACTATTCTGCCAACGTACCAATAACACTCCCATCGTACCAAATTGTTGACCAACGTGCCAAAAACATTGACCGGACCAAACACTCAGCGTACCACAAACCTCAGCGTACCAAACCAGTGGCATACCAGCGAACAGTAACGGACCAAACTTGGTATGGCGTAACTGCTCCGGACCAACGTTGAAGATTACCTTGCGTACCAATGAACGTACCAATCAGCGTACCAACAAGTTCATCCAACATACCAACATATTCAACCGGCGTACCAACACATTTTCGACTGATATTTGAGATTTTGGACGTTTTGGACTGTAATTTGCAGCAGTTGGCAACGAAAACACACTAGGAACATTTTGCAATCAAGTTTGACATCAGAAACACTCAAATTTGAAGAAAATTGATGAAAAACGTAAGAAAACCCAACTTTCTCTCACTAGAAATCCGAAATTGATAAATTCAGATCAGCAGAGCAACCAGGAATGGGTATGATACCACTTGTAAGAGCGTGATACGATCTTACTGCTGATAGAATCAATCGATCTAGTGAACACGAGAAAGTAAATAAGAGTTTTCTTATTGAATCACTTGAAGATTACAATGAAGACTCTCTGATTTCTCTCTCTCTAGAACACACACATAGAATGAGTAGAATGACAGACCTTTTTTAACACACTAAACATGTCAACCTATTTACAGGTGACACTAAGTAGCCCAGCGTACCATCCAACGTACCATCTGGTATGTTGGCTCTGTACCAACTGGTAAGGACCATGGTACGCTGACTCTAAGACTCACACATATCCTCTCACATAGATACAATACACGAGGCACACTGTAGCATAGGAATATGCTCTAACAGAACCAGTTCGGATCACCTCAGATCATTTCAGTTCGGACTTGGTTCGGATCAGTTAGGATCATCAATTTTCAGTTTGTTTCAGTTCGGGTAAACAGTAATCAAGATTATTCAAGATGTTGGATTTTCAAACTTTTGCTGCAATGCAAACGTCAATTCAAACCATAATGCAAAGTATGATGAACTATGATAATGAAATAGGAACAAGTCAGAAAGTTCCCAAATTACTCAAGTTAGAAAATTATTATAGTTGGGTGAAACGTTTTGAAGCATATGTGGATACAAATGATGTTGATACGTGGTTATATTTTACTGATCAATACAAGTATCCTAAGGATATGTATGGCGAGCCAGATCTTTAAAGGAAATTTGATGCTGAACAAAAGAAAGCATATCAAGCAGAGAAAAGGCTTATGGTACTTTGACAATGGCATTACCTAAAGAGTTGCTACATCAGTTTTCTGCTTATGGTATATCGAAAGGTTTATGGGATGCCTTGCAGAAGAGATGTGTAGGTAATGATCATTATAAGAAAAGTCGACAGAAAGTTTTGAAGAAGGAATTTGATAGTTTCAAACATTATCAGAATGAACCAATTCCGAATCTGATTGCAAGATTTGCACACTTAATGAGCGAAATGGTTTTGGTGAGTATTACAAAAGAAGATGCTGATTTGACAGAGAAATTATTGGAGGCACTACCAGAAAAATGGGAAAACTATGTCATGATGATTGCCCATGATAAAAAGTATTCAGGTTTATCTTTCAATGATTTGGTTCAAAGAATACAAGAAAGGGATATGGAGTTCACTGTGAACAAATCACTTCCTGCACAAATTCAAAATCCTGCTACGTATCATGGAGAAAATGATTCTACTCTTCATGCTGTGAAGTCAAATGTTTTAAATTCCGCACCTCCTACAACATTTGTTGCCAGAAAAGCTGATAATTCTGGTTATTCTTCTGGCTGTACTGTTTTAGTTCCAACTTCATCAACACACAATGCCTTATCTGTTAAAACAACTAAAGATTACATGGCATTGATGTCTGCTTTGGTTTCATTATATTTCAGTGTTATTACTGGTTCAGCAAGTAATACAGAATTAACTGAAGAAGACTATGGTCAAATTGATTATGAACATCTGAAGGAGATGGATTTGAATTGGCAGTATGCTATGCTGGTTAGAAGAACCAAGAAATTCTTTAAAAGAACCGGTAAGAAGAGATTAAATTAAGATGGTAAAATTAGATTAGACAAGTCTAAAGTGAAATGTTACAAGTGTTCACTTTATGGACATTTTGCTCGTGAATGTCCAACAGCTACTGATAATAAGCTTAAGTCTGGTCAACATGCTTACTTGGTTAAAGCTTCAACAAGTCCAAATCAAAAAGCTATTGTTTCTATTGATGAAAGATTGACAGAAATATTTTGGCATCCGAATGAATATGCTCGGAATGCAGATTCTGAGTTTAAAAGGAATGTGTATAAAAATATTGACATCAATGAGAAACATGATACTGATAATGAAGCTGTTGCTTTGACGGCTCGTCATTTAAGTGATAGTATCCTGTCTGATTCTGAAGCAAGTTCAAAAGTAACATGTGTTGAAGAAGTACAGACATATGTGGCTGAAAAACCAAATGAAGAGGAACTTAAATGTTTTAAATGTGTTGGTTTACACAACAAAAATGCAAGTTTAGAAAGAGATCTTAACTTGGTGACTGAAGAGATTGTTGTGATGAAGCAAGATTTGGACAGTTTTCAGAAGAAATATTATGATTTGATTCCAATCAATGAAAATTTGCTAAAAGAGAAAGCTGATTTGGTTGAAGAATGTGAAAACGCCAAAGCTGAAGCTAAGGAAGTTGCTGAAGACTTTGATGCTTTATTCCAGAAAAGTTATCCAGTTCAACAATAATATGAAAAAGCAAATGCAATTGCTGTTGAAGCTGCTGATAGAATTCTGAATCTTCAAAAAGAATTGTCTACACTTCGAGATGCTAATGTTCTTCTCCGAGACAAAAGTGAAGTCTTGGCAAAAGATGTGGATATTTTTAAGAAGAAGTGGGAGAAGGTCACTGAAGAAGTCTTGGCAGAATGTGAAATCAGGAAACGGAAAACGTATAAGTACAATGATTTAAATGAATAATTCATAAAGTCACAAAAGGATTTGTTTGGTGCTCAACAGAAGATTTCTAAATTAAAGTTGGAGATTTTGAAACTTCAGAGACAGGTCAAGAATTGCAATTTATCACCAACATTGTTGAACTTTCTGTACAAGAAAGACAAAAGTGATAATAGTGCAACAGAAGATGTAATCCATAAGGTTCCTTCACCGGTGGATCTATCTAAGTTTTCATCTGCTCCTGTTGATCCAAAAGCTTAATTGCTTGATTATTCTAAATTTGCTACTCCTGCCAAGAAGAAGAAATCTCAGTCTAAAAAGAAGAAAGAGAAAGTTGGTGAAGCTCCAAAGTTCACATCTGATTCATCATTGCTGGAGAATGAAGTGGTGTTTGATAAAAGTGTAACTGGTACTTCTACTGCTACATCATCTGAAGTTGAAACTGCAAAGATTTTGGTCAAAGAGAACAAAATACCATAGATTAAGGTCGTGTTTACTCAATGCGCACATCAAACAAGTGTTGATGGTACTTCTCAAGCTGCATCATCCATATCTTTTGGTTCTAAGCACAAAGGACTAGGATTTGTTTTCAAAGAGAAGCTTGTTCAAGATCAAGTCTAAAAGAAGAAAGAAAATGTTCTGAAAGTTAAGAATTCAAAGA
The DNA here is from genome assembly GCA_039602395.1 of Deinandra increscens subsp. villosa. Taxonomy (NCBI): domain Eukaryota; kingdom Viridiplantae; phylum Streptophyta; class Magnoliopsida; order Asterales; family Asteraceae; genus Deinandra; species Deinandra increscens. The sequence goes on along the minus strand of JBCNJP010000012.1, from coordinate 26,064,787 downwards.
AATCTCAACCTCCGAAGAAGCAACCTGCTGCTTTTTATTTCAAGAATTCTTATTATTCTGGAGGTTCATCATCGGATTACAAAGTTTCGTCGCGGAGTAAATCTCTGAGGTATGATTCTTCTGATGATTTCTTTGATACTTTTGGTTCAGATCATTCTTTATTTTCTAAAAATTCAAAGAATTTTTCAAATGATTTTAAGCTTCGTGAACGGGTGTGTTATGCATGTCGTAGACCTGGACATATGGCTGCAAATTGTCCGACGACTGCATATATCCACAAAAATGCCAAATATGTGGATAATAATGCTA
>JBCNJP010000012.1:26019927-26063978 GCA_039602395.1 Deinandra increscens subsp. villosa | reverse complement strand
CACATGTCTTGTGGGCGCATCGGACCATGCCTAAAACTAGCAATGGTGAAACACCATTCAGTCTTGTATATGGAACTGAAGCTGTCATTCCGGCTGAAAATCGGAATACCCAGTCATCGTTTGCAAGTACAAGTGACAAATAATGATGAAGAATTAAGAACCAATCTGGATCTTTTGGAAGAGCGTTAAGAGAAATCACGGCTATACGTGAAAGCAGATACAAAAAAGAAATGACAAAATATTATAACGCCAAAGTCAAGACCCAACAATATAAGGAAGGAGAATATGTGTTAAGGAGCAATGAAGTGAGCAGAACACTTCCGCTTGGGAAAAATGTCTCCCAAATGGGAGGGACCTTATATAATCAAAGGTTATATTCATGACTAATGTAACTTTCAGTTTCTGGAAAAACCACACATTCACTGTGTGTTTTTCTCAAATTGTACTCACATATAGCAGTTTCAATAAAACAATCAATTCATCCATTATTCTTCATTACATAGCTTGTTCCTAGTTGAATTATAATTTCATATCTACGTACGGTGTGATTTTGTGGTTCATCAATTAGCGCCATCCGTATTCTCAGGATTGGTGAAAAATGGAGAAGCAATCGGATTAATCAGTAAAGAGGAAGTCAATTTTTGATCTAGGAGGATCACCGAAAACATTCTGAGCTCGAAAGGATCAGCTGGAAAAATCGGTGAAAAAGTTCTGATGTTTCCATCACTTAATCGATCCGATGATAATCCGTATTCAGATCATGATGATGCTGATGATAATGTTGATCCGAATGATGCTTTGGTTACCTTACGAGGCTTTGATCGTGATTTTCTGTTGAGAAATTTGCAGGTTTTGAAACAATTACAGGATAAGGAAAAACGGGAGAAGTGGTTGCAGGAGGTCCGCGCAACTCTCAAATTTACTCCGGAAAAGGATTCTGGAAAAACCGATGCTCAATAGGATCTAGATGATCTTCTAAATGAAGATCGTACAACTGCAAAACAGACAAAATCATCAGGTATTGATTTACAACTTTGAATATGTAACGAAATTCGTTTTCGAAAACATTGGATCGATATACGCATTTTGGTTCGATAAGGCTAACTTGATTTGATAATTCAATCACTAAATGATCAATTGTTGATTTGATAATCTGATATATTTTGATCTCTATGATATGATAATGATTTAATGATTGCGTAAAATCCTCACGAATGAAATAAACAATTGAGGATGATTTGATGTAACACGAAATCTGGAAATCCGTTGAATACCGGATGAAGATTTGAAGATTCAAAGAGGATTCTATATGAAGATTGCCTATGAAATCTGGAAAACTACAAGAACAAAAACTACAGGATATTAGATGTCCTGACCCGACCCTTAGCGTAATTGACCCGGATTTCGACCCGGAAGAGTTACACCGGAGTCAACGAACTAAAAGATTAATTACCGGTTAATTAATCGTTAAACGGATAAAATAAATAATTGTTATTTATTTAAAAAGTAACGAAACAATAATTGTCGTAAAATGTTTACGGGAATTGTCGGCGAATGATTATCTAGTCGTTAAATGTTAACGGGCTAGAAAGATCATTGGGTTTAGAGGCTTTAGTCGCGAAGTGGGCCTTGCTTGCCCAAGAAGTCAAGGAAAAACTATAAAAGGGAGGGAGGAGAGGATTTCTCCTAACCCTAATCGCGACTCCTCCTCCTCCCTTTTCCTAGCCGTCGCGACCTCCCCTCCCCCTCTCTCTCTCGATCGGCGCAAACCACCACCACCATCCTTCGTCGCTTTTCCAACCGACACGATGGTAAAACGAGATCCTCGTTTGATTGCCGCCGCCATGAAGCTCGAGACCCCACCACCGCCGCCGGAGCCGCCGCCGTCGCCGCCACCGCGGCCCGTGTCGCCGTCGCCACCGACATCTTCGGCGAGGACCACCGAGAGGTGGTTCTCGCTCTACCCGCGCCACCGAGACCGTTATTTGAACTGTCTCGTGCCGCCACCGTCGAACCGGGTGAAAACCCTAAGTGCCCGGCGCCATTGTATGCCGCCGCCGTCACGCCACTACGTTCGTCGCTTCCACGCGTGTCGGACGAAATCGATATTGCATCGGTTTCGTCGCCATGCACGACGGAACCGTTCGACTGGAATGCTATGATACATAGCATGGTTTCGTTACCGCCACCACCGCCCGTTCATGAGATGAACGCGCCTGTGGTGCCCGAGATGCCGTCTTCAAAGTCGGTTGAAGACTTGACTCGCAGATTCGAGTCGGGCGTTACCGTTTGCCCTAGCGCCAGTTCGTCGAACCCCGGTGTCTCGAACGGTTGTTCGGACTCCGCCAAGGTATATCTAAATTGTTTAGATTGTTCGATTTATTTTTATGTATCTACGCGTACACGGTGATCAGATCCTGTCTACGTTTTTTACTATATTCGCGTTGTAAAACTTATTTTCCGCTGCGCAATTAATCTGATTAATTGACCCGTTAATTTATTCGGTAAAAAAATGAAAACGGGCAACCCGGATACCCACTGTAAAACCCAACGGAAAAATCATTGAATCATGCCAATGCTACAACATCGAATTTTGTGTTTTCTGTGTTCGTCCATATCCTTTACCTCGTTGAAATCTCCCATAAGAATACATGCACCTAGAGTGTTTAATCTGGCAACTAGTAAGTCGTTCCACAATAGGATTTTTTTCCGATTTCCCTTAGGATCATAGACATTGGCAACGGTATTCTCAATCCCATAATGATACCGCTTATAATGAGGTAGTAGTGTGTTTTAATTGTCGAATTCACCGTGTATATTGCTGAATCCCAAATCGAAAACATACCATCGGAGCAACCTACAACGTTCACATATTCCATTATGAATCCATTATTACCCCAAAATTGATTAAATTGTATGGTTGATGAATCTGCCAATGGTGTTTCTTGTACACCATGAACGAAACCCTATTCCCCATTTTTAATCTTCTTAACCCGACTCCCCCTATATTAACTCATGGAAAATCCATTAGGAACTAATTTTGTCTCCCTTACCCACTAATATAATTATATGTGACACTTCCGAACAAATTACACTATCAAGTTTCAATAATTCCAGGATAAGGTGAAACGAATCAAATATGTAATTATTTGGAAAAGGTGAGCCAAACTGAACCATTACATAAAATTTGACAAAATTCACCATTACATCACATATAATCTTACAACTGCCCAAATTCAACATTACATTAACACCTGTTCTTAAGAATTGTTTATTTAATCATCCATCCTAATGCAACAACTAGAAGAACTAGAAGCAAAAAAAAATTGCTTCTTCATCTTGTAATTAGTTAAAGTAAGATTTTCCTTCAACTTTGTGTTCTCATCTTGCAATAATGCCTTTTGTAACTCCAAGTCCTCTAGCTTCCTACCTTCAATTGCTCTTCCACTTTGATGGTTGTCGTTGTAATTAGGGTCAAGAAATTCTTTGAACATGTTATGAACATCTTCCTTCCACATAAAGAAGTGGCAATCATTTTTCTGGATAAAAGACAAAGAAGAAATTGTACACATAAATTGTGCTAGTTGATCTTGTTTGTGTAAATCTGAAACTTACTGGCCAAAGAGGGCATCCATAGAACTCTTGGCCAAATCGTCTATTCTTCTTTCCCACCACTCTACGAAATGATATAAGACCATGATTACAGTATAAATTCCCATCACAATCGACCTTCAAGATATTAGGGTTCTTGAAGCTTGATGAAGACGCTGAAGAATCGACCATGATTGTAGCAGATTGATGTTAGGGTTAAAACAATGATCGACTAGGGGTTGGCGGTGAAGAATCTGGGGTGAGGATTGAATTAGGGTTAGCGATCGATGGTTAAAAAGATCGATGAGGAATCTGGGTGAGGGATGGTTGATCGAATAAGGATTTAGGGTTAGAAAGAGGATGGAATACAGGTCTGGTCGATTAAAACTGAGGAATCTGGGTAAGTGTTTATATTGAATGATGAGTCATTTAATTGACTTTAGCAAACTAAAACAATTTAAAAAAAAAGGAGATATGCCATGTCATTTTAAAAAATGTGAGTTAAAATAATTTAAAAAGAAAAGATTAATCCACGTGGACGCCACATAGGCAAAAAACTAACGGGGTTAGTCCCGTGTTAGCTTGGGATTGTTGGTGGCCAATACTTGAAAACTTGGGATTATTGACAAACATTTCAGAATGTGGGCTTAATGACGGACAATAGGTAAAAGTTCGGATTATTAAAATCCAATTTGCCTATGTTTTATACCTATTATATGTTTATAAAGAGGGAGCCGTTAAGCCCAATTGTTTGAGGTAACCTTTCAAGGTAAAGGTAAAAGTTTTAAATACTTAGAACTCACCAGCGTAAGCAGACATTTCCAAAAATGTATGTATGTCAAGTATTGGTGATGTTTAAAGTAGCAAGGGAAGGGTTATAGTGAGGACAGATTAGATGGGCAAGCTATCAGGAAGGACTCGGTAGTAGAATGGCATTGACATCGATAAGATATAGTTGTTATAGCATGTTGTTATTTTCCTTACTGTTGTACTTGGCATATATATATAAGTAAAAAGTTTTTAATTTCCGCTGCTTAGTTATCTCTGTTGTACCATGTGTTCATGAGTAAATCCGATGCGTGACCCCTCCTGGTGCCAAGTCTGGGAGTGGGCGTCACAAATGTAGCTTAAAGAATAGTTATGGGTGATTTATAAAAGCTTAGCATGAAAAGCACATCATATGCGTGATTATTATGTTGTTTTAGAAGCGTTGCGTGCTTTTGTTGTTGTTTTACGTTTTCAAACGCGTTTGCGTGTTACGTTTTAGTGTAAAAAGACGGCGCCTTTTGTTTTATTTAAAAGCCTCCGCTACTTTTTTTTTAAATTAATTCTTCGTATAAAGTCACGATAACAATTGTCCGCCGTTAGATCCAATAAAAACGCACAGATCATTGGCTGAGATCACTTCGCACACGAATCCTTCTTTGTACAATAACTTTCCCCTATATATATATATATATATATATATATATATATATATATATATAGCAGAAATACTGGGTTTGTTTCGAACATATAAACTTTAATATGTATTAACTTGTACTAACAGTTAATATCATGATAATATCTTTGCGAAAAATACAATATTTTTAGGGACTGAATTGTAACTTGTATTCCTATAAATACAGGTTAAATCCTAAACCTTAAATACACAGAAAATCCTAAAAAGGTTTAACCATAAATCTCCCCCCCCCCTCTTCTCTCCCTCCTGCGTCCACCGAACCACCACCACCGACGCCCTCGCCATCGCCCTTCGGCCACCGCCTAGCACCACCTGTCTCCACCCACTGCCACATACTGCTCGGGTGTGGACCAGTTCTCGTTGTCTCGTGATCTCGATATCCAGGAGCTTTCGGCTATCGTGTCTGGATACATGTTCGAGTTGTTCAAAGAGTTGAACAGGTGATCAAAGGATTTCTAGCGGATCCATTTGTGGCATTCAGAGTGTCACATCTCGGTATCTTCAAGGTTGATCTCTAAACACCCTATGGTTGTGTTTTTTTATATATTTATCTGAATTATTTATAATTGGATCACTGGTGTGGAATACCTAGCTCGTTAGTAAAAGTTTTAAGCTTTGTTGCTTTCGCTTTTTGATTATTTAGTATAATCAAGTTTCTTATAAACAAACAAAATAATATAAAATACGATTTTATATTATTCGACAAAAATTAATTTTGTCCTAAACGAACCCTAGATTCCCAACAAAAATAACATAGTTATAACCATTAATGATAAGTTGTTCAAAACCAGGTTTTCCAATCCATAGGGGGGGGGGGGGGCAGCATAGTCCAAAGAGGATGTTTTTACAAGATTGGATGATGACCAGACACTTCTCTATCAAGCAAATTTATAGAAGCACTGGGCCATTCATGAAAAAAGGTATCGCATACTAAAAATATGTTAAGTTTGCTGGCTTTTTGCATGTCTTTTGAACGGTAAGTGAACTTATCTCAACTGAGAATGATCATCAGACGGTGAATGAAGAAGAACTACAGATTGAAGTGGAAGCAACAATAAATATTGGCGAGGTAATTGGTATCAATATCAAGAGGCATATTCCCCAATTGAATATCATAGTGGGTAAGGAAGACAAAATTAGTTCCTAATGGATTTTCCATAAGTTAATATAAGGGGAGCCGGGTTAAGAAGATTAAAAATGGGGAATAGGGTTTCGTTCATGGGGTACAAGAAACACAATTGGCAGATTCATCAACCATACCATTTAATCAATTTTGGGGTAATAATGGATTCATAATGGAATATGTGAACGCTGCAGGTTGCTCCGATGGTATGTTTTCGATTTGGGATCCAGCAATATACACGGTGAATTCGACAATTAAAACACACTACTACCTCATTATAAGCGGTATCATTATGGGATTGAGAATACCGTTGCCAATGTCTATGATCCTAAGGAAAATCGGAAAAAAATCTAATTGTGGAACGACTTACTAGCTGCCAGATTAAACACTCTAGGTGCATGTATTCTTATGGGAGATTTCAACGAGGTAAGGGATATGGACGAACACAGAAACATAAAATTCGATGCTGTAGCATCGGCCTGATTCAATGATTTTTCATCAGGCTAGCCCAATGGTATCTAGTGGGTGTTAAGTTGGTGTCCATTCTAGAGCTGGCAAAACAGGTCTAAACGTGTCAGACTTGTCACGACACGACACGACACGATTAACACGAGTACTAATACGAACACGAACCTGTTTATAAATGTGTTACACGTCACGACCTATTTAGACATAATTAATATCCTGAGAATGGAAACAAAAAATAAATTAACGAATATAAAATGGAAAGAGTTGACGAATTTAAAGAATTTGAGTTGTCAAAGTTGGTATGGTGGTGAAAATCAAAAAGTTAATGTGGAAATCTCAAATTATAAAAGAATTATGACTTTTATTATTATTATTTAATTATTTTAAAAAATTATTAAAATTAGAAACGTGTTTAATCGTGTCATAAACATGTTAGAAGATGTGAAACTTGTATAGACACGATTTTAATCGTGTCATAAACGTGTTGACCTGTTTAAGGCACGAAACCTGTTTAACTTAAACCCAAACCTGTTTAACTTCGTGTCGTATCGCGTCGTGTTAAAAGGTCCGTGTCAGAAATTGTCAGCCCTAGTTCATTCCTTTTAATTCTTTTTATTAGGTTGAGTGAGTTTTAAGGTAAAAAATAAAGTAGAAGATTAGGAGTAGGATTTAGTGGGTAGTTTATGAAAAATAAAGTAGATTAGTGGGTAGTTTGTGTTAACCTTTCAAAAGATATATTATATACATTTCTTTCAAAGACGACGCCCCTTTACATGGGCGCCAAATCGGTGCGAAAACATTCCGTCTGCATCACAAGATGCTCAAAAGAACCGACGTCACTGAATTCACCTGACAGTCGCAAATTGATACATCCTCCGCCATGAGAACTCGCTTTCTCACCGACTTTTTCAACTCCTCCGCCGCATCTCACTGCTTACAAACCATAGACTTCCTCCGATTTCCACCTCCTCAACTACCTCCCTCCGATCTGTTCAACTTTGACAACCTCGCCTGTTTCGATCGAGTCAATTCCGTTAACGTCTCTACTGAAATCGAGAGGTTTTTCGTAGATGAATCGCTCTGTAAGCTCTTAGCCGATGTTCTTCCTCATGATATCAATACCGAGATCGATCAGCAAATTGCGAGGGAAGTAGCATTAGAGGTAATGAGCTAGTAGCTTTCCGCCACTTTGTTCTGCGTTGCTATGAACAATCTGCTTCTGATGAACTCAATTTGCATCTATTACTGAAACATGTGTTATTTCGATTAAATATGTTTTGCGAATTCTAGAATCCACCGATCGGGAATGTGGACTTTATATTAATTATACTACGGAGATCGTTTGCTATGTTATCTGGCTTAATCGTGTTCAGGATTCCGAATTTTGGCTTTAGTTCAATTGTTACGAAGGTCATTTGCTATGAATTCTTTTTCACCGCATCAGGAATCAGGTTTAGCGATCTACTGATTTATAGTTTTAAATATAGGAATTGTTTTGGTCAATAATACATTAATACATATGCATAGTGTGAGGTGAAGAACTTAAAGTTTGGCTACCACAGGATTACATTACATGCTATCGATACCTTTGTCTTATCATTATATTATGCTACTGAAATTACAAAATAGGTTTTACTTCTGTATTGCCATTCAACACTAGTGACATGATTGTTTAGTTCAGTTATCTTGAAGTTTAGGGTTTCTTTATGAAATATTTATGATGCAGTAACTCTCTTGTTGCCATAAATCATGCAGTTCAATATTAAAGGTAATGACTCGATTTTTAGAAGTTCCAAAGCAATTTTTGTAGAAAAAGGAGAAATGTCAACTGATTTAGGATAATCCCAGAGTAGCATAGATTTTGTACTCTATGGTCACAGTTCAACACATAATTAGCTAATAGGTTGGATTTATTTCCAGTCTTATGCTTTATTTTGCTTATGTTTTATATTGGTGTTTAAATACATCCATTTATCTTCGTTTTTAGTGTAAATATATAGGCAAGTTTTATGTGATGGGAAGGACCAGGATACTCAGCAACATTGTGGTAGAAAGCTGGAGAAACTAAATTCCCCAATAACATTGATAGATTCCTCATCGCATATTCTCATAGTTCATTTCAATTTATATAATTTATGTTGGCTAATCACTCATAGTATATGCTTGTGCAGAAGAAAATCAAAGAAGATGGTCCTGCTAACACCAATTTTACACTGGTTGAGTTTGAAACTCCTGAGCTTTGTATATCCTTGGTAACCCACTTTTCACCAATCACCACATAAGGACAGAACTAGTCATGTACATGCAACGATATATATCTTATTATGAGCTTATCTCTGTCACCTGCAGGAAGATTCTTGCCTTTTGCATGAAGAGAAGATACAAATTTTCTTCGAAGTTACAGATGCAGAATTTCCTACTGTATGAAAGTCCACTAAAACTTTTTTCCCCATGCTTTTGGTGTTAGAACTAGTCCATGTAGTCTCTCTTTGATTCATTTTTTTGCTTAAATAGTTATCAGTTTTCTGTTGCATAATCAGTTATTAATTTTCTTTGTGCTGAAACTTTAGAGCCACTTCAGTTATGAAAACGTTTTTGCAGGATCCACTTGATTTTTCACGTGAACTGCAGCAATGTGTGGATATTCATAAATCAATTTTCTGTGTAGAAGATATTTGTCTAGAAATCCAGGGAGAGCATAAATCCGACTTTTTCAGAGATGACAGTTTGGTTAAGTGCCTGATATCTTCTGATCTTAGATCATTTCCTCTTTTGGAAGTGGATGAGATTAGTCTGGGAATTAACAGCTATGTATTTGAGGACAAACATATGATATTTGAAAGCAATGAACTCCAACAATGGATGCACAAAGATGAACATGCATTTGATTCCAAGGAGCTTTTGCTTTCCATGGAATTTGACATATTGGAAAATCTTTTAAACCTCTCTTCTCTCGGATGTCATAAATTTGAGGTACCATGTGTCAACGTTTCTTCAGAGTACATGATAAATGCCATAGAAGACCCATCAAGCCCATTTGCACTTGAGCAACTCCAGTTCTTTGATACAGACAGCTCGCATTTTTCTCAAGTGTTCTCTGACACTGAAATTATAAGTGAAGTAGAACATTGTGAACAGATGTTTGGCAACACAACCTCAAGCACTTTCAATGAATTAATTGTTACACATGAACTTGTTCTAGCAGACGATTCTTTCAGGACATTGCCTGTTCCTATCATTTCTGATCATGAAAAGATACTGTCTGTACAAATGATTGTTCGAGAAATATTTGTAAATTTGAAGTTGCAGCCTTCCTCTACTTCAGATGACATATACTTGGACTGGCATTTATTAGAGGAAGGTATTTGCAGTGATAATAAATGCACGTCTTTGAAAATGTTTGGGGAGGATATAGATACTTACTATATTAGTGGAGACATAAATGCAGACATCAATTCATGTGATAGTCTAATGCTGGTTCTAGAATTTGTTTTATCTGATGCATTCTCAAATGAGCAAAAGACAAAAGAGAACAATGAGGTACTGGACGTAGAGTGGTCTGGAAATTTGATGGAACGTGTCATTAATGATGGAACTGATTCAAGTGAAATATGCAAAAAGATGGCAAGTGGAGAAGCTTTAGTTGACAATAAGGTTAACAAGTCTCATCAGCTTGTTGAATCAATGTTACAGTTTGATGATCTTGACTTTTTCTTAAACCCTTTAGAGGCTACTTATGTGAAAAAGCAAAAAACTGCTGATAAGATACTTGAAATGGATCGTGCCTTTCCTGTGGTCTCAGCAAACAACCCAACTGAGACACATGATACCAGCAGAAAACAGCAGCAGAGCTTGGATAATGAGATCCATTCAGTTAAGTTTTATTTATATATATCTTTTTGCATTAACTTTGAAGTTTTACGTATACCGGCACTCATAGCCATATAGAAACGGGACATATAGGTGAGTCTTATAATTATTTTTTGATTGGAGATGATCAATTTTATTCTTTTGAAACTATTTTTAATATCCATAGTGATGATCAATTAATCTTCCTCATTTGAATGTATGCCTTTGATTTGGTCTAGAGAGGAGATTTTCATTCTACTTCAATGCTAAATGAGAGCAGCAAGAACTTAGAAGGACCGTCGCATTTTACACATGTTGAGGTAAAGAACAACATGAAATCTTTGGAAGCAACACATGAACTGCCACAATTGCCCTTAGCTATGGAGTCAAAGAAGGTCAACACAAACACATCCTCACTATGTGATGCCATTATAATTGTGAATACCCGAAATGGTGAAACGGAAATGATAATTTCCAGAAGAAGCACATACCAAAAAATCCTTGAAATGGAAAAAGAAGGTTTACAGGTCATTGAAAGGGATCTAAATCTGCCAGTTGATGTTATACTTAGTGCTGCAGTTTGTTTAGTGATGTATGAAAGTAAGAACATTAGAGAAAAGACAAATTCTTTAGATGGCGCTTCTTCGTTACCTTCATGTGTCGAGAACATTGCAGCAAATGTTTTAACATCAGTCAGTTTTGCTTTCAGTAGCTGTATTCTGGTAAGCTCATTTCAAAATTACATGCGTTTTATTATTGATAACCATTTGTTTTTTTATATTTTTTGTAGATATTTGAGGGAGAAGTGGGATTCCTTGGTGGTATAATGGAATCATCTGATGTACTATATGCTGCAGCAGCAAGCCTGGGAATTGACTTGCAGCCTTTTTATTCATATTCATCTGAGACAACTGATGAGATAATATTGAATTGTATCACAAATGCTGCAAAGTCAACTAGAGGCCTGTATCCTAAGATGCCTGAATCAGAAACCCTAGCTGAATCATTTCTATCCCAATTTACTTCACTCAATCCATTGTCAGCTCATGCAATATTATCTTCAGTTGGAACACTGGTTGAGTTTTTTGAAATGTCTCATCAGCAAAGGGTTTGTGTTCTGAAAAAGTATCTTGTTCCTCAAGCAAGCATCACACTTTTTAGTGCCTTGTGCAGATATGGGGAGAGAGAAGATTCTAGATCAGGAATGACGGATTGCTGTTCTTCAGTGTCTTCTGGTCATGACTCTGGCTATTGTTGTCCTAAGATTGACTATGAGCAAAAGAAAAGAAAGTACATCGGGAGTCCTGAGACAAAAGCCATGCCTGCGGATTATTTGTTTCAATTTGAGAAAAGTAACAATGTCCTATGGGAACCTCCAAAATCTGTTGATTCACATCCATTTTGGAACTCAGAAGCTGATGAGATATCTGATGGCATTGGAAACTCCAATGCAGCTTTTGATGAGATATACTCAAGTAAAAGTCAAAGACCTGATGCCAATATGACGTTCCCTCGTCCTAGTTTGACCGAGACATCATTTGGTCAAAGCAAGAAAGTGCATATGCCCATTACTGACAAGTTTGGTAGCCACACTAACAGAGGGGAAATCATTGACATATATGATGATGATGCTATGGCAGGTTTATACTCAAGTAAAAGCCAAAGACCTGATGCCAGATTGATGTTAAATCGTACTAGTTTGACCGAGTCATCATTTGGTCGAAGCAAGAAAGTGCATATGCCCATTACGGACAAGTTAGGTAGCCACACTAACAAAAGGAAAATTATTGACATAGAAGATGATGATGCTATGGCAGGTGAGGACTTCTCTTTTCTACACCCTGAAAAATTATCATCAGAGTGGTTCAGTCTTCCTAGTTTTTCCACAGCTGCTGAGATTAACTCAGATTTAGACTCATGGACTCCTACCAAAGATACTGGAGAAACTTTGAATGAAGGATTTATACTAAATTCACAAGCAGATTTAATGAACAATAGCACAACTTTCAAAGATACGGACCCATGTTATCGTAGGACACCACTATCAAAAGCCATATTCTCTGATCAGCCACAGAAAGGCTCACCTTGGACTATAGAATTTCTTAACAGAATTAAGGAAAAGAGCAGGATGCGTCACCAATCTTTGCCAAACATATCGTCTGCCCCTTGTTTTGGCCACTCAGGAAATTCATTGAAGTTTCGAAAGAGAAAAAGCCCATCCATACTCGACTTCTACAGGTACAATAGTAGCAGTGCAGTGAAAGGTACGGAATACAAAGAGCAAAAAGGTCCTATACAAGCACCAAGTTCATCAAAAGCTGTAAAGACAGCACCTTCCTCGTTACAGACATGGACTCCAATTGATAAGAGAGCAAAAAGGGTGTGTTATCCGTACTTGTGTAAAGGAGGTGGCTCAGGCAGGTTGGGTAACGAGTTGAAATGTGTTTGGATTGAAACGTGGTGGGTTGGGTTGATCTGAAATACTTTTTTGTCCAATAGTTCTATTTATAATCAAATAATTTATTGATTAATTGTGGGATGTCTTACTAATTTTTTGATTTTACCCGTTTGACAAGTGTTTAAGCCAAACGTAACCCAAATAAATCCATCATAAGTGAACGGGTCGAAATTGCCACCTCCATTTCTAATATATTATGTTTCGGGGTAAGTCTTTGTGTGTGTGTATATCTAACTAAAAGTTCTTTTACTTTAAGACAGAAGCTAACATTTGCCACCAGTGGAAGCAAGGGCCAAAGCAAGTTGATTTGGAGTGACAAGGTAATCAACCTCTGAAAGGAAGATGATAATGTTCCACATTGAGCAAGGAGAGGTAAACCTGTTTAGATATTGGTTCATCATCTGAATAGGTTGATTATATTACAAGTTTTCAGCTGTAAGATGTCAAGTGGTAGTATTGGTAGCTCACTAATTTTTCTACTTGATCATAAACAAAATTGTCAGCATACATAAACTGTTCCATGAGATGATGTGTTTCAAACAAATTCATTGGAAAACATGTGATTACGACATGATGTTTATTAGCATATACAAGTCATAATTAATTTCGTCATTGCCACTACCTTCGAGTGGCTAATTTTGTTTGAAAATGGTGAAAAATTAGTCTGAATATAACTAAAAATAGTTTAGGGTGTCAATTACCATGATGCCACTAGCATCAAAGTTAATATCAAACATGTTAGTATGTTTCATAAACATCAAATACCTGCATGATGGATAAGGATGGTGGGATAATATAAACTTGTAACTATACATTGGTAGCAAGATTTTTGAGTTACTTGGCAGTGACATAAGCTTGAAAGAAAAAAAAAAACAAGAATAAAGCTGAACTAAATTTGTTATTAGTGGCCTAACCTATCTCACATTGCTGTCCAAAATGGCTACAGTTTTATGAATCGAACATCAACATTAGTTATTCCTTCTTACCGTTTCGCAGATTACGCAAGACCATTACCAGCTGTTGTCTTTCACTTTCCACCTCAGCAAATCTAAGACTTACTTCTGAATATTTTTCTTGCATTTCTTTCAGATCACTTTCCATGTCTTTGTTCCTTACAACCAATGATGATATCTGACTCAGTAATTTGTTGAGTTTCTGCTCATCATTCTGATTATTACTGTGCAATGACAGCTCTTTGTTGGAGCATCCTCCTTCGTTGCTGGAAAACACAAAATATCCAGATTCCTTTAGTTTATATTTATGCCTTAAAATGAGTACCGATCAATATGGTAAACCTTTTGTCCAAATTTTTTACTTTATTTACATCAAATTAGTGTCATCAACTATGACTATAAAAAATTATATTATTTCATAATATATTTTTTTTAAAAATAAAATGATTTAGAAGGTTTTATACATTAAAAATACGCTTTGGCCACTTTCTATCCATTTGGACCCTTTAGAGGTAAATCGTAACCATAATGGACCCATTTATATGTAAATGGATAAACGTAATCACCATATAGATGCCAGATACCATAACTGAGTATGTAAATAGAAGGAAAGAACAGACGTAGCTTTAAGGTGTATTATGTGTACCTTTTTCCTGATTCCAAGATAGATCTTCTCTCAACATGTTTGCTAGTGGTGACCTCACAAGCTACTTGCAGATTGAAGATTAATCATGAGGTGAGTTAAAGTCTACCTATCTGTGTTTGTGCTATTCAAATAGAAAGATGTTAATTTGCAAAAATGTTTTAAAATGTTAATTGCATGTCAGAAATCTGAAAGGGATATTTACCTTGAGCAAATTCAGATGTTTTTGCTCTAATTTAGAAACCTCTTTCCGTAGGTTATCTTTCTCTGACTCAACTATCAACAACCTTTGTTGCAATTCACAGTTATCACCTCTTAGCATTTCCAGTTTCGACTTTAAAGTTCTAATTATAACATTATTATCACTCATCAAACTTTTCCAGCTTGTTGATTCCTTCTTTAGTGAATTGAATTCTTCCAAATTATAATCATTTTCTCCATGGTTTTTACAGGCTTCAAGCTTTAATGACATTTGCTTAATTTGTTCTGCTTGCTGATCAATTTGGTCGCAAAGCTTCTGTACCTCTTGCTTGTGTGTACCTTTTATCAACAAGAGTTCTTGATGAGACTTCTCAACAGCAGCAACATGAGTCAATGTTGACTTTCTCAAAGCCTCTTCTGCTTGTATTTTGACTTCCATCACATCTTGTACATCATCTTCAAAATTATGTCTTTGTTTCTCTAATTCTTTCTCTAATCTCTTAATATGAATTGATTGTAATTGTATCTTGTGTATCAAGAGAAGAATCATACAGATATAAATAGATACAGAAGTTACATAGAGCACCCTCTATAATTAAATATATTCACAACTAACTAACTAGTCTAATATCCCCCCGCAAGCTAAGGGCGGGGAGCGACCTTGAGCTTGGACCGCAGAGCTGTAAATCGTTGTGCTAATAATGGCTTTGTAAACACATCGGCAATCTGGTCATCCGTTGTTATAAATTGAACTCGGAGGTTTCCTCTGGCAACTTGTTCTCGGACAAAATGAAAATCTATTTCCACATGTTTTGTACGGGCATGGAACACAGGGTTAGCAGAAAGATATGTGGCACCCAAATTGTCACACCATAAGGTGGGGGCCGAAGTGATGTTTGCCCGTAGCTCATGCATGAGAGCTCGAAGCCATGTGACTTCAGCAACTATGTCTGCGAGAGCTTTATATTCGGCTTCTATGGATGACCGAGAGACAGTTTTCTGTTTGCGGGCAGACCAAGACACCAAGTTTGTCCCAAGGTATATGGCATATCCCCCCGTGGATCGACGGTCATCAGGGCACCCAGCCCAATCAGCATCTGAAAAGGCTGTAACATTATTGAAGGTTGAATCGCCATACGCATGAAGTACCGGGGCTGATTTTTGCTCGATGAGAAGGCCATGGGACGAGGTGCCCTTTAGATAGCGCAAAATTCGTTTAACAGCGGACCAGTGATTGTCAGTGGGAACATGCATGAATTGACAGACTTTGTTGACTGCGTAGGCAATACCCGGCCTAGATAAGGTGACATATTGAAGAGCTCCAACCGTTTGGCGATACTTGACCGGATTATTACATGGTGGACTATCCCCAAGATAGAGTGCGGCTGTTGTGGTCATAGGTGACGAAACTGGTTTGGCATCTGCAAGCCCAGCACGTTGTAGGATGTCTAAAATGTACTTTTGCTGAGAGAGAGTAATATCATTGCCATGATGTACCACCTCAATACCCAGAAAATATGACAGGCGACCCAGATCCTGAACCGGAAACATGCGACTGAGACTATGAACAACCTTATCGATGGCCAAGGGATTGTTACCTGTTAAGATTATATCATCAACATAGACCAGCATATATAACAGGGTTCCGCCAGATGAGTAAACAAATAGGGATGGGTCCGTTTTAGATCCCCTAAACCCGAGGTGTTGGAGGGCTGAAGATAGGCGATGAAACCAGGCTCGCGGGGCCTGCTTTAGACCATATAGGGACTTACGTAGGAGACAAACATGATCCGGTCTTTTCGGGTCGACAAAGCCTGGGGGTTGCCGTAGATAAACTGTTTCTTTTAAATCCCCATGCAAGAAGGCATTCTGAATATCCAATTGCCTAAGGTTCCATTTTTGAGTGACGGCAAGAGAGAGCACCAATCTGATTGTCGTGGCTTTAACAACGGGGCTAAACGTCTCCTGAAAGTCAATCCCTGGTTGTTGTCGGAAGCCTTTTGCGACTAGACGAGCTTTATAGCGGGTAATGTTGCCTTTTGGATCCCGCTTCAGCACATAGAGCCACTTACAATCAACAATGTTGGACCCTGGAACACGTGGTACAAGAGACCAAGTGCCATTTCGTATCAACGCTTCATATTCAGCTGTCATGGCTTGACGCCACTTCGGATCTTTGTTGGCAATGGTAAAGGAGGCTGGCTCGGATTCAGAATCAGAGGTAGTTGTACGGAATGAGTGTACATTATGCCGTTGGGTTTGTTTTGGGTTGGGACGAAGGTTTGGGGGTCTTGGGCGGGGTTGGTTTGTATTTTGGGGTGGTGGAGTGGGCTGAGAGTGTTGTTGAGTGGCAGCAGTAGGTTGTGAAGAGGGCAGAAGGTGGGGTTGAGTGGCAGCGGAAGTGGATTTGTTGCGTCGTTGGTAGGTGTGTATGAGAGGTGGTGGCAGAGCAGGTGATGGGATGTCGTTTGTGGATGGAAGGAAGTCATCGGTGGAAATGGGGTTGGGATAGGAGGATATGTATGGGTCGGGTGTGGGTATGGAAGTTGCAGTTGTAATGTTTTTGTGAAAGGGAAAGTGACGCTCATTGAAGCGAACATGGCGGGATATGTAGAGCCGATCAGATTCCGGGTCAAAGCACCGGTATCCGTGGTGCACGGGACTGTACCCGA
The DNA here is from genome assembly GCA_039602395.1 of Deinandra increscens subsp. villosa. Taxonomy (NCBI): domain Eukaryota; kingdom Viridiplantae; phylum Streptophyta; class Magnoliopsida; order Asterales; family Asteraceae; genus Deinandra; species Deinandra increscens. The sequence continues at coordinate 26,046,558 of JBCNJP010000012.1, read as the reverse complement.
GGAAAACACAAGAGGTGGAGCGGAAATCCATCTTGTGTTGGTTGTATGGCCGAAGGTGGGGAAAACATTGCGACCCAGACACCCGGAGGAATGTGTAATTGGGTGATCGTTTAAAAAGGTGTTGGAAGGGGGAGATGGAGGAGTTTGTGCGGGAAGGCATACGATTGATGAGATAAACGGCCGTGTCGAAAGCAAAGTGCCAGAAGCGGCGAGGGACATGAGATTGGGCAAGGAGAGTGAGGCCGGTTTCAACAACGTGTCGATGCCGACGTTCGACGGTGCCGTTTTGCTCACTCGTGTGTGGACACGAGAGGCGATGTATGATGCCAAGGTTCTAAAAGAACGGCGATATGTTGCGAAATTCCCCTCCCCAGTCAGTTTGAACGGATTTAATTTTAGTGTGGAATTGGCGTTCAACAAGTGTTATGAATTGTTTGAAAATGTTGAAGACGTCTGATTTTGATTTTAAAGGAAAGAACCACATAAATTTAGAGAAATGATCTACACACAATAGAAAATATCTGTGACCATCAAACGAGATAGTTGGAGCAGGTCCCCACACATCACAAAACACCAAATCAAATATGGATGAACTTTTAAATGATGAAGACAGTAAATAAAGTTTAGAAGATTTTCCAATGCAACAAGAATCACAAATAGGGTTAAAACTATTGTTTTGCAAAGGTAAATGATAAAATTTAAGCATAGACTTCAGAAGTTGAGGGTGCGGATGTCCCAAACGTTGATGCCAGACACTTGGGGACGCTTTATTGGTGGAAAAAGAAACTTTGGAAACATGACGGAATCTTGGTAGCTGGAACGAGTAGAGCCCATCATTTGCCGGACCCGTGAGGAGGGTAGTGTGTGTAGATGTGTCCTTCACAGAAAAGAAATTTGCATGAAATTCAAAGTAGACATTGTTATCATGGCATAATTTTTGAACAGATAAGAGGTTGCGTTTAATGTCAGGAACATGAAGGATATTTAATAGGTTAAATTGTTTTGTGGGTGAGCGAATATGGGAAGAACCGATATGTAAAATGGGGAGGCCCTTACCATCACCAACACGAAGATTGTCATTGCCTTGGTATGATTCAGCTGAATCGAATGTTGACATGTCAGGGGCAACATGGTGACTTGAGCCAGTGTCTGGGATCCACATGTTGGATGCTTGTGAGCGATAGTCCGCATAGTTTGCCGATGGTTGTGACCTTGGTGGAAGTGTTGACGGGTCACGCTTGGGACATAGAGATGGGACATGTCCTATCCCACACCTGTTACAAGTGCCAGAAACAGTGTTTTCATGAGTAGCCCAAGAAAATTGATTACGTGTACCTCCGTTTGTGCGGCGGTTGGAATTGCGGCGTGACTGATTTCGGTCACGTGGGGGTGCAGATCGGCCAGCATAGTGTGCTTAAGGCTGCTGATTTGGACCAGAAATCTGTACGTGAAGGCCTAGTTGCGCTGCCAATTGTTGGACAGCCCTAAAGGCATCAGTAGGAGGCGCCGAAGGAGGGGCCGGTGGCACACCAGTGGCTGTGTGGAATGCCTGAGATGGAGGGACAACAGGGCTGGTCTTCTTTAGCATGTACTCATGATCGGAAAACAGTGCATGGAGCTCATTGAAAGCAAGTTGGCGAGAGAGAGCAGCGGACTTTACTCCATTGTAGTCTTCACGTAACCCTGAAACAACAAGCATAACAAGGTCTTTCTCCTTCATTGGTTCCCCAATGTTGGCAAGAGCAGAGGCATATTGTTGTGCCCTATTAAGGTAATCAGATGATGTCTCATCAGGTTTCATCTCAATTCTGAGAAGTTGGGTTTTGAGTGTGTACTCACGGGAGGCCGTATGCGGGGAATATGCTCGTTCAAGAGCAAGCCAAGCCTCTCGGGATGTGGTTGTGCCCTGGACATGGAGAAAGGAGGCTTCAGAAATTGTGGACAGAATAAACATGCGTATATGGGTGTTATTGGCAATCCAGATAGCATGCTGAGGGTTCGGAGTAATGGATGGTGGGGCGGCTGGGGCGTCGGCTGTGGCGGGAGCAGGGGTGAGGGTGATGGTTGGTGGTGGGCATGGGATGGATCCATCTACGTATCCGTAGAGGCCATTGGTGATGAGGAAGGGAGTGATTAGGGTTTTCCAGTAGCCATGATTGGTGTGATTCAGAGTAAATCCGAACTTGTGAGAGTTGTGGGTGGTCTTCTCCCTTTGATCGAAAGCCTTGAGGTCAGCCATGGAAGAGGGTTGAGCAGCGGAGGAAGGTGGAAGAGGGATGGCAGCCGTCAGTCGCTAGGGTTTTGGGAGGGAGGGTGGCGAGATTTTTCTGGAGAGAAAAAAAAGGCTGTGATACCAAATTGATTGTAATTGTATCTTGTGTATCAAGAGAAGAATCATACAAATATAAATAGATACAGAAGTTACATAGAGCACCCTCTATAATTAAATATATTCACAACTAACTAACTAGTCTAATAATATGAGTTTCAAATTCAGCACTTGTATCCAAAGATTTCGAAGCGAATACATAAAACACATTGATCAGACGAAGCGACGTCCTCAGGGTTTGGTGTTTCTCAAATTTCTTCATGATCCACCTGGTTATTATTCGTTCCTCGTTTAAGAAATTCTTATTCGAGGAACTTACCTTTCCTTTTGATGGAAATGTAATTTGCATCAAGATGGTAAAAATAATAACCCTTGTTACCGTAGTAACTGACGAAAATTACCTTTTAGCCGCGAGGATCAAGCTTATTATCAGAATCATTTGTGACATAAGCATCACAACCCCATATTTTGAGGTAGGATAATATAGGCTTCGATCCATACCATATCTCATATGGTGTTTTATCCACTTTTTTAGCGGTGCAAAATTAATTAGGCTAGTGGCGGTCATAAGGGCATAACCCCAAAAGGGGTGTGACAAGTTAGTCCTACACATCATCGATCGAACCATCTATCCATTGCCTACAATAAGCTCCATGTCGCCTTGTTTCAGTTTCTTCCACTTCTCAGGTTTCCTGCAAAACATTAACAATGTGATGACCACATCCAGTATCAAATACCCATGTTTTCACACCCCCAAAAATCCACGCGCGGAATACCACCGCTGGAAGCGTGACAAACCAGGATCGCAATCCATTTAGTTACAGCAAACGACCAGTAATTAATAAAAACGTTTCATATTTCATTAAAATATAAATTCAGAGTGTTACAATTGCGAAAGCGTAAATAAAATTAAATTATTTATGTACAAACATCGTCACCAAAGGTGACGTGGCTTGTTGAAAGACACTAAAAGGGTTTCATAGTCTCATGCATGCGTACTCGTGATACTCGATCATCTGCAACCTACCTGAGAAATAACATGCTAAAAAGTGTCAACACAATGGTTGGTGAGTTCACAGGCTTATCAGTTCAGAAACAGTTCCAGTTTAATGTAAATCGACTGTTCAACAACAGTCCCAGTTCAGTGTAAATCAACTATTCTTCGAAAGTTCAAGTTTAAGTTCAAGGTTGACTGTTCAACAATAGTTCAAGTTCATGTTCAAGTTTAAAATCACGATAAAACATATACAAAAGCTAGCTAGGCTATTTTCAAGAATCTAGGCACGTCAATGTTAAACAGTTACTGAAGCTTGACTGATACGTTGCGTATCGAAAGACTAGTCGTGCCTCGTTTTAAGAGGTATATAACACCCGTTCGATATCCACTCGTGTCAGCGCGACTGACCCGGGTGGGGCTTGTCAGACCCGGTAGTACTACTCATAATCTCCCGCTACTCCCCGTAATTAATCAGTAACTAAAAAGTAAGGACTTATTCCCCGTGCACTACCATTCAGGCGATATGATTATCAAAACAATTTAAGTTCATGCATGTTATTCTCCCCCAACAGGATTAAAAATAGTGAAATGGGGTCGTAAAACTCACCTTCGGGTGCACAACAATTCTAGATAATCAACAACAACAAGTAGCACCTAGCCGGTCTTGAGTACACTACCAAACACCTAACGAGCATATACGTATATAAGTGTGTGTTTAATCGAAAATGACCAAGTCTAACGTAAACAACGAAAACGGATGATCGTGAAATCCGAAACAAGTCGAGGATGGCACGTTTGCCAAATCTGAGCAATTATCGAAAAGACGTGGAAAACATGACAGATCTATATCTATTTTTTGTAAGTTCAAATATTCAAAATAATTATATATATATATATATATATATATATATATATATATATATATAATATAATCCAAACGTGCCAGTGATGCTAATAATGAGGTTACAAAACGAGATGCATATTTATAAAATTCTTCTAAAAGTATCTAATCTTTTCACCAAACCAACGATATACGTATATATTAAGTTACACGAAAATATATTTATTTTACCATTTTACGTAAAACCATGATTCTTGAGTTTAATATATATATATATATATATATATATATATATATATATATATGCATACGGATTTACTAAACTATATTTTGGTTCAAATCGTCAAATTTTACGGGTTTAATAATCAATATACATATTACGGCGGGTTTAAACATTCGTAGGGATCCATTTTAAACAAGTTTTAGTTGACCCAATACATAAAGTTACAAAAAATATTAAAGAAAAGGAAGGAAATGAGGTCGCCCGGGGTTCGAACCCGTGACCTCACAGCCCCAAACAATCGACCTAACCACTGGGCTGTGGCTTCTGTTTGGTAATATGCTCGAACCGAAATTATATTTTCTAGTACAGATGCCTAGAATTCGGTTAACAGAAAAAGAGGAAAAGAAATGCGGATGCTGGGTTTTGAACACGCGACCTCCGGGTCTGAAATCACGCACACAACCACTGTGCCAACCCAGCGATTGAAACCATACCAGATATGAAAATATATAAACAATACCCGGCTGGCTTCATCTTCTTCATTGAAGAACTCTAGCGATCGGACTTGCGCTCCGGTCACCAGGAAAAAGTGAAATCATGAAAGTGATCATCAGAAATGTGCGACTAACATGAAGGGATTATCACCTCGATTCGGAGATGGTATGCGAAGTGTTTTTGACGTCGAAATCGAACCCGAACCTTGATGCGAACTCGAACAAAACTCTAAACGAGAACCGATTGCTTCATTGTGGCTCACAGTGCTCCCAACAGAGTCGACTAGCCGTGAAACGGTCGGAAAAACCCAAATAGTGATGGTACTCTGGTGGTTTCCCGTCGCCGGAAAAAGAAACAAGAGGGAAAGCAAGAAACGAGAGCAGAGAGTTGTGAGGGTGTGAGATTGTTAATGTAAATAATACTTATTATCATTGAGATGGAGTAATATGGCCACTTTGAAACCGTCAAGATGATGGTGATGATCGGTTGCGATCGACACATTAGGTTGCTCGCAATGTTATCAAGATGACACAAGGTTTAAGGTAATTGCAGAAAAAGTACATCAAGGTTTTCTCAAAGGAAAAAGGATTTAGTAATTGGCAGAAAAAGTCCCTCAGGTTTATAAAAAGATGATGACATCTAACGGAGTTAACCGAAATTGCTATTAACGATGAATGTACAAGAAACGCAAAAATATATAAATCGTGTAGCGTTTATAAGAATTATAAACCCGTTTTACCCACATAAAACCATTTCCACAACTATTTATTTGAGTTGTAATCTATATGTTTAAAGTCATGTATATTTATGACTAAAGGGTTTATAAAATATACTATAGGTTTACATAAAATCATTAATATAAATCTATGATTTAATAATTAAAACTCACATAGAATGATAAAATAGCATGTGAATATACATAAATATATCACATAAAATCGTAAAGTGAAATTACAGAATATCAAATGTTTGAACTTAGTGCATTCTCGTACAGTGATGATTACACGAAACCCTAATTGCTAAAGTCAACACAGTTAATACATAAATATTCACACAACATTTAATACAGTTTACGTTCAGTTAATGACAGGAAAGGACCTGAAAAACGTGAAATCATGAAAGTGATCATCGGAAATGTGCGACTAACATGAAGGGATTATTACCTCGATTCGAAGATGGTATGCGAAGTGTTTTTGACGTCGAAAGCGAACCCGAACCTTGATGCGAACTCGAACAAAACTCTAAACGAGAACCGATTGCTTCACTATGGCGCACGATGCTCCCAACATAGTTGAATGGTGGTGAAAATGGTCGGAAAAACCCAAACAGTGGCGGTACTCCGGTGGTTTCCGGTCGCAAGAAAAAGAAACAAGAGGGAGAGCCAGAGATGAGAGCAAAGAGTTGTGAGTGTGTGAGATTGTTAATGTAAATATTACTACTTATTATCATTGAGATGGAGTAATATGGCCACTTTGAAACCGTCGAGATAATGGTGATGATTGGTTGCGACCGATCGTCGGTCATTCGTTTCAACCGACACATTAAAACTTCTTTTGGTTAATGACACAATTGGTCCCTCACAAAGTTATCAAGATGACACAAGGTTTAAGGTAATTGCAGAAACAGTACCTCAAGGTTTTCTCAAAGGAAAAAGGATTTAGTAATTGGCAGATATAGTCCCTCAGGTTTATAAAGAGATGATGACATCTAACGGAGTTAACCGGAATTGCTATTAACGACGAAAATACGAGGAACGCCAAAATATATAAATCGTGTAGCGTTTATAAGAATTATAAACCTCGTTTTACCCACATAAAACCATTTCCACAACTATTTATTTGAGTTGTAATCTATATGTTTAAAGTCACGTAAAGTTATGACTAAAAGTTTATAAATATATACTTTAGGTTTACATAAAATCATAAATATAAATCTATGATTTAATAATTAAAACTCACATAGAATGATAAAATAGCATGTGAATATACATAAATATATCACATAAAATCGTAAAGTGAAATTACAGAATATCAAATGTTTGAACTTAGTGCATGCTCGTACAGTGATGATTACACGAAACCCTAATTTCTAAAGTCAACACAGTTAATACATAAATATTCACACAACATTTAATACAGTTTACGTTCAGTTAATGACAGGAAAGGACATGAAAAACGTGAAATCATGAAAGTGATCATCGGAAATGTGCGACTAACATGAAAGGATTATTACCTCGATTCGAAGATGGTATGCGAAGTGTTTTTGACTTCGAAAGCGAACCCGAACCTTGATGCGAACTCGAACAAAACTCTAAACGAGAACCGATTGGTTCCCTATGGCGCACAGTGCTCCCAACATAGTCGAATGGTGGTGAAAATGGTCGGAAAAACCCAAACAGTGGCGGTACTCCGGTGGTTTCCGGTCGCCAGAAAAAGAAACAAGAGGGAGAGCGAGAGACGAGAGCAAAGAGTTGTGAGGGTGTGAGATTGTTAATGTAAATAATACTACTTATTATCATTGAGATGGAGTAATATGGCCACTTTTGAAATCGTCGAGACAATGGTGATGATTGGTTGCGACCGATCGTCGGTCATTCGTTTCAACCGACACATTAAAACTTCTTTTGATTAATGACACAATTGGTCCCTCACAAAGTTATCAAGATGACACAAGGTTTAAGGTAATTGCAGAAACAGTACCTCAAGGTTTTCTTAAAGGAAAAAGAATTTTGTAATTGGCAGAAATAGTCCCTCAGGTTTATAAAAAGATGATGACATCTAACGGAGTTAACCGGAATTGCTATTAACGACGAAAATACGATGAACGCCAAAATATATAAATCGTGTAGCGTTTATAAGAATTATAAACCTCGTTTTACCCACATAAAACCATTTCCACAACTATTTATTTGAGTTGTAATCTATATGTTTAAAGTCACGTAAAGTTATGACTAAAAGTTTATAAATATATACTTTAGGTTTACATAAAATCATAAATATAAATCTATGATTTAATAATTAAAACTCACATAGAATGATAAAATAGCATGTGAATATACATAAATATATCACATAAAATCGTAAAGTGAAATTACAGAATATCAAACGTTTGAACTTAGTGCATGCTCGTACAGTGATGATTACACGAAACCCTAATTGCTAAAGTCAACACAGTTAATACATAAATATTCGCACAACATTTAATACGGTTTACTTTCAGTTAATGACAGGAAAGGACATGAAAAACGTGAAATCATGAAAGTGATCATCGGAAATGTGCGACTAACATGAAGGGATTATTACCTCGATTCGAAGATGGTATGCGAAGTGTTTTTGACGTCGAAAGCGAACCCTAACCTTGATGCGAACTCGAACAAAACTCTAAACGAGAACCGATTGGTTCACTATGGCGCACAGTGCTCCCACCATATTCGAATGGTGGTGAAAATGGTCGGAAAAATCCAAACAGTGGCGGTACTTCGGTGATTTCTAGTCGCCAGAAAAAGAAACAAGAGGGAGAGCGAGAGACGAGAGCAAAGAGTTGTGAGGGTGTGAGATTGTTAATGTAAATAATACTACTTATTATCATTGAGATGGAGTAATATGGCCTCTCTGAAACCGTCGAGATAATGGTGATGATTGGTTGCGACCGATCGTCGGTCATTCGTTTCAACCGACACATTAAAACTTCTTTTGATTAATGACACAATTGGTCCCTCACAAAGTTATCAAGATGACACATGGTTTAAGGTTATTGCCGAAACAGTACCTTAAGGTTTTCTTAAAGGAAAAAGGATTTAGTAATTGGCAGAAATAGTCCCTCAGGTTTATAAAAAGATGATGACATCTAACGGAGATAACCGGAATTGCTATTAACGACGAAAATACGAGGAACGCCAAAATATATAAATCGTGTAGTGTTTATAAGAATTATAAACCCCGTTTTACCCACATAAAACCATAAAATAACATTCCACAACTATTTATTTGAGTTGTAATCAATATGTTTAAAGTCACGTAAAGTTATGACTAAAAGTTTATAAATATATACTTTAGGTTTACATAAAATCATAAATATAAATCTATGATTTAATAATTAAAACTCACATAGAATGATAAAATAGCATGTGAATATATATAAATATATCACATAAAATCGTAAAGTGAAATTTCAGAATATCAAACGTTTGAACTTAATGCATGCTTGTACAATGATGATTACACGAAACCCAAATTGCTAAAGTCAACACAGTTAATACATAAATATTCACACAACATTTAATACAGTTTACGTTCAGTTAATGACAGGGAAGGACCTGAAAAACGTGAAATCATGAAAGTGATCATCGGAAATGTGCGACTAACATGAAGGGATTATTACCTCGATTCGAAGATGGTATGCGAAGTGTTTTTGACGTCGAAAGCGAACCCGAAACTTGATGCGAACTGGAACAAAACTCTAAACGAGAACCGATTGCTTCACTATGGCGCACGGTGCTCCCAACATAGTCGAATGGTGGTGAAAATGGTCGGAAAAACCCAAACAGTGGCGGTACTCCGGTGGTTTCCGGTCACCGGAAAAAGAAACAAGAGGGAGAGCGAGAGGCGAGAGCAAAGAGTTGTGAGGGTGTGAGATTGTTAATGTAAATAATACTACTTATTATCATTGAGATGGAGTAATATGGCCACTTTGAAACCGTCGATATAATGGTGATGATTGGTTGTGACCGATCGTCGGTCATTCGTTTCAACTGACATATTAAAACTTCTTTTGATTAATGACACAATTGGTCCCTCACAAAGTTATCAAGATGACACAAGGTTTAAGGTAATTGCAGAAATAGTACCTCAAGGTTTTCTTAAAGGAAAAATGATTTAGTAATTGGCAGAAATAGTCCCTCAGGTTTATAAAAAGATGATGACATCTAACGGAGTTAACCTGAATTGCTATTAACGACGAAAATACGAGGACCACCAAAATATATAAATCGTGTAGCGTTTATATGAATTATAAACCTCGTTTTACCCACATAAAACCATAAAATAGCATTCCACAACTATTTATTTGAGTTGTAATCTATATGTTTAAAGTCACGTAAAGTTATGACTAAAAGTTTATAAATATAAATCATAAATATAAATCTATGATTTAATAATTAAAACTCACATAGAATGATAAAATAGCATGTGAATATATATAAATATATCACATAAAATCGTAATGTGAAATTACAGAATATCAAACGTTTGAACTTAATGCATGCTTGTACAATGATGATTACACGAAACCCAAATTGCTAAAGTCAACACAGTTAATACATAAATATTCACACAACATTTAATACAGTTTACGTTCAGTTAATGACAGGGAAGGACCTGAAAAACGTGAAATCATGAAAGTGATCATCGGAAATGTGCGACTAACATGAAGGGATTATTACCTCGATTCGAAGATGGTATGCGAAGTGTTTTTGACGTCGAAAGCGAACCCGAAACTTGATGCGAACTGGAACAAAACTCTAAACGAGAACCGATTGCTTCACTATGGCGCACGGTGCTCCCAACATAGTCGAATGGTGGTGAAAATGGTCGGAAAAACCCAAACAGTGGCGGTACTCCGGTGGTTTCCGGTCACCGGAAAAAGAAACAAGAGGGAGAGCGAGAGACGAGAGCAAAGAGTTGTGAGGGTGTGAGATTGTTAATGTAAATAATACTACTTATTATCATTGAGATGGAGTAATATGGCCACTTTTGAAACCGTCGAGATAATGGTGATGATTGGTTGCGACCGATCGTCGGTCATTCGTTTCAACTGACACATTAAAACTTCTTTTGATTAATGACACAATTGGTCCCTCACAAAGTTATCAAGATGACACAAGGTTTAAGGTAATTGCAGAAACAGTACCTCAAGGTTTTCTTAAAGGAAAAAGGATTTAGTAATTGGCAGAAATAGTCCCTCAGGTTTATAAAAAGATGATGACATCTAACGGAGTTAACCTGAATTGCTATTAACGACGAAAATACGAGGACCACCAAAATATATAAATCGTGTAGCGTTTATATGAATTATAAACCTCGTTTTACCCACATAAAACCATAAAATAGCATTCCACAACTATTTATTTGAGTTGTAATCTATATGTTTAAAGTCACGTAAAGTTATGACTAAAAGTTTATAAATATATACTTTAGGTTTACATAAAATCATAAATATAAATCTATGATTTAATAATTAAAACTCACATAGAATGATAAAATAGCATGTGAATATATATAAATATATCACATAAAATCGTAAAGTGAAATTACAGAATATCAAACGTTTGAACTTAATGCATGCTTGTACAATGATGATTACACGAAACCCTAATTGCTAAAGTCAACACAGTTAATACATAAATATTCACACAACATTTAATACAGTTTACGTTCAGTTAATGACAGGGAAGGACCTGAAAAACGTGAAATCATGAAAGTGATCATCGGAAATGTGCGACTAACATGAAGGGATTATTACCTCGATTCGAAGATGGTATGCGAAGTGTTTTTGACGTCGAAAGCGAACCCGAACCTTGATGCGAACTCGAACAAAACTCTAAACGAGAACCGATTGCTTCACTATGGCGCACGGTGCTCCCAACATAGTCGAATGGTGGTGAAAATGGTCGGAAAAACCCAAACAGTGGCGGTACTCCGGTGGTTTCCGGTCGCCGGAAAAAGAAACAAGAGGGAGAGCGAGAGACGAGAGCAAAGAGTTGTGAGGGTGTGAGATTGTTAATGTAAATAATACTACTTATTATCATTGAGATGGAGTAATATGACCACTTTTGAAACCGTCGAGATAATGGTGATGATTGGTTGCGACCGATCGTCGGTCATTCGTTTCAACCGACACATTAAAACTTCTTTTGATAAATGACACAATTGGTCCCTCACAAAGTTATCAAGATGACACAAGGTTTAAGGTAATTGCAGAAACAGTACCTCAAGGTTTTCTTAAAGGAAAAAGGATTTAGTAATTGGCAGAAATAGTCCCTCAGGTTTATAAAAAGAGGATGACATCTATTGGAGTTAACCTGAATTGCTATTAACGACGAAAATACGAGGACCACCAAAATATATAAATCGTGTAGCGTTTATAAGAAATATAAACCTCGTTTTACCCACATAAAACCATAAAATAGCATTCCACAACTATTTATTTGAGTTGTAATCTATATGTTTAAAGTCACGTAAAGTTATGACTAAAAGTTTATAAATATATACTTTAGGTTTACATAAAATCATAAATATAAATCTATGATTTAATAATTAAAACTCACATAGAATGATAAAATAGCATGTGAATATACATAAATATATCACATAAAATCGTAAAGTGAAATTACAGAATATCAAATGTTTGAACTTAGTGCATGCTCGTACAGTGATGATTACACGAAACCCTAATTGCTAAAGTCAACACAGTTAATACATAAATATTCACACAACATTTAATACAGTTTACGTTCAGTTAATGACAGGAAAGGACATGAAAAACGTGAAATCATGAAAGTGATCATCGGAAATGTGCGACTAACATGAAGGGATTATTACCTCGATTCGAAGATGGTATGCGAAGTGTTTTTGACGTCGAAAGCGAACCCGAACCTTGATGCGAACTCGAACAAAACTCTAAACGAGAACCGATTGGTTCACTATGGCGCACGGTGCTCCCAACATAGTCGAATGGTGGTGAAAATGGTCGGAAAAACCCAAACAGTGGCGGTACTCCGGTGGTTTCCGGTCGCCAGAAAAAGAAACAAGAGGGAGAGCGAGAGACGAGAGCAGAGAGTTGTGAGGGTGTGAGATTGTTAATGTAAATAATACTACTTATTATCATTGAGATGGAGTAATATGGCCACTTTTGAAACCGTCGAGATAATGGTGATGATTGGTTGCGACCGATCGTCGGTCATTCGTTTCAACCGACACATTAAAACTTCTTTTGATTAATGACACAATTGGTCCGTCAGAAAGTTTTCAAGATGACACAAGGTTTAAGGTAATTGCAGAAACAGTACCTCAAGGTTTTCTTAAAGGAAAAATGATTTAGTAATTGGCAGAAATAGTCCCTCAGGTTTATAAAAAGATGATGACATCTAACGGAGTTAACCGGAATTGCTATTAACGACGAAAATACGAGGAACGCCAAAATATATAAATCGTGTAGCGTTTATAAGAATTATAAACCTCGTTTTACCCACATAAAACCATAAAATAGCATTCCACAACTATTTATTTGAGTTGTAATCTATATGTTAAAAGTCACGTAAAGTTATGACTAAAAGTTTATAAATATATACTTTAGGTTTACATAAAATCATAAATATAAATCTATGATTTAATAATTAAAACTCACATAGAATGATAAAATAACATGTGAATATATATAAATATATCACATAAAATCGTAAAGTGAAATTACAGAATATCAAACGTTTGAACTTTGTGCATGCTCGTACAGTGATTATTACACGAAACCCTAATTGCTAAAGTCAACACTCAACACATAAATATTCACACAAAATTTAAAATAGTTGAAGTTCAGTTAATGACAGGAAAGGACCTGAAAATGCGGATTGTCACACATGTATTGGAGGAAACAGTGAAAAGTTTAATAATATTTATTGTCATACCTGATGAGGAGCTCTGTTGAGAGCTTCTAGTCATCTTCAGCTTTGCCAGGTGAATGGACAGTTACGCTTCCAGTGTCCCACTTTATTGTATTCAAAGAAAATGCGCTCCTCGAGGGGTGGCGGCTTCTATATCAGCTTTAGTTTTGAATTTCTTCTTGACACCTCCATCTTTGACCCTAAGCACATCGGATGTGGTTCTGATTTTAGCAGTTGGGAGAAGTGCTATGAGCTGGTCCAGTGTTTCCATTGAACAGTTTATTTCATGAATGCGATAACATTTGGGCAATGTACTAAGGATTACATCCACCGCCATACACTCAGGTATGGGGAGCCCGAGCTCATTCAAATGGTCACAATGAGCCTTCATCATCACGACATGTTCATAAATAGAGGAGTCATGCAATACTTTATAATTCACAAACCTTTAAAAAGTTAGAGTACTGTTCCTCTCTTTGAAAAAACTCAAACAAATCTTTGAGTTTTTGAACAATGTCGTAGGCTCTCATGTCATGCAAGTTGTACCGGAAATCTGGTGACAAGCAGGACATGATAAGCTCAGTTATCCCATTAGAATCATTGGTATGCTTATCTAATTCTACCTTAGTACGGTCGTTGATCAAGAATGATGGCAGAATTGGTATTGGCCTATCCAGGACATAGAGTTTGTCAAATATCCTTAGAACTTTTCTAAGAATGGCTTGCCACGAGATGAAGTTGGTCTCAGTCAAGGTTTCCAGTTTTAAGAGTGACTTTAACGGATTAGGGTTTTCAATAGGCTTCTGAAAAATAAGCAAAGTATTTAATTTAGTATTTTCGATGTTTAGAATTCCTAACAAAATATGGTAGGTATTTTATATATTTAAAAATTATGAGAATTCGATCAATTAATTACTAAAGGTAGTTGTAGCATACAATCAGTAGTAATTAACTAAAAGAACTGACATCGAATGTCAATTGTGAAAAACAGTCACAACTCTCGTTTATGAGGCCGCAATAACATTGAATGTTTTATGCGATACGTTTAGTCTCATCTATGCCCACTCTATTTACAAACACTTACGCTACGGTGCTGAAGGCTCTAATAACGCAGTTGCTTGTAAATAAAGGAATAGTTATCCGAGGTGGCCCACGTACAAATACGGTGCTGAAGGCTCTAATAATTGTACCTTAGATTGTACCCTACATGTCAAGTACGGTGCTGTAGCTCTAATATTGACGGTTCGGTAAATACACTCTAAGTTGGACTTGACATGGGACGGCATAAACTATTAATTAAATATTACCGGATAAGGGATATTAAACAAATTCATATATATATATATACTAGTTTTTGATACCCGTGCAACGCACGGGTGGTTTTTAAAAAAGTAAATCCAAACAATTTAAATATTATAATAAATGTAATTCGATAATTGAAATTAAATTGCTAAATATATGGTGTGTAGTTAGTTGGTGATGAGAAAATCATGGAAGATTTTGAAAATCAGTTAGTTATATTGATTAACAAACAAATCTTTTCAAAAAAAGATTTTGAAATTTATTTAGACTAAATATATTTATGATAAATTTTGATAATAATTAGTATTTTGAGCGGGAAAACCACAAAATTGATTGTTGTGGTGATGCCATGTGGCAACCAATCTTTTCATATATTATATATATATATATATATATATACTAGTTGGCGGGATGTGCGCGCTTGCTGTGGTGAACCATAGATAACGGTGTTTTGAAAAACTTTAAAGAGCTTAAAGAACTTGCACCCATCGCTTGGGTGAAGGTAACATCAACAAAAACCTTTCCATGCTTAAAATACTTGTACAAAACGCTTGGTTGGATGTAAATCACAATTACTATTCACTTCAAATTACTATTCATTTAGTTCTCAATTGTTTATAGGGATATATATATATATATATATATATATATATATATATATATATATATATATATATATATATATATATGGAAAAGTTATTATACAAAGGACGATTTGCGTGCGAAGGGATATCATCCGCTCATCTACGAGGTTTTTTTGATCTGACAACGCAAAATTGTTTCCCATCTTCAGCGTTATTTTAGACGCTTAATTAATAAAAAAATAGACACGGAGTCTTTAAAAGGGGTATTAACATCCTTTTACCTTTAAATAAAAGACGCATAGACAACTTTAAATACGCATCAACAAAAAACACGCATACGTCAACCTTTTACACACAAAATAACGCATACGTTCATCGTTTTCACGCAACTGAATAAAAACCACTAAGCTGAACATAATATAATAACGCATTAACAAAAAACACACATAACTCAAACTTTTATACAAAAATCACGCATATGCTCAACTTTTTCACGCAATTGAATAAAACCACTAAGCGAATCATAATTTAAACGCAAACATTAAAAAAACGTCATAATCACGCATTAACTCGTTTCTCACCGTAAAATCAATGACTAACATCGGAACAACAATATAACGCATGTTCATTATGATAATAACGCAAACATAAAAAATAAATCATTCTTCATTAAAATCCATCTTCATAAAAAAAAAGACAACATCATCTAAATTACATAAAAAAGATCTAGACAAAAGAAGCAAGAAAATCCATCTATAAATCAACAGAAACTTTAATCAGTTGCATGATCTTCCAAATAGCTTGAACCTGGTCCTCATCAGCTATAGCCAGGTCAGCCAAAAACAAAACAGAAATATCACGCAATGACGAAGAAGGCATAGCAAGCAACTCATCCATGATTTTGTCACGATCAACAACACCAACTCTTAAAACATTCAGGTGTTGCTTCAGAACATCACTAAAAAGAACATCCTTATTGAAATGCTTCTTAACATTATCACGCACTTTCTGCTTCAGTATATCAGAAGACGGTGGTGTTGTTGATCGAGGACGAAGATGCCATCTTCAGAGAATGTATTATTTTTATATTTCATTCAACTCAAAAACAAAAACTGTAAATAACGCAAATCCATTATATAAAGAGGTAGAAAACCCTAATTCTAAAATCGGATGGTCTAGAATGAAAACATTAAAACTATTTTAAAAAATATATTTAAAATAATTATAAATAAATAATAAAATAACGCACCGGGTATATAAACAAACAAATAAAAAGGTAAACCTAAAACCACCATTTCTATTCTGTAAACACAAAACCCACCAAAACACAAAACGATGGCTTCTTCCTCCTCTCCATCACAAGCATAGAAGATCGTAAAGGATCTTCTTAAAAGGAAAATTGAAAATGAAAAGCTAATGTATCAAGTATCAAGGAACTCCTTAGGGATGCTAACAATCCTGACTTCAAATAACGCTAGGGATGGTATGAACCTCATTAGCGAGCTCATTCCAAAAGATAAAACATACTTCATTGATAATGTTGCTGCCTACATTTCCGAACAAATTAGACTGGACACTGAGATAGCTGAGAAGGTTAAGGAACTGCTGCATCAAACACTGGAAAAAAAATAAACGCAAGCAAAATGGATTGAAAGGGATCGATAATTTCTATTGTAATGCATGTTTAGTTTCCATTTTTTTTATTTTCAAAAAATGTAATGCTTACATTCTAATGAAATATATCGATCACCCTTGACTCTCAAAAACCAACTCCTTTTCTGTTGAAAAATACGCAAAAACCATAAATAAAACATGAACCAAATTCTCTTAAAAATACAAAACATAAAAAACTAAAGAATAACGAAACTATTATCATAATTACGCATTTGTTATTACGCATGCGGTATACAAAAAACGCAAGTTATAAAAAAAAGCATAATTGAATATTCACTATCATTAAAAAATAACGC
This sequence comes from Deinandra increscens subsp. villosa, assembly GCA_039602395.1. Taxonomy (NCBI): domain Eukaryota; kingdom Viridiplantae; phylum Streptophyta; class Magnoliopsida; order Asterales; family Asteraceae; genus Deinandra; species Deinandra increscens. Next base: position 26,029,161 of record JBCNJP010000012.1, on the reverse strand, counting down.
ATGTTATTTACAAAATTACGCACTTGAAAAAAAAACATGTTATTTACAAAATAACGCAACTGCATCTACTGTTCACCATCCTCATCATCTGAACCAACTTTTTTACTTTTACATGTCCTTCTATCATGGCCAGGGAGCCCACAAACCAAGCACTTCCTGCTCCTTTTGTCACACCCCAACCGACGGCGGAATTTATGTCGGGGCGTGATGATTGTCCAAATGCACATGACACTAATTGAAGTCTCAATAATTTATCATTACCAAATTCCAATTCAAACAGGAGGTTCAAAAACACATAACATAACATAAAGATAAAGTCTTAATTGATTTAACTAGGTCCAAAGCATCCTAGATATAGCATCAATCAAATATGGCTCAAACTGCATTTCCTGTAACATGTATAAAAATAGAGAGTGTCAACCAAAAAATACTTGGTGAGTAAACATAGGGTTAGAATACATATAGTAGTTTGTAAGCGATTCAAATGTTTGATGTAGACTTAATCATGTATGAATAAACCAATATTGAATTTGCATAATCAAACCTTGATGACTTGTACCATAACCCGAATGCCGTCTATACAGTCAAATTCAGGTCATAGCTAATCGTGATAGGTTTCAATCACCTAAGTGCCGTCTATACAGTCAAATTTAGGTGGGTTGTCAGCCAATAGATCTATCATTATTACCGTAGGCTTGTATGTTAAAGATTACACTTGAAAGTTGAATTTTGCATTAAAAAACCATAGCTTAACATATAACATGTAATCACACATAGACATGAAATGAAATGCATGGTTTGTAAATGAATAAAGATTTGATATTTGAATATGTATACATGTCACATCCCAAAACTTGAAAACGAAAGGGGATATGAATTCTCACTTGATCAATAAGTGAAATATGAAAATAGTCCGAGTGATATGAAGATGACCTTAAGGTTTAGTGATATGGGTCAAATATGTAAGTCAACCATTTAGACTAGTTGAGTCTAGTTACGTGAGTTAACCCGTTTAACCGTTGGTGATAATTATTTGTGTTAGATATATGTATATTTATTCTACGAAAATAAATATAAGTGTATTTGAATATTCAAGTAAACGTGCTCTAGATTTACAAGTTAGATTTCGAGTGAGTTGTATGAATGATATTTCCCAACTGAGTTGTTTATTTAGTTTATACATAATATATAAAAACAATTGCCTTTTATAAGTCAAAAGTCCCAACTTAGTTTATAAAATGTACTTTATTAATGTTACAAATATTAGAGTCTTAACAGACATAACGGAGATCCGTTATATCTAATATTTAACATAATTGAAGTAAGTGTAATAAATAAATTTGAGACACGTGTTAATATAATAAAATTTTGTTAATGTTTATGCAAATAAAATAAAATTATGAATATAAATCTTACTATAGAAATTTAATTTATGATTAACACACGAGCTGCTTATATTTGAGGAGTATAAAATATTTAAGATTAGTATTTTTCTTTAGAGATTATAGTTAACCCGAAGGCTCGACTAGTTCAAAATAACGACATAAAAAATAATAACGAATGATTACTCACTTAAAGCAAGCAAGGAGAAGGAATGTAGTAGGAGAATGTTGAATCCACTCGTGAGTCTTCAAAAGGTACATAATTTCTTTCTGTCGTGGAATTGGAAGGAGAAATGGATATATTTTCGTGAGCGTTTTTTGGGAGTAAGAAATGAGTTTGAGTGTGTTTATTTTTGGTTCAAGCATGCCGTATTTATATACGAAATTTTAGCCCTTGGTAATCCTTGGTAATACTTGGTAATCCTTGGTAACACTTGGTAATCCTTGTTAACACTTGGTAACACTTGGTAATCCTTGGTAACACTTGGTAATCCTTGGTAACACTTGGTAATTCTTGGTAATCCTTGGTAACACTTGGTATAGGTTTAATATTTTAAATGTTTTATATAAAAAAAATCGATGAATAAATTTATAAAAACTATTTTTATATATATATAATCTTTAGTATTTATCACCATTAATGTATATTGTTGGAGTTGTCAAATGATTATCACCATTGGTTCGTGAGTTGACTCGGGTATGACCTTAACATGCATAACATATATATGAATATATATATATATTTATATATAAATATATATATATATATATATATATATATATATTACATATAAAATGAAACGAGGGTAAAAATAGAATTTCATGATTTGCTTGAATAAAGATTGAAATTACATGAATATATATATATATATATATATATATATATATATATATATATATATATATAGGGTAAGGATCATGTGAAAACAACTTTTATTGCGAAAACACGAAAACAAATATTAAAACCTCTATAACTTTTTCATACGTTAATATTTTTATAAAAATTTTGCACCAAAATCCTTAAAATTATGTTATCTTTAGTTATGGGAAAAAATTTAAAAAATAATCAAATTTTTTTAAAAATTATTATTGCACAGGTGCAATAATTATTATTATTATTATTATTGCACATATGCAATAATATTAAAACTTTTATAACTTTTTTCATATGTTAAAATTTTTTATAAAAAATTGCACCATAAATCTTATAATTCTGTTATCTTTAATTCTGGAGAAAATTAAAAAAAATTCAACGTTTTTCTTATTTTTTTATTATTGCACATGTGCAATAAAAATTTATTATTGCACATGTGCAATAATATTAAAACCTCTATAATTTTTTCATACGTTAATATTTTTGATAAAAAATTGTACCATAGATCTTATAATTCTGTTATCTTTAATTCTGGAAAAAATTTAAAAAAAAATTAACGTTTTTTTGTTAATATTGCACATGTGTAATATAATTAATACGTATTATTGCACATGTGCAATAATAATAAAAATCACGAAATTTTATATTTTTAAATTTTTTCCCAGAATTAAAAGTGACATAATTTTAAGACTTTTGGTGCAAATTTTTTTAAAAAATATTATCGTATGAAGAAGTTATAGAGGTTTTAATATTTGTTTTCTTGGTTTCGCAATAACATCTTGTTTTTATTTGATCCTTCCCTATATATATATATATATATATATATATATATATATATATATATATATATATATTACATATAAAATGAAACGAGGGTAAAAATAGAATTTCATGATTTGCTTGAATAAAGATTGAAATTACATGGATAACTGAAACGGGTCGGGTTACAAATATGGAAAATAGGCGGATGTCACAGTCTCCCCTACTTTAGAGAATTTTGTCCCGAAATTGATTACGAGGAGGCCGATGCAAAAAGGTGTGGATACTTGGTTTTCATTTAGTCTTCACGTTCTCAAGTGAATTCCGGACCACGCTTGGATTCCCAACGAATCTTGACAATAGGTATGCGACTACGCTTGAGTTGTTTCACCTCACGGTCCATAATCTCTATGGGTTTCTCTACAAAGTGCATAGATTCATTGATGTGCACTTCATCTAGAGGAACATGGAGGTTTTCATCGGCTAAGCATTTCTGAAGATTTGACACGTGGAAGGTTGGATGAACATTTTTGAGCTCAGAAGGTAGCTCGAGCTTGTAAGCCACTTTCCCAATCCTTTTAAGGACTTTGAATGGGCTAACGCAACGAGGTGCTAACTTTCCTTTCTTTCCAAATCGAACGACTCCCTTCCAAGGGGATACCTTAAGGAGTACTAAGTCGCCGACTTCGAATTCTAGGGGTTTGCGTCGTTTATCAACGTAGCTCTTTTGACGACTTCTGGGAGCGAGTAGATTATCACGGATTTAAATGATTTTGTCGGTAGTTTCTTGAATTAACTCTGGACCAGTGATTTGGGCATCACCAATCTCGTTCCAACAAATAGGTGAGCGACACTTTCGACCATAGAGTGCCTCAAAAGGTGCCATGCCGATGCTTGTATGGTAGCTGATATTATAAGAGAACTCGATCAAAGGTAAGTGCGAATCCCAGTTGCCACCGAAATCGATAACACATGACCTAAGCATATCCTCAAGTGTTTGGATAGTTCGTTCAGATTAACCATCGGTTTGAGGATGATAAGCGGTGCTAAAGTCTAGACGAGTACCAAAAGCTGATTGAAGAGATTGCCAAAAGCGGGAGATAAAACGACCATCACGATCGGAGATAATGCTCAAAGGCACACCGTGACGACAAGCAATTTCTTTGATGTAGATTCGAGATAGTTTCCCAACTCGATACTTTTCTCGAATAGGAATGAAATGAGCTGATTAGGTCAACCGATCAATGATTACCCAAATGCTATCGTGACCATCTGAAGTGCGTAGAAGTTTAGTGATGAAATCCATGGCTATGTTTTCCCACTTCCACACCGAAATATCTGGTTGTTCAAGCAAGCAAGAAGGTCGTTGATGTTCAGCTTTCACTTTGGAGCAAGTAAGGCATTTAGCCACGAAAAGGGCAATGTCCTTTTTCATGCCGGGCCACTAATAATGACAAAGAAGATCTTGATACATTTTTTCTGCGCGGGGATGAATAGAATAGCGGGACTTATGAGCTTCGTTCATGATGAAAGTACGAAGATCACTGCGATTAGGAATCCAAAGACGATTTAAGAAATATAGGAGACCATTAGGTTTGGTTTCCAATTGGAGTTCAACACCACATGACATTTCTTCGTACATGTTACCCTTGGTGATTGAGGCATGTTGTGCTTTAAAGATGCGAAGTTGAATGTCGGTTTGAATACGAATACTTTGAAGGTGGATAGACTTGACATGGTCCTTACGACTAAGGGCGTCGGCCACAACATTTGCTTTGCCAGGATGATAGCGAATTTCACAGTCATAGTCGTTTAGTAGCTCGACCCAACGTCGTTGTCTCATGTTGAGTTCCTTTTGATCGAAGATGTGTTAGAGGCTTTTGTGGTCGGTGAAAATCACACATTTGGTACCGTATAGGTAATGCCTCCAAATTTTCAAAGCAAAGACGACCGCACCAAGCTCCAGATCGTGCGTCGTGTAGTTCTTCTCGTGAATTTTGAGTTGTCTTGATGCATAAGCGATAGCCTTGCCTCGTTGCATGAGAACGCAACCAAGACCTTGGTTCGATGCATCGCAATAGACGACAAAATCATCGTTACCTTCAGGAAGAGTCAAGATAGGAGCATCACATAACATTTGTTTAAGTGTTTGAAATGCTTGCTCTTGCTTAGGACCCCACTCGTAGGGTTTTCCTTTATGGGTTAAGGCAGTGAGTGGTAAAGCAATCCTGGAGAAATTAGAAATGAAACACCGGTAGTAGCCTGCTAAACCAAGAAAAGAGCGAATTTCGGTAGGAGTAATAGGAATACTCCAATTTTTAACGGCTTCGATCTTAGCAGGATCTACATGGATGCCTTTGTCATTGACGATGTGTCCCAAAAATTGAACTTCCTTAAGCCAAAATTCACATTTCGAGAATTTAGCGTATACTTGTTCTTTCTTCAGGAGTTCCAAAATTAGACGTAGGTGTTGCTCGTGATCAGACTTTGATTTGGAGTAAATTAAGATGTCATCAATGAAGACAATCACAAATTTATTCAAGTAAGGCTTTCTAACGCGATTCATCAGATCCACGAATACTACAGGTGCGTTTGTTAAGCCAAAAGGCATAACTGTGAACTCGAAGTGACTATACCTAGTACGAAAGGCGGTCTTTGGAATATCATCGTCATGAACTTGAAGCTGATGATATCCAGAATGAAGATCGATTTTGGAGAAACAATTGGCACCTTAAAGTTGATCAAAGAGATCGTCGATTCTCGGTAAAGGGTATCGATTCTTAATGGTAAGCTTGTTGAGCTCACGATAGTCGATGCACATTCGAAATGATCCATCCTTCTTCTTTACGAATAAAACAGGTGCTCCCCAAGGTGAGGAACTTGGGCGAATAAAGCCTTTTTTGGAAAGCTCTTGGAGCTGATTAGACAACTCTTGCATTTCAGAAGGTGCGAGGCGATATGGAGACTTAGCCACTGGATTTGTACCGGGTATGAGATCTATGCGGAAATCAATTTGGCGAATAGGGGGAAGGCCGGATACATCTTCAGGAAAAACTTTCGGAAAATCCCGAACGATGGGAATGTCTTGTATCTTCTTCTCCTTAGCATCTGTCTCCACAATATGAGCCAAGACTGCCACGTAGTCTTTGCGTAAGTACTTTCGAGCTTTGGTGCATGACATGAGTATAAGTCCTTTAGATGGTTTGTCGCAATATACAACCAAAACCTGACCATCTGCACGAGGAATTCGAATAGCCTTCTCGAAACAGGCGATTTCAGCATGATTCAGAGTTAGCCAATCCATGCCTACTATGATGTCAAAACTACCCAGTTGCATGGGTATGAGGTTGATAGAGAGGTGATGCTCATTAAAGTCAAGTGTGCAATTACGAATAATTGAGTTAATGGTGATGGGTTTTCCATTCGCCACTTCAACCGTAACAGGTTTCTCTAATGTGGTTTGAGGGGTAGCAAGTAAGGGCTCGAAGTCAATTGAAACAAAACTCTTATCGGCACCAGTATCAAATAAAATTGAGGCATAACGGTTATTAACAAAGAACGTACCGTTAACCACTTCTTTGTTGGCCTGGGCTTGATTAGCATTGATGTTGAATGCATGACCACGTGCACCCTGGTTGATTGGGTTGGTTTGAGCGTTGTTCACGATTGTCAACCTGGGACATGTGTTGTGAAAATGCGTAGGGTCCCCACACTGGAAGCAAGCAGGCCTATTGGGTGGTGGTGGAGCATTGGGTAGAGCAATGGGTCGGACAAAGGGTTGTTAAGTTTGAGGTTAAATGGGTTGTCGACAAGTGTTGGTATGATGGCCAAAACGACCACAGTTTAGGCATTGGCGACATGGGGTAGCCGCAAGATGATGGTAACTGCAAGTGTTACACTAAGGTAAGGGTCCAGCATATGGCTTCTTGATAGGCTGGGCAAAAGGAGCAACCTGGGCTATGGGGGTAGCTGGTGTGATGATAGCATAGTTTCGGTGGTTAGCTTTCCGCTTCTTCTTGTTAGCAGTAGATGACTCAGCCTTAATATCTTTAGGTGTATCAGTTGAGGCTTTATCAGATGATTTCTTAGCGCCCTTTCGGAATAGGGTCCCTGTTTCTACGTGATCATCAGTAAGGATTGCACCTAGACGCATAGCCTCTGCGAGTGTCTCCGGATTTCTACCCCACATGGTGTCTCGAATTTGAATTGGGAGACCCTTAATGTACTTCTCGATGGCTCGAGAAAGAGGTTCAACCAAGTGAGGAACCAAGTAACTTAGCTGTTTGAAACGAGTTTTGTAAGCTAAGTTTTCGCCACTATCTTGCTTCAGTCCCTAAAACTCAACCTCGAGTTTCATGATCTCGCTACGAGGGCATAACTCACGGTTCATGAGTTCCTTGACTTCATTCCAAGATAAGGCCATGGCAGCATCCAAACCCCGAGTGTGTTTTTTGCTGTTCCACCAGGTGAGTGCCTCTTTTTGGAAGACACTGGTAGCATGACGAACCTTCAAATTCTCAGGGCAGTCGCTGTTGAGAAAAGTGTTCTCCATGCTCTCGTACCATTGGAGCAGGCCAGTAGCCCCTTTAGACCCATAGAAGATGGGTGGTTTGCAGGAGTTGAAGTGTTTGAAGGTGCAGTGGGGAGGATTAGCGCCAGCTTGGTTATTCTGATTCGTGTTGAGGTTCTGTTGGAGCTTAACCATCATATCTGGGATGACTTTAGCCATTTGCTTGGCTATTTGAGCAGCCATCTTGCGTCCAGAATTTCCAGAATGACGGCCCTTAAAATGCACAGACATACTGAAGTGAAGTGAAAGAGATTGTAAGACAAATGATGAAAATGGTTTTTGATAGGTGATAGGCATGGAAGAAAATATGAAAATCATGAAACATATGTTGAAATCATTGTAAATCGGTGGAATAAAATATGAAACAGGAAAAGTAAATCATGTTGAATTGCAAAATGAACATAGCATTGAGTGGTAACCATTTAAAACGATCACCTTGACTTATCAAAGTTATTTTAGTTCGTGTGACGTTTGGTATGACATGCTTTGGCCTAATAGGTAAGACACTCTTACTAAGAGTTCCCAAATCGGCGCATAGACCCAGCGGTTGACTTGGGTTTATACGAAACGCTTTTCTTAGATAGAAAACTCGGTTACCGGCGTCCACCCTTCCAGTTACAACATGCCCGTAACTTAGAACTTAAACTTCGACAAGATTGAAAATCGAAAAGTAACTAGAATAATGAAACTTCAAATGTGGTATAAAGTGATAGTGTAGATGTGTGTGTCTAGAAAAGATTTGGGGCTTGAATCGAATATGGTAGGAATAAATATGTAAGGAATATTGCGCTTGGAAGATTTCCGGTTGAAGTTGAAGTTGAAGCGGAATTCTCACTTCAAACGGAACTGGCAATTCAAGCGGAAAGAAGCAGTTTTGTCTTTTAGCGAATATTCCGGGTGAACTCGATTATCCACCAGATAATGAGTTCAACCGGACTTTTCCTGAGATGTCTTTTCAGCAAGTCCAATCCTGCAAAAGCTTCTCGTATGCTTCTACATCTGATTCAAGCCGCTCTCCTAAAGTAGTATGTTGCTGCAAACACGCAAGATATTCCAATTGCCGGTGTTTATTCTTTTGGTAGTTTGTATTTGACTTTTTAGTTTACGGTCTAGATTAGATCGCATGAGATCAATGGCTGTCATTGATCTCATCTGCACTATATATAGCATAGCTAGCTCTTAGTTTACACACGGTTGTCATCTTTGTTGTTATCAGTTCTTGAACAACTTGTAATAGTGTAGCTTCGAGTTAATGCAAATAGTGCCGAGTATTTGATACTTTGTTGTTACTATATTTCTGCAAATCAAGCTTTTACATTATACACAAGAACTCAACAATTGCTTAAGTAAAGTGGAATATAACTTTAATTCCGCAGGGTTATATTTGCAAGTAAAGGGCTTTGTTTAAGTTTAACTCTAACTTTTAACGATCCTACAAGATACGTAATAAGCATGCAAGACATGAGATACTCATGTTTGGACACCTAAAGCCATAGTCTAGGTCACCATTTCTAATAACCTAATTCCCTATAGCCATGGCTCTGATACCAATCTGTCACACCCCAACCGACGGCGGAATTTACGTCGGGGCATGATGATTGTCCAAATGCTCATGACATAATTAAAGTCTCAATAATTATTCATTACCA
>JBCNJP010000012.1:25946173-26019427 GCA_039602395.1 Deinandra increscens subsp. villosa | reverse complement strand
GTCTGATGTAGACTCAAGCATGTATGAATAAACTAATATTGAATTTGCATAATCAAACCTTGATGGCTTGTACCATAACCCGAATGCCGTCTATACAGTCAAATTCAGGTCATAGCTAATTATGATAGGTTTCAATCACCCAAATGCCATCTATACAGTCAAATTTAGGTGGGTTGTTAGCTAATAGATCTACTGACATCGTTACTGTAGGCTTGTATGTTAATGATTACACTTGGAAGTTGAAGTTTGCATAAAAACACCATAGTCTAACATATAGCATGTAATCACGCATAGACATAAAATGAAATCGCATGGTTTATAATTGAATAAAGATTTGATATTTGAATATGTATACATGTCACATCCCAAAACTTGAAAACGAAAGTGGATATGAATACTCACTTGATCAATGAGTGAAATATGAGAATAATCCGAGTGATATGAGACAACCATCCGTGTCTTAAATTATATAAAGACACCTTAAGGTTTAGTGATTTGGGTCAAAGATGGGCCACCATTTAGACTAGTCGAGTCTAGTTACGTGAGTTAACCCGTTTAACCGTTGGTGATAATTATTTGTGTTATATATATGTATATTTATTCTACGAAAATAAATATAAGTGTATTTGAATATTCAAGTAAATGTGCTCTAGATTTACGAGTTATATTTCGAGTGAGTTGTATGAATGATATTTTCCAACTGAGTTGTTTATTTAATTTATACAAAATATATAAAAACAGTCCTTTTATAAGTCAAAAGTCCCAACTTAGTTTATAATATGTATAATTGAAGTAAGTGTAATAAATAAATTTGAGACACGTGTTAATATAATAAAATTTCGTTAATGTTTATGCAAATAAAATAAAATTATGAATATAAGTTTTACTATAGAAATTTAATTTATTATTAACACATGAGGTGCTTATATTTGAGGAGTATAAAATATTTAAGATTAGTATTTTTCTTTAGAGATTATAGCTAACCCGAAGGCTCGACTAGTTCAAAATAACAGCATAAAAAAATAATAACGAATGATTACTCACTTAAAGCAAGCAAGGAGAAGGAATGTACTAGGAGAATGTTGAATCCACTCGTGAGTCTTCAAAAGGTACATAATTTCTTTCTGTCGTGGAATTGGAAGGAGAAATGGATATATTTTCGTGAGCGTTTTTGGGAGTAAGAAATGAGTTTGACTGTGTTTATTTTTGGTTCAAGCATGCCGTATTTATATACGAAATTTTATCCCTTGGTAATCCTTGGTAACACTTGGTAATCCTTGGTAACACTTGGTAATCCTTGGTAACACTTGGTAATCCTTGGTAACACTTGGTAATTCTTGGTAATCCTTGGTAACACTTGGTATAGGTTTAATATTTTAAATGTTTTATATAAAAAAAATCGATGAATAAATTTATAAAAACTATTTTTTTATATATAATCTTTAGTATTTTACCACCATTAATGTATAGTGTTAGAGTTGTCAAATGATTATCACCATTGGTTTCGTGAGTTGACTCGGGTATGACCTTAAAATGCATAACATATATATAAATATATAAATATATATATATATATATATATATTACATATAAAATGAAACGAGGGTAAAAATAGAATTTTATGATTTGCTTGAATAAAGATTGAAATTACATGGATAACTGAAACGGGTCGGGTTACAAATATGGAAAATAGGCGGATGTCACACCTTTTACCAGCGCGGCTACTCGCTTGTTCCTTCTTTGATTTAATTCTTTTATGAGAGCAACATCTTTTGTTTTTAATACCACCAGGAAGTTGTGTGCTTCCATCAACAGGCTGATTGGCTCTTAAAATCTCAGCAAACCTATCTCTGCAATTTTTAGGAACAACTAGTTGATTCTCTTCATCAACCTTCTTCGCCATTTCTTTCATTTGATCCCTTATAGAGCACAAGGCCTCAAGTTAAGGAGATAGGCGAGTAATTATATATTCATAGGAAGTCATAATATCACGCAAAACCTTGTCTACTTCATGAGCATTTACAAAATTAGAATCACTGCTCAGGGGCATAGTTTTTTTTTTCCTTCATTTGATCCCTTACAGAGCACATGATGTACTTTTAAGGGATTTCAAATACCTCAAACATCGTCAATACATAAAACACACGAGACTTAGTGGGTTCCCATCTTAGGGGTAGCGGGGAGACTGAAATTGTTGATAAGATTTTATGACTACTTTAGGCTAGAGATTTTTATGTCTTGAGAATTACAGTATGTTCTAACAATCTCTTAAGGATATATCTTATCTTTTCTTCTAATACTTGACTGTTTTCTGTTGCATTTACAATATGTTCTAACAATCTCCTCCTAAGTATTTGAAGAAAATAAATAAAAAGAGAAAATGAAGTTAAACTGATCGTTGTATTGATCAAGATACAGAATATTACTAGTTTACAAATCTTTTCTTATCTTGGCCTACCAGTAAAAGAGTTAATTTCAAAGTAGTAATTTTTGCTGCATTCTTCTAGTAGGGTATAAAAGATTGTTCTTTCCTTCTGTATTTGTTCAATCCCTGTTTTAATGATTTCACTGGCTGTACTACTATTCGTCTTGCATCTTTCTAAAATAAATAGAAAGAAGTTCAAAGCTTGGATTGTATACTTATGTTTTTCTTCAAGTCTGAAATTTTTTCTTTCTTCTTCATGATCTCTGAAGCGGAGTCCAGGAATTTGCTAAGTACTGTTGTTCCAGATCCCTTCCAGGAAATTCCAGGGGGAATGTTTTCATTTGGCTTTGTTAGGAACAACAAAGGAATATCAGTGTCTCTGGCAAGTTGAATGTCAACTTGTGCTTGCCTTCTGAACATTGTTTTTTCAGCTTCTATTCCTTTGTATAGATCAGTGGTTATCCTTTCAGTTTTTTAAGGATGAGCTGAAAAATACCTTAGGAAGGATATCAGCTGAATAGGGTTCATTTTCTCAAGGTCGTTGTCGGTGACCTCTCTTGAGTCTCCATCAAGTGTTTTCACAAGATATTTGTTGAAGTGATCTACCCAAAGATGTTTCTGCATTGGTTGAGTTTTTAAGTCACAAATTCTTTTATGATGGACATTGTGTAGATTGAGCCTTCTTCAACTTGATTTCTGAAGGTTGTGTCAAACACCTTTCTTGAGAGGGAGCTCATTGGAGGTCTGTCCTCTTCTCTCTTTAGTAGTTTTTCCTGCAGCTCTCTTACTTCTTCCCAAATTGTTTGTTGCATATTTTGTTTTTCGGTGTAGTCATCTTCAAAGACAGATCCAGATATGAATGACTCTGCTAATGAAGATGATTGCTTTTGTATCTGTTCTTTGTTCTTTGAAGTTTCATTTGTTGCTCTAGAGGTGAGGGGTTGTGAGGGAGTTATTTTCTTAGCTACTTTTGATGATGATTGAGTGGGAGAAGGAGGAGGAGGATGCATACCTTCTGAAGTTTGAGGTGGAGTTCTGCATGCTTTTGAGTTCTTTCTTTTGAGTTGTTCTTCCTCCTCTTCTTGTTCAGCTGAGTCTTCACTTTGAACTTTTATTTTCTTTGATGGTGGTTGAACATAGATTGTGTTTGGTTTTCTTTTCTCATTTTTGCTTCTTCATTTCTCTTTCCAACCTCTTTTACTTTCTCTCACCTTATCTTCTTGGAAGGAATATTTGATGTCCAAATTTATATCAGTCATTTGATTTCTTGTCAGGTTGCTTCTGACCAGTTTTGTTATCTCCTGGGCTTCTCTTATTTGACTTCTACCAATTTCTTCCAGGATACTTTTCTTGTTTATCAGTTCTGTAGACAGGTTCTTGATCATAATTTCATCAGCACTTGTGTCTGCAGATGGTGATTTTTTAAGACTTTTATTGACTTCTTCGGATATCTGGTCAGTTTCTTCTCTAAGTTCTTCTTTGCAAGTTTTCAGCTCATCAACTAGAGTTGTTATTTGATCAGTGTCTTGAGCTGTTACTTCCTCTACCTTCTTGAGACTTTTAGAATTTGAAGAGTTGTTTTTTCCAATCTCATGAAGGGCAATTCTCTGATCTCTTTTAAAATTAGAGATTTTCTCTCTGATTGATTGAGAAAAATGTAAGAGATCAGATTTGAGTAGAGTGTTGGGTAAATTTAGAGAGGGATCAATAAATGATCTTTCTCTTTCTAACTCACCGGTGAACAACACATATCCTGCCGTTTTTACTAATAAACGCTCCTTAGGAGTTTTATTAGTGCCTAGAGAACCAGAAGTATCTGGTGTTCCCAGGTTTTCCACATACATTGTCTTCTCCTTAGAGGAATCAGACTCGTGTGTTAATTGAATGTTCTTTTCAGAAGATCCATGTGTTGAGTCCATAGGGAACCATTCCCGGTGAACTCTTTCTAAGTTTCCTTGACTCATTGAGTCTCCACTTGTTGGTGCTTGCTGATGACTTTCAGAGTCATCAAACAGGCTGGGCTTTGTGGGTATTTCAGGGATGTGGATGTGAGGTGGTGAGTTCGTGGACTTAGGTTAAAGTCTTTGTAGGCGGGGGCGGAGAAATTGGATGTGGGAGAGTTGGGTGAGTTTCTGTTCAGATTAACTGACTCAGAAAAATGGGATGCTTGTGGGCTGTGGTCATGGATAGGTTGTTCTGGTTCAGATGGGTTTTGCTCCTGGAATTCTATTCCTAGTTTTTATTTCATGAGGAATGGAGATCCATCTAGTATAACTGATAGCAAGGAAGAAGGTACAGAAAATATGGAGTGAGTTGTACCTGATTTAAACTTCTTCAGTATTTTAAGGATGGTGGAGTCATGTTTATCTCCTTTTAGTGCTATTGATTTTTCCCGAGCCTTCTTGAAAATTAGTAAAGAGAGAAATATGATAAATGGAATATGAAGTGTTTCTTTCTTTTCTTTTTGCTTGTCTTCAATTCCTTTTATCAGATTCTTCCAGAGTATTGCTCCATAATCCACCCTTTTATTTTGGATTAGAGCGATCATTATGGAGTAAACGAACTCACTGGCCTGATTTAATGATCCAACTTTTACAGTCAGGCTGTAGATGAGGGTGTGCATCATTAGCTTCTACTTTCTATCTAGATGATTGATGTTTATTGCTGAGATAGTGTTAAAGCTTGTGCCTTTGTTCAGAGAATTGATCATCTTTAGAAATTCTGTCTTATTCGGAGGTTTTTCAGGATCTTCTGGTGTTTTAAGGTCAGTAACTTGTCTGAATTCTTCTTCTAAGAACTCTAGCGTTGTCGTAGATCGATCTTCATTCTGAATGAGTGCCTCAATCCATTCTCGTTTGTTGCCTTTTACAGTCTCTGTGTTTACCTTGATAGTTAACCAAACATTCATTAGAAACGGTTTGGGAACTTCTTCATCTTCTATGAGAGCTGTCACGAGTGGTGAGAACCTTAGGGCTTCGACGACGATTTGTACATCGTTAGAGTATGCAGTTGGGTTAAGATTTGTACGCACATTGTTGGGTTCGATGTTGAAGGTTTTGAACAAGGAGGTTTGAGAAAATGAGGCCGTTTTTGAGTTCTTTGATTGTATGAGGGGTATACTCTGTTTGGTGAGGATAATCGATTTAGGTACAGTGTATACTTTGGAGAGTGAGCGAGGATCTTATAATCGGCGAGAGATTTTAGGGGTTTAACGGCACTTTTTCACTGATTGGATAATTTCGGTGGTGAAACGGATATCCATTGGGTTAAAGACTCCCTATTTCTTTGTAACTGAAAAAGTTACTGTTCCTTTTTGTTTGGAGTTTTATCACCCTCATAATTCTTGAAGAAAATTTAGGATTATCTGTGATCTTTGTGTGAGATCAGATTTAATCCATTATTTTTTGCAGTGACTTTTTCACGAGTGATTATTGCTCCTTCTTCATCCTTGTTTTTCATTCCTTCTTCCCCCTCCGTCCTTCCCTTATATTATGTGTGTGTGTGTGTGTATGTAATGAAATGTTTTCTTTTTATTTCAAAATGTTTTTAGAACTTCTATATATGTACAGTACTACTTCGGAATTTCCAAAGTAGATCTCTAAAACTTGTTTTTCAAGGAAACAGGAAAAAATATACAGAAATCATTTGAATTTTTGCTAGGATGGCCTAGAATAACTTAATCTGAGTTTTTCTTGACAGTTCCCAAAAGATTCCATATTTCAACAATTTTTACAAAATAAAGATACCGAGTATAGAACTACTTAGATATTTTAAGTGCCTACATGCAGTTTTACAAGTACATGGTTTGATTATTCTAGTAGGTACAAGTGGATGTGCTCTGGCTTCGAGTTGAAGAGGGATATGGTTGTGGGAGATAGGTCTTAAGCCTTATTCTTCTTTCTCTATTTCATCATTTGTAAGACCGATGAGATGAAGGCCAAGACGTCTCTGAGAAGGTATGAGTTGAATGTCAAAACCACGGGGGATTCCCTGCCATTGTTTAGCCTGGCATATCATTCTTATCACAAGGGATACAAAATTACTCTATCTTCTACAGGAATGTAGTAGTTGTTTTTCATGTTTTGTGGCAGGTAGTGAGAGAAATTAATGTTAAATCCCTGAATTAGAGTATGCATCACCATTTGAGTGTGATGGTCAGCAAGTTGATGGTTATTGATGCAGAGAGAGAAGCAAAGTTGAATTTGTGAGAAGAAGTATTGCCATATAGGGGAAGATGGAATCTGTTGGCTTGCTCTTCCAATAATTCTCTAGCATACCCAATGTTAATGAATGTTTAAAAGACTTGGGTTCTGTTAAAGTGAGTGACCTCATTTTTGCCATTCATGTTGAGGGCTAAGCGAATGGAGTCTTCAGTGACTTCAAATGAAAGGTGATTCACCGAAGTTCTGATTGGACTCCCAGGTGAGTTTGGGTCAGATCTGGCATTGACCCAGAATTCCCTTAGAAGTTCAAAGTTGATGGGAGTGTTTGGGGTGAGGGAAAATCAATGGTGCATGTCTGCAGGAATCTCATCATTCTGGTGAACAATTGTTGGTGGTTGGACGTGTGAAGACATAGATTATGGGTACGGTGGAGTAGAATTTGGAAGACTTGTCTATCCATTAGGGCGTGAAGATCCATTTTGAGATGGGGACTTATTTGGATGGAGATTGGGATGAGAAAGATATGAAAATGACATCCATCTATTTGTAACCGGGAAGAGTATAGAGATCTGAAGATTTATCTGTAAGACTTTTGAGCTTTGTCGGCTATTTAGACTCCTGGTGAAGGTGGTTTAGAGGGTTTGTGAGAGAGAATTAACTCGTATTTTCATCATTCTCCTATTTAGAGTTATTATTGCCTCTTTTGGGTGTCTTAATGCACAAAGATTTGCTTACTGATATGCTCAAGTCATTTAAAATGTGATTTGATGGGCATCATTGCATTTTAGGAGAGAAGTGAAAGTCAACTTTTTGAAGAGAGATTCTAAGAGTAACGCGTGTCTTTTCAGAACCTTCATTTATAAAATTAGAAAAGAAGAAACGTGTGACAACCCGTATTTTCCAGGTATACATTAATATTATAATTACGTGCAATTAACTGTGATCCTATGTGCATTAGACTTAATTTGCCCAAATTAGGTGACTTTACGTGAAAACATAGACAACCTAGGTCCGACAACATTTACCCGAAATGGAAATCAACCAAAGTTCCACAACCATTCAAAATAGAACTTCAATTATAAGAAATTCATAAACGTTGTTTTGTGAAATCTAAATATAAAATGAATAATTTATATTTTTCTAAACTATTACGTTGTGTCCAATGTTTTTCAAACGGAACGTTTATTCAAACGACAATTCATATTAGTTTTATTCCTAAAACTATTTCTATTTCCAACCATATTTTATTTTCACAAAAAACAAAAAATTAAACATTGTCGCCAAAACGTTCGGACACAAAACGCTTACGTCAAGCAAATCATTTAATTCTAAATTTTAGTTCATCATTGTGCATAATTCCATGACAAACAATCAAGACTTGTGACATTCCCATTCATTCGAAAATTAAACACGATGCTTAATCATTTTAGTGATTATATATATATATATATATATATATATATATATATATATATATCATTCGTTCCCGAGCCAATAACCGACTTTTTAACCGTTTATCCTTTTGACTCAAACGAAGTGTCGTTGGACTCGTTGAATCAAACCGGACTCAATCCGACCCGACCCGACACCCGGTTCGACCCACAGAGCCCAATGGGCCTACTGGCCCAATCTTTTTCTCTTTTCTTTTCTTTTCTTCTTTCCGCGGCCCATTTCCTTCCGGCCCGTCTCCTTTTCTTCGGCCCCATAGCCCAGCCCAGCCCGTCCCCTTTTTCTTTCCGGCCCGCAGGCCCACGAGACCGGCCCGTCTCCTCTTCTTTTTCTTTTCCAGTTCGGGCTCAGGCCCAATCTCTCTTTTCTTTCTCTCGGCCCGTCCTGATTTCGACCCCCCTTCCTTCCATTATTTTCTTTTCTTTTTCCGGTTCTTTCTCCCATTCGGTCCCAACCAAGTCCCTAACCAATCCTCCTAAACACTTGTTGGATCAATTTCCTATGAACACATGTTTTAAACCTTTTGTCATCTTGATATTAAACACTTATGTTGGCTAAGTACAAGACCAAACCAAGATCCTTTGGTTAAAACCATTAACCACTTACACATGAGACCACATTGTCTCCTAGCCACCTTTTGTCTCCCTTGTCCCTCCCTCTCTTGGCCGGTTCCTACACACCCCACAACCACACTTTGGTTCAAAATTCAAACCCACTAACACAAGATAAGCTCATTTGGTTCAAGTTAAGTTCACCCCATCTCCTTCTCTTCTCTTGTTCTCGGTTCAAACCACCACCGAGCCACCTTCATTTCTCGGCTCATTTGGACCGAACCCAAGCCCCCACAAGACCACCTTTTATAACACTTAATCCCACCATTTCACACTTAACCCATTCAAGAGAAACACACTCTTCTCCCATCTCTTTCTCTCTTGCTCTCGGCCACAATAGAACCGCCACCACCACCACTTTTCACCATCAACCACCACCAAATCTAAGCTTCTAATCACTTCTTTGATCAAATTAATCCATCAACAACTCTTATTTCATTATCTTTCTTTCAATACTTCTCTCTAATCTTTCAAGAACAACAAAACTAACCTCTTGTTTCTTTGACAAAATACATGATCTCTCTTTCATCATCATCGTCCAAATCAAAGATCAAGGGTGGGTTAGGAGCTAAACTTGGAAGCTAAATCAACAACCCATCAAGTCCATTACCGATCTGGTTTAAGTTTAAGTGAGGAAACCTCTCTTTTCTTAACTTATTCCATGATATATTCATATAATGTCACAAATTCATGTTCATGATTAAGTCTTGGTTGTGTTGTTAGATGATTACTAGCAAACTCGTATGTTAGTAGCATTATGTTCTTTGATGGAAAACTAGAATATTATTTGAAACAAGTTTCTTAGAAAATATTAACATAACATGTATATTTATGTTAAAAGTTTCATAAATGGTGACATAGTTTATAAATCATAACATATTAAAAGTTTTGAATGTTTTAGTATGTTTGTTTTGGTGAAAACACATAGACATAATGTTTGGAAACCAAGTTCTAAAGAAAATATATATTATGTTAAAAATTGACAAACATGACACTTTATATTGTGTGTCGTAAAAGAGTGTCATCTTGAAATATATATATATTTTACAATCTTGTAAACACTTCATGATTTTGACCTCAAATCTGCAACAAAATTATCTTAGGATGATTTTGAGATACTAAAATGTTATTTTGAAGATTAACTTATAAAATCTTTAAGAAATGAGAAAATGGAATTCTTTTTTATGATGTAAATATCATTTATTTTCATGAAAATTAAGTAAAAACTCTTGTGACCAACAAATGACCACTTAGGACTTGTAGCATATGATTTAGGGCTTCCAAGATTATTTTCTAAACTTACAAAGTGATTCGGGAAGTTAAACACTTGAAAAAGGAACAATCGGATACCGTAATACGACTATTCAACGAAAAATATAACTTATTTGTGAAGAAGAATCAAATCTGGTCCAGAACATAAAACATACTCATTTTGACATATAAAAATGTTTCCTAAGGTTCAAAAGTGGAAAAACATGTTTTAGAAGTAAACCGGACCAAAACTGTAACTTTCGGTAACTCGAAGACGTCAAATTTTACAAGTTAAACTCCCACCGGCACACTTAGCAACTAAAGACCCTAAACCACACTAACACAAGTCTATTAACAAATCCTAAGTGTTAAGGGAACTTAAAAAGTCATAAAACGAGTCAAATCGGTCAAACCGGTGAAACCGGCTAACTACCGGACGAACCGACACTTAATTTTACCAAAATATAACTTCATATATTTTTGGAAACATTTCTTCATACCAATGAATATATTTTCAAGTGTCAAGATTCTTTTTGTAAAAACGCGACATATACCGTGTATTGACACGCGATATAATATGCGCGTTCAAACGTTAATAAATGAAATTTTTTATTTATAATCAAAAGGATTCAAAACCTTATAAATATTTAATGAATTAAATATTTATATGTTTCCTAACGCTTAATGAAAAATAATCCATATTATTTAATATTTATTTTTCAAACGCGAAAATCTAATTATTATTTATTTATTCAAATAAGTAATAAATTCCATCAACTTCAATATTATTTATTAACCAATAAATAATATCCTAGGATTTCCATCACTGTCATCGGGTAATAACAGTCGAGACTTAACCTTGAACATTGAGTGACGTATTCACTAACTCAAGATAGCCAAACCCTAATACGTCATAACATTACCTTGTAGACGTTTGCTAGGCTAAGTTCAACCAAACATATATGTCATCCATCTTCAAACAAGTGAGTCTTCACGGCCCCTTTTACTTTTCCGTTTTCTAACTTGGGGGAGAGTTCAATGAATTCCTTTCAAAATTCATTTTGCCTGATATTATGATAACTGTACGACGTAATGATTGCATGTTCTTTTCATTTCCCCAATCTGTGTATTCATGTTGATTCATGTTATATGCCTAAGTCCCACTATTAATTGGATTCAATTAGTTCATTCGAAACGATAGCTTGTGAGTAGATCTATTTGGGTTGACGACCATGCCCTGACTTGGTCGCTCCAGTCATGACTCCATGGTTATAGTCAAGGGGTACATTTGTTATTCTGGTCATTCGGTGTTCTTGGGGAAGAACATCAGGAGTGGGTAAACAGTTAGTTTTGAATTCAAGGTTCATGCTTAATCTTTACAACAACAGTGTCAAACAAACTAATATCATGACAGGCCAAACATTTTCAAACATATTTTCAAACAGTTCAGTGTCAATAAACCTGTGAAACTCACCAACAATTCTGTTGACACTTTTTATTCTTGAATTCTCAGGTGATTAAAGACTGCAACTCTATGTTTTTTTGTTCCGATCCTGCTTGTCATATCATGGTCTGCCTGCCGTGTGTTCATGCATTTCATTTTGGAGATTTAGACGCATTACACCTTAGGGTAGTTATGTTTATAAATCTCATGACTATGTCTTTTGGAAAACTTATCATGTAACCACTACTTTATTTCCGCTGCCACAGTTTTAGATGTTTAAATAAATGTTTGAAACTTATATTTTTGAAAGACAAATGGTTAATTAAATATTCATTAGACGTCAATCATTCATAACCATGACCATGATGCCAAATTAGTCACATGCCCACATTCAGTCATTTTCTCGGGGTGTGACAAAAGGAAAAGGAAAGAAAGAAAGAAAAAAGAGACTCCCCCTTGATTAGTGAGAGGGAGGAAGTTTATTAGTTGATGCAGATTTGCTCTAGAAATTCTGAAGAATGTCTATATAACTAAAAAAAATTATTTGATTTTTGGAACCCATTTGCTTTTGAGTTTTTTGTTTATTGTCTCTGTAGTTTCTTTCTTTCTTTTGATTTTCATAGATTTGGAAGAAACACTCAAGGAGGTGTTAGCATTGACAGGATATATGCTTTCCATGCTGTAGTGTTTTCCAATTAGTTTCACCATTTCAGTACACATACAATGCTTATATATATTAATTTCCCTAAAGTTTTCAAAGTTTTGACTTGAGGAGCGGATGGAGTTTGTTGACTCAGGTTTCGATTTGTTAGATTCATCAGGATCAGACTGATGTTAGGTTGAAATTTCAGAAACTGGATTTTTGTTCTTGACATTGGTATCCAGTTGTGAGTCATTCTGACTGTTACTTTTTACAAAGACAGTACTGGAACTTTTAGTCCCATGTATATACCCAATCCCTTGACCATAGTTTCTTGGTAGTTTTATCATGTTCTCAAGTTGGTCATTAGAATTTATGAGACTATTTATTTTCTTAGTTTCCATATGCAATCTTTGATACAGAGTTGCACGCTCGGTCTCATAGTGATCAATTTTTGCTTTATTACACAAGTTTTGTGTCTCGAGTTGTCTTAATCTTGACAATTCATTTTCTCTATCTCCTTTTAGTTGATGAAGTTCAGATAGGAGAGAGTTTATCTCTTCTTCAAAAGTTTTGAACTTATTTTCATTTAAGAGTTTGTTTCTTTTAGAATTTTTCTTGAAGAACTTTGTAGTTTATTGACATGCTATTAAATTGGAAAGTTAGATCAGCATGAGAAGTACTTACTTGTTTCTCATATGGAGTTTTAGAGTGATCAAATGAATAGGATTCATTATTAGCCATAAGACATCTGTTCGCATGACATTCTTCTTCGGATGATGAGTCTAAGTCCCAGTTTTCAATTTCAGCCATTAATGTTTTTTCTTTTTGCATGGTCTGTTCATACTTTCTTTTATAGTAAGCCGCGTCTTTGAGTTTTTGATTTTTGCATTCAGAAGCATAGTGGCCCATTATTCCACATTTGAAGTACTTTATTTCACTTTTGTCAACTTCAGGCTTGTTAAATTATGAGGGTTGTTTCTTGCTTTCTTCACCTTTTGAGAAGATTTTTTTGGTTGACCAGGAGGGATTCCTTTTGTTGAATCTCCCATACTGTTTATTCAGTGGGGCTAGTAATTTTTCAAATGACTCATTTTATGTTTCACTTTCAGAAGATTATAATTCTGAGTCACTTAAATCTTTTCTTTTTGAATGGATTGGCTCTTGTTTAGTGTTTCTTTTTCTATTTTCAATGTAAATAGCCAATGGATCGACTTTCGTTTTAGAGATGTCTAGTATTTCAGACTCTTGAGAGTCTAGAATACAGAAGAGGTCATTTAGGCTTTTCTCATCAAAATCCAAAGCTAATTGAAGAGTCATGGTTAGACTTCTCCATTCATGAGGAAGGATTTTGTTTCCTCATTTGATTTAGAAACATTGAACTTTCTTAGATTGTTGATCATTGTGGCAAAAAGGTTGTAAGTATTTAAGAGTGAGTCACTTGGGAGTGATTTGAAAGATTCATATTTGTTTAATGCCTTAGTTCTCTTGTTTCTTTTCATTTGATCTCCTCCATCATAAAGTTTCTCAAGGGCATCCCATATGCTCTTGGCTGAGGTATTACAGTCAACTTGACTGAATATCTCATGGGGAAAAGCCATAATGATAACCGTTTTGGCTCTGTCTTCATTTATTTCTTTGGTCTTGTCCTCCTCGCTTCACCATTTTCTATCTTTGGGTATGGAGCGAGCAGGAACACCAGATGAGGTTTCGGTTTCCTTAATCTCAGGAATGTCAATTGTGGGACAATGGGGTCCATTGGCTATGCAATCCAACAGGGAACTGTCAACTTCTTTTAGAAAGTTGGTAATTATGATTTTCCACTGTGGATATTCCTCCATAGCAAGCATATGGGGGTTTTGCTAACGAGCCAAGAGATTTCCCATTATTTCAGCTTGAAGACATTTTTGAGGGAATGTTAACGAAAAAGATGTTAAAGAGCAAGATCATTGAATATGAATTATTCAATCTGCTACGATACCAATTGTTGGGTCACGTGAGGGGCTCTTTAACAATATTGGCTCAATTTGATTTAAACAAGATAAACAAGTTGCGAAAAGTAAATCAAATTGGAAGACAACAATTCATAAAAGGGTTTTTCTGTATATCTCAAATGTAAATAATGGTTTACACGGGTTTATAGCATAACAATATATCAACAGAAAGAACTTTTCTATGGGAGTAGGTTGTAATTGCTTTGAGAAGCTTGTGAATTGTGTGATTGTTGCCTTGCATTCTTTGGTGAAGTCCGCTTGCTTTTTTATAAGAAGTAGTAGCAAGTTGCAAGCGAATAACGTGGTTGAGGACGGTTTAATTTGGAGTGTGTCAGAGCATATAGAGATAAATTGAGGATATTCAATTTATCTCTTTTCAACTGTCTTCAACTACTTTCGTATTTAATACCAAGTTGGTATTCATCTTTACTTGTTCTTCACACAAATGCAAATTTGTTCTTCTAGTAAACTTTATCTTCTGATAGTACAGAACTCCTTCAGGACTCTTCTTTGAAGACTAGTAATGCGTCCCATAAGAAGCCTTCTACAGAAATGGGGATTTTTGTAGAATCTGGTCTGTACAGATCGAACTACTTCGGAAATTCCGAAGTAGTTCTATACGAATACAGAAATTGTAGATCGTACAAATTTTCATATCCTTTCTCTTTTAAGTATGTATCTTATCTTTTCTTCTAATACTTGACTGTTTTCTGTTACATTTACAGTATGTTCTAACACAAGTTATGATATTTTAGGTTATAATAAGTAAAAAAAAATAAATGCTCAAGCCTTCATCCATTATTCATCATTCCACTGTTCTCTTGACATTAGAGTTTCTGGTTTGGGGTGGTTAGGAAATCTATTCGATTTAAATCTTTATTTTGAAATGCTTGACAAAGGATTAGGTTTAACTGTAGTTTGTTAAGTGTGGGACTCGTAGGTTGCTTGATGTCATAAATAAAAATAAATAATAAACATTAGGGGGGGGGGGTAAAAATAGGTGGTTCGGTTTAGTTGGACAAAAGTACCGGGCAGTTGTAATTGGCGTGTGACTACAATAATTAAAAAATAAAAATGTTCAGCCATGGCGAACTCCTCTCTCCTTATTTTGAGCCCAGCGCGGCGGTTCAAGTTTCTGGGTGGTCTGCAACCACCATCGCAACTCTGGTGACCTCCGAGCCGATGAGCAATGGTGGGGACTGAGATGGAGATGGTGTGGTGGGCCTATAATTTTTTGTTTTTTTCTTCCTCTGATTGACTCTCTTATCTTGAAACATTGAAACCTAGATGTGAAATGTAATCTTTAGGTGTGATAATCTAGAGGTGTGATTCATTTTTATCGAACACATATGAAACCAAATTGGGGATATGGTTGGAACGGTGGTGACGGTGACGATTTGGAACAATGGTGATGGTGGCCGGATTCATAACAGCAATTCCGCTGGTGACCCAGAATCATTTGAGCTTAAAATCTCGATTTCCAGTTATAATAAATAGCCCTTAAAGTTTAATTTAATTACACAAGCAGTCCTTCTCTAATTAATAACATATAAATTTACATAACTAGCCCCTTAGGTGCAAAATGACTTGAATGTCTCTTATGTTAACAGGAAATTTTAACTCTGTTAGTCATGAGGACCCAAACGACAAAGAAATGCAAATGTCAGAGTGCGAATAGCAACCTTTTAAACTTTTGGACTCAGGTGACAAAAGTCACCAAACCACAGGGATGCAAACTGTAATTAACTCATATATATATATATATAGGAGATGGAACTATATATAACCCTTCTAAAACAAATAACCAAATAATCCCCATTCTAGCCATTAGATCGAAGCACTGATGCTCAAGATGAGTGCCACGTGGCAATGATTTATTTTATTTTCTTTTTATAAAAACTGGTATAAGTGGTATTTTACCCAAAAAGAAAACTACCCCTTCGTTTTTAAAATGGCTATAACTTTTTTTCCGAAGTCGTTTTAAAAAAAAATACAATTGGACTCGTCGCTTTTTATTATCTATAAATCGGATGTGGTCCCGACTTATTGTGATATTTTTCAAATGTCCGTCATTAGCATCAATGCTACCCTCAAAATGCACTGGTGTTAATTACGAATGTTCGAAAAAAAGTTTAGAAAAAATTCAGGACCACATCCATATTAAAGATAAAAATGTCACAAGTCCAATGGTATTCTTGTTATAAAAAAACCGACTTCAGAGAAAAAATATATAGCCATTTAAAAAATGAGGAGGTAGTTTCTTTTTGGGTAAAATACCCACAATACCCTTCCTGATAAAGTAACATCAGTGCCACTTGTTAAAAATCTGGTGGCTAGAATAGAGTTATTGGGTTATTTGATTTAGAAATGTTATATATGGTTCCATCCTCTCTCTCTCTCTCTCTCTCTCTCTCTCTATATATATATATATATATATATATATATATATATATAGGAGAAGGATAAAATGAAAACCTCTCCGAGTTGGAAAAACCGTGAAAACTAAGCTAAAAAATCCGTTTTTTGTTCCAAAATTTTTTATGGTGACTCTCTAACAATAAAAAACACCCTTTATGAAAAAAAATAAAAAAAAATGCCGAGTAAATTTTTTAAAAAAATATATTTATGAACCGATTTTTTTGCAAAAAGAAGTTAACCGGCCAAAAAAGACGTTCAAAATTTGTTATTTTTTTTAGATGTATTTTTTTATAGATTCTACATTCATTTTTGATGGTTTTGGTGAAAAAAAAATAAAAAAGCACCTAGAGATTTTTTTAAAAAAATTTATTTACAGATTTTGTTACATATGTAACAAGGCATTTTATATATGTAACAGGCAAATGTTACATATGTAATATGACATAACGTCAGATTTCGGAATTTTTTTTAAAAAAAAACTACTAGGTGTTTTTTTGATTGTTTTTCACCATAGGGCTTGTATTAACGCATATAATCACTACAAAAAAAATTGAAGAAAAAAAATCGTTTTGTGGTAGTTTCCACGGTTTTTCCAACTCAAAGTGGTTTTCATTATATCCATCCCCTATATATATATAGTCAAAGGTTCATTGTAGACCCCTTAAAAAGTGTAGACCCAGTAGACCCCATAAAACTCACTAAAAATTATAAAACTCATTGCAATTGAATTTGTTTTTTTTTTAACTTTTTTTATTTTTTTCATATTTCTATCTTTATATTTTAATTTATGGTTTTATTTATAAAGTTTTTAGTTTTTTCTTTATTTTTTATTTTCTTAATTTCAAATTATAATTTTCAGTGAGTTTTATAATTTGTAATGAGTTTTATAATTTTCAATGAGTTTTATAATTTTCAATGAGTTTTATAGAACATTGATTTTTAAAGTTGTAGTGAGTTTTTAACACAATAGTGAGTTTTAAAACTCAGCAATGAGTTTTATAATTTTTAGTGAGTTTTATTGAACAATACAACATTTTTTAACAACAATTATATTTCAATGTGTCCAATAACTTTCTAGGTTTTCTTTTTTATTTTTAAAAACTTATCGCATAAAAAAACCAAACTCAACAGCAATTAACTTTAGTGAGTTTTATAGAACAATATAGGGGTCTACAGGGTTTACAATTTTTAAGGGGTCTACAATGAACCTCACCCTATATATATATATATATATATATATATATATATATATATATATATATATATATATATTATATACAGGGTTAGGTTCAAATGAGAACTATATTTTGTGAGAACTTTTGAGAACTAATCTCAACCACTAATTTAATTAACCTAAACATAAGGGGGCTTTTAAAAAAATGGGTAAAATTTGAAGTGTATAAAAAATTAGAAAAAGCGCTGGAGTGTTGTTCATGTTAAGTTTACGAGAGTTTTCTAGGGTTTTTGAAAACAAACCCAATCTACGATTCACTTCATAATCATGATTCACTTCATCATCGAAACCAAATTGGTAATTCAGGGGCGAGATTCAGAATTACGAGCGGCGATTCATGATCTAGGGCTTTTCTGAGAGGCAAAGGCGAAATCGATTGTACAAGAGGTGACGGAGAAATCGATCTATATGGATTCTCAGAACGCAACAGGGGATTCAAATCTGATCGGAACTTGTTAAACACGAAGCGAAGATTACAAAGACGAAATCAAGAGTTAAAATGATAAGAGGCAAACAGGTAATCATCAGTTTATCTAGTTACATTGAATCTATAAACCTTTAGGGTTATGAACTGATGGTTGTTTGCATGATTAACTAATGAAATAAAGAAATTACACATGCGTAAATGTTTACAGTGATGAATTGATAGATTCACACATGTGTGAGTCATTTGATTATTTACACATATGTAATTGTTATGATTAATGAATTGATAGTTTCTACAACGTTAAAATCATTATTTTACACATGTGTATGTTATTATTTATACATGTGGATGTAAATGTTCATATTCCTGAAATTTATGTTTCACATATGTTAAATAGTATGATTTACACTTGTGTAAATAATTCATACATGTGTAAATGTTAAGATTGATGAATTAATAAACTTTCATAGAGGTTTAAATGTTGAATATACACGTGTAAATGACTCATGCATTTGTGAATTTTAGGATTGTTTGAAACAAAATAATTACCTGAAATATATTTAACAAGAAAATACATTTGCAATTCGCAAAAGTGGAAGGATTGCTAACCAACGTGGTTTAAGCAAATACAAGAATACTAAAAATTGCCTTTTAAATGTTGATGAAGAATGATTAGTAAATAATGGTAAGTTAAAGCATATAAATCTGTTTATAAAAATGAGAATTTTATAACACTAATAACTTGTGATTTGTTATAATATCATATTCTGAAACACATGGTACTACCGAAAGTGAGTTTGAAAATACATCAAAAACAAATTTAATTGCTGAAAATGACTCCGAAAGGACTGTAAGCAGACAGATGGTGACAGAAAAGAAAAACAAACTAAAAGCGCAGAAAGGTATGTCCACAATAACTTAGAAAACCAACACTTTTATATAAACATTAAAGTGATTTACACGTGTAAATACTGAATTTTAATAAACTTTCTCATTGAACAGTGATTTACACATGTGTAAATAAACTATCTACACATGTGTAAATAATGAATTTCATCGGCTATAACTTAGAAAACCAACTATTTTATATAAAACATGAGAAAATCATTGATTTACACATATGTAAATACTGAATTTCAATAAGCAGTTTCATTGAATAGTGATTTACACATGTGTAACTAAACTATCTACACATGTGTCAATAATGAGTTTCATCAATAGCAACTTAGAAAACCAGTCACTAATTTACACATGTGTAAATAACTGAATACCATGTCTAATAAAGAATTATATAGATAACTTGACATTGTTTTTGTAAATCAGTCTTTGATCTACACATGTGTAAATAACTGAATGACATGTCTGATAGAGAATTATATAAATAACTTGGAAATTGCTTTTGTAAATCAGTCACTGATCTATACATGTGTAAATAACTGAATGACATGTTTGATAGAGAATTCTATAGATAACTTTTTATAAATCAGTCACTGATCTACACATGTGTAAATAACTGAATGACATGTTTGATATAGAATAATATAATAACTTGGAAATTGTTTTATTGATACAGAAGGATATAATATTCAAGTACTTGAGATCCGTAGGCAATTGGAAGTGGGCGTCGTTAGATAAAGCACAACCAAAGAAGTTGGTTTTGGATTGGCAGACAATAAAAAAAATAACTGATTGTGGTGTGTATCTGATGCATCACATGAATATGTACAATGGAAGCAAAGTAAAAAAAAATGGGATTGTGGATTCAAGAAGGAAAATGCTCGAGGTTATAAGGCACAACTTGAGATATTTAGAATGAAATTTATTGTAATGATTGTGCTTTCAAAAGCAGATGTACACAAAGAGAATGTGTTGAAACTAATCACTGAAGTATGAGAAAGAAAACAAGGAGAAAACATTTTAAATTGTTATTTTGAAATTGGTTGTTTCTTGACCATAAAGGAGGCGCCCGAGTACTCTCTGAGTAGTCGCTAGGCGGTGGATTGCCGAGGCATCTAGGTGACAATCCGCCTAGGAGTTGCGTACTCGGTCAACCTTGGGGTTAGGAAGTCAACATCGGGTATAAGGGGTAAAATACACATTATATAGTGACCTCCTTTATATAAAAAGTTGGTCCCATCACTATGAATAAGTTTATTAACATATATCCATGTTAACTTAGTTTTGTCAAAAATATTAGTATTGGAAGATGTATATATTTTCTAGAAATTTATTTTCTTTATAATTACCATGTCCGAGTACTCCCTGAGTACTCCTCGCCTAGGCCCGAGTACTCACAACTCCCTAGTCGACCGCCCAAATAGCGCCTAGCGACTTCTGCAACCTTGAAACTATGTTACAAACATGTTGAATTTGATTACAAATATGTGCTTAAAACTATGTTAATTTTATTGATCTATAATTATTATAGATGTTTGAATCTTTGATGAATGTTTAAAGACATGTTAAATAGGTTGTTTTTAAAACAAGTATGATTGCATATTTGACATAAGTACAAGAAAGGTAAAAGCATTTTTAAGTTGACACAAAGAAAAATACTTCAACGTAAAGGTTAAGTTTTTGAATTACACATGGGTAAATTTGTACTTTGAGATGAGAAAAATAAAAACAATATTGGGGTCATAAACAATATTATACACAAAAACATAAAAAAAAATGGGTAAATCATATATATTTACACATGTGTAACTCAGATGTCTAAATGACAGATTTACACATGTGCAAATCACTAATATACAGGGATTTCGTCTAATTGGTAATATCATCCATGTAAATCATTAATTTACACATGTGTAATTTTGCAGCTGTTTAGAAATTAAATAAAAAATGCAAATCAACAAATAAACAAACATGTAGTTACTATTTAGAAATATTTAAAAGATAGCTTATACACATGTAAAATCTCAATTGTTTCAACAATTAGATTCGACAAACAGAAATATGAAAATCTTAATCACTAAGATGATCCTCATTATCACTAGCACCAACATCCTCGCTAAAATCATCTTCATCACTTTCGTCTTCTTTGTTTCCTTTATAAATACAATTTCTGAAATCATGATATGCTATCTTGCCACATTTCTTGCATCTTCTCTTCTCCCTTTTAGCTTTAATCACAAAGAACTAAAGTCAGTGATAAAATCTTGTTTTTACCCTGAACACTGAACTTGACATATGATTTTGGATAAACCATATCTGTAATTAAAGAAAAGTAATTCAATGAATACATGAATATCAACTAAGAACATAAATTTACACACGTGTAAAAGATGTCTTTTTTAATAATGATGGTAACATCTGAACAATAATATCAAATTGATTGTATAATTAAAACAAGTAATTCAATGACTGAAGAATTTTAGAAAATCAGATCATAATTACATAAAAGAACCCTGTAAATAAGAAAATCCAAACAAAAACACTCTAAATCAAGTCGATTAAACTACAATTCAGAAAGCAAATCGAAAGATCAAGTAAACCATATCTGCAATTAAAGAAAAGCAATTCAATGAATACATGAACATCAACTATAAACAAAAATTTACACATGTGTACAAGGTATCTTTTTCATCAATGATGGTAACAACTGAACATTACTATCAAACTGATTCTATAAATTAACTAATAATTCAATGATTGAATTTTTTTTGGAAATCAGATCATAAATACATAAGAACCCTGTAAATAAGAAAATCCAAACCAAAACATACTAAATCAAGTCGATTAAACTACAACTCAGAAAAACGTAATCGAAAGATCAACTAAACCATATATGCATTTAAAGAAAAGCAATTCGAAGAATACATGAACATCTAACACAGAACATAAATTTACACATTTGTAAAAGATATATTTTTCAACAATAATGGTAACAACAATGATGGTAACAACTAAACACTAGTAACAAACTGATTGTATAATTAAAACTAATAATTTAAATCATATATACATAAGAACCCACCCTGTAAATAAGAAATCCGAAAAAAGCACACTAAATCAAATTGATTAAACCACGATTCAGAAAACAGAATCGAAAGATCAAGTAGATTAAATGTCGTAATCAAATAGCGGCGCTCAATTTTAATTGAATAACTACAAATTTGAAGAATAAGAAGCTAAACTCGAGTAGCGGACTTCAAGGGTTTTACCTGATGATCGCATCAATTAGATGTGGAAACTAGACAACGATGATGATGTAGGAAGATCGAGATGCGTGAACGACGATGGGAGCGAAAATTTTGATGAAAACACATGAAATTTTGATGGGGACGATGCGTGATCTGGATGAGTGAGGGGGGACTGTGTTAGGGCTGAGTAAAGGACGATGTATATGATACATGAAGGAGGGACTAGTTTTGTGATACCTAAAATACCCTTGGAAGGATAAGGGAAGGAATAAAAACTTGTGGCTGAGATTAGTTCTTTTTAGTTCTCAAAACTATTTGGTTCTCAAATGATGCCCTTCCTAGGGTTAGGTTCAAATGAGAACTTTTTGTTTTGAGAACTTTTGAGAACTAAATCTTAACCACAAATTTCAGAGGGGACCACTACAATTCATGGGAGGGGAGATACATGTAAATAAACTTGTGGCTCAAATTAGTTCTTTTTAGTTCTCAAATCAAATTGGTTCTCAAATGATCCTCACCCATATATATATATATATATATATATATATATATATATATATATATATATATATATATATGGTTACGATAAATTGAGAAGTTTTGAGAACCATTATAAGCCACTCATTTTCAGAGGGACCACTCAAATTAATAGGGTGGGGGGAGGATTTATTTATATATAACTAGTGGCTCAGAATGGTTCTCAAAAGTTCTTAAAATCAATGGTTCTCAAATGATATATATATATATATATATATATATATATATATATATAGGATTAGGATCATTTGAGAACTATTTATTATTGTGAGAACCATGAGAACACTTACTAGCCACACATTTGGAATCTAACTTATTTTATTTATTTTAATACAAAAGGGCAATTAAGTCTTTAACCCATATAACTAAAAGACAAAACTCTTCTAAAATATTATTAACTATTAGAATACTCTAACTATTAATATCTAGATTACTAAAGATTAATTGTTTTAAATATTTTTAAATACTTTCCTTTATGTTTTTTATTACGTTTTTTTAATATATTTTTTAAACTTATTTTTTATTGTTTTCTAATTTGTCTTAAATTTTTTAAACGTTTTCATTTTTATTTTTATAACAATTTTTAAAACTTTTTATAAACTCATCATTTTTTACGTTTTAATGACTTTTTTTTTACTTTTTTTTATAAAACTATTTTTTTTACTTTATAAATATTTTTTTAAAAAAAAATCTAGTTTTTTTTATTTACTATTTTATGTATTTAATATGATACATTTTTTTTATTTTTCCTTACTTATTTTTTTATGTTTTTTGAATAACTTTTTTTTACTTTTATTAAAAAAAATTATAAACTTTTTAATTATTTTTTTTACTATTTTAATTTATTTTTTAAAAACTTTTTATTAGTTTTTATTAATTTACTTTTTACATTTTTTATTTAAACATTTTTTAAAACTTTTTATTAACTTTTAATTTTTTACGTTTTAAATAACTTTTTTTACTTCTTAAATTATTTTTTTTTTAAAAACCTTTTTACTAGTTTTTTTAATTTACTTTTTATGTTTTTAATGTAATATTTTTTTTGGTACTTTTTCTTACTTATTTTTATGTTTTTGAATAATTTTTTTTACTTTTGTTAAACATTTTTTTAAACTTTTTTTACTATTATAATTAATTTTTTTAAAACTTCTTATTAGTGTTTTTAATTTACTTTTTATATTTTTTTAAAATATATTTTTTTACTTTTTTTTATTTCTATAAGTTTTTTTAATGTTTATTTAAAAATAATAATAAATGTCTACATGCATGGAATATAGACATTAACAACCATGCAACATATGCCTACGAGGATGCAGCGATATGTAACATCTATGGAACAAGATTCATTTATGTTTTAACCATACGTGATTGTTCGATGAGATTGAACTTTTATTTTCCTTATTTTATACACCCTTTAATTTTGTATTCTTGGATTTTTTCATTACCAATCCTTTTTTCATATTATTCTTATGGACTTCTATGTGTAAGTACGTTTGCACCAATTTAACAACAACCTAAAGACCCTTTTATTAGTGTAAAAACCTATTTACATGTTTGTTACACCACGCTTCACGTTTGTAAGAACTCACTGCATTGGTGTAACAATAACCTGATACAAGTGTGTAACATTATATGCACATGCAACACACTAATATTTTACTACTTGTTAGTAAGTTTCTATAGTGAATAGGTAAATATATGTAACAAGATGCAACCATGTAACAAATACATATGAGCATGCAATATATTAACAATCATGTAATATATACCTACGAGCGTGCAGTGATATGTAACATATATGGAACACGATTCAATCATACTTTAACTATACCTAATAGTTCGTGAGATTGAACATTTCTTTTACTTCTTTTATACACCATTTAATTCGATATTCTTGGATTTCCTCATTACCGATCCCCTTTTCATTTTTTTTCTTACTGACTCTTACGTGTAAGAACGTTTGCACCAGTTTAATAACAACCTACACCCTTTTATTAGTGTAAAAACATGTTTACATGTTTGTTACACATGCTTCAAGTATGTAAGAACTCGCTGCATTCATGTAGCAAAACCATGATACAAGTGTGTAACATTGTGTGCATTTATGTAGCAATAACCTAATACACCCTTTTATTAGTGTAAAAACATATATGTAACTGTTTGTTACCCATACGTAACTGTTCGTTGCATACATGTAACAACATGCATT
The DNA here is from genome assembly GCA_039602395.1 of Deinandra increscens subsp. villosa. Lineage (NCBI taxonomy): Eukaryota > Viridiplantae > Streptophyta > Magnoliopsida > Asterales > Asteraceae > Deinandra > Deinandra increscens. The sequence continues at coordinate 25,994,480 of JBCNJP010000012.1, read as the reverse complement.
CAAAAAGTTGATAATTTTCAGATTTTGTTGTTTATAATTTTGATATCCTTTTTTATGTTGTTTTTGGTTCTTGCAAAAAAAAATTAGATCTTGGTATTGTTTTGGTGCTACTATTATCATGGTTTAAGGTTTTGACAGGTGGTAACCTGTTACTACTAGTTGGTAATAGTCTGTTATGAAAATGTAACGTATATGTAAGAAGGCGAAACTATGTAACATATGCCTACGATCATGCAATCTAGACAACAACAACCATGTAACAGATGCCTACGAGCATGCAACCATGTAAATACTTGTTTACATTTTTGTTACACAATGCTTCAGGTTTGTAAGAACCAGCTACATGGTTGTAGCAAGAAAATATGTTTGTGAAAAATATGTTTGGGCATTTACCTGATAGATAATGTGTTTACGAAAAATGAGAGAGAAAAAAATATGATATACTGATCAATGAGAAAGAAATTTAAATATTTATATTTTTTAACATTTTACATACGTGTAACTATTCGTTACACATATGTATTTATTGGCTACACATATGTAATTGTTCGTTACCTACATGTAACAAAATACATTAAAAAAAACTACGGACAAATTTTTTATATAAAAAAAATAACGAGACTATAACCAAATTAAAGATAAAAAAACGTCCTATTTAATGGTGCAATTTTTTTTATAAAATTATTATCGTATAAAAAGTTATTAACGATATAAAATGAAGGGGGGAAAGTAGATATTTATGTCACATCACCTTATCACTTCATCTCAATTTGAATATAAAATTACTTAAATGCCCTTTTCTATATATTTAATAGATTTTTAAATTTAAATTTAATTTAAATAAATTCAAATTAATCTAGACCATTCATTTTAAAAGGTGGTTAAAATGTGTGGCTCATATCTGTTCTCGCGGTTCTCATAATATTTATTGGTTCTCAAAAGATCCTATCCCTATATATATATATATATATATAAATATTTTATTCAGTTTAAACAGACAACCGAATAAACCGGAAAAAAACCGGAAAAAAACACACACACATCCGTAAATCGAACAATAACCGTATCCACAATTCAAATACGGTTAGAAACTGAACAACAATTTCCGAATGTACGATACGAATCAGTTTGTTCGGATACAGATACGGTTCGAATTTCGATTTTTTCTATACACCCCTAGCATCAAGGTATAGACTATAGAGCGTATCAGGCCCAAGATGATTTAAGTGGGCCACTTCTTGAAAGTGCCTTGGGTTGCGATGAAAATTTAGAGCCCATGACTTGCTGGAACATGGTGATATCACTCAGAAAAGTTCTGAGCAAAGCGAAAGAAGAAGCAAAAGGAACAAGGCTCAACTAGCATTCCGCTTAAGAATTTGTTTATATACATAACAATTATGTGCACTCACTTTACTTATTTATATATAGTTGTTATTCTCTCTCTTTCTTTCTCTCCTATTCAAGTGATCCTTACATATACAATAACTCTTCAATGTTGAAATCTCCACCAGCATTAAAGTTGAAAACCTGATCAATATTCATTTGTGCATGAAACACATCTTCGCTTGAATAATTGCTTAAACAGTTGACTGTCTCACTGCTATTTGTTGATCCTTCATTTGATAACAAACCATTCACAGGAGTATCTTGGTAATTTGACCCATTGCTAATTTCATTCTTGGATATCAAGCTGTCATGCCCATGGAATTCTTCTAGGCTAAGCCAATCTGCAAACAAAATCTTGGGTAGTTTTTTGTTTCCAACAGAATCCAGTGATTCAAAACTCGGGTCTCGTGTGATCGGTGATTTCATGGGTCTCGAGTTGGAGTTCTTGCATTCGGATATCCTTTGATCTTCAAGATTTTCTGGTTTTGGCAGTTTCTTTTTAAGATAAGAATGCCAATGATTCTTTATCTCATTATCAGTCCGGCCAGGCAAATGTTGCGATATCAGCGACCACCTGATTAAATAATTTACCAAATTTACCGAAATGATCAATCTTTTTTGGCATTAAAGTGTTGATAATAAAATAGATTGGTGCTTACTTGTTGCCTAAAAGGGCATGAAGGGTTAGGATAGTTTCTTCCTCTTGCATAGAAAATGCTCCTTTCTTCAATCCTGGTCTAAGATAATTAATCCACCTTAATCTGCAACTTTTTCCATTCCTTTGCAGACCTGAAATGTGTTAGTATAAACTATCAGGATCCACATAGGCATAATGCTCCAAAGAAAACAAAAAGTTAAACATAAGAGCATCTCCAGTGTTAAACCAACAAACAATCACATCAGCATCCACATCAAATTTTCACTATTTAGAAATATAAGCAAGATGATGTAAGCTAACATATGGCATCTGTACCAAGTCAAGATCTACGACTCGGTCAATCTCTTTCATTTAAACGTAACAAAATTGTTTCTAAGTGACACTGACCACGATTATGGTTAAAGTCAACTAGAACACTAAAATAGTCAAGAATACCGTGGAAGAACAACCGCATTTAGATTAAAGTTACCTGCATTAATCGGGACAGCGCTCCAGCAACCATGACCATAGTTCATCACATAATTTCTGAGTTTTTGGTCCTCATCAGGAGACCATAATCCTTTGTGGTGCTTCATCTTTGGCTTCTCTGATGGTTTGCACCTCATGCTTCAAATAGATGCCAAATTACCAGAGAATGATGAGAGAATTTGATGATGAATGATGTTATAAACAACTGGCTTTATATGCTTTAGCATTTAAAGAGACCAATGGCCGTCTATGCATTATATTACTAATATAAATTAGACTTTTCAAGAATTAATTAAAAACTAATATAATATAGATTAGAACTAAACTAGACTTTTAGTAACATGTTTTATCTATTTACTATTGGGTTAACCCCCATCAATCCTCAAAGGTAATCCTTTAAGTCATACTTGTAGTTGTTAGACGCTTAATTAAGTCATATTTATGAATTAGTAAAAGCATGATGTTATGTTATGTAATTAAGTATTGCCATTGTCTTCTTGGTTTAATGGCAAGTGAGAATGATGATTAGAGCTTAGGGCCTCTTAGGTCACATGTTCTATCCTCCCTCCGGGCAGGTTTTCTCCTGAACTACGTACTAGTGAAATTAATGTGGTGAGGCTAATGTACGAGCTTTCCTACGGAGATGGGCTAGCCAATCAACTGTTGTCGTTAAAAAAAATGTAATTAAGTATTAGTTCTTAAGAACACTTCGATTAGAACAAGGAAAGCACCATTCATCAATCAAAAGTCACAACCCTATGTCTGTGTATAAATTCTGAGAGTCTGTAAACATCTAGTTACATCCCACGATCAAATAAAAATAGTATTTTGCCTAGAAACGCTAAAAACACGCACTTTGCTGATACTTTTTTTGTTCGGGGTTTAAAAGTATAACAATATACAAACTTTGTAACAAAATACAAATATATATCTAGTATAAAGAAATATAAATCTAATGCAAAAGGTTAAGTAAATAGGTGTTTTTAAGCAAAATATTGTTTTTAGAGGATTTCATCCCTACTATTACAATCAAGATTCATATACATCTTCATCTTCTTCTCTTCATCTCTATTCCAATATCAATTTGGCTATCATTTACAAGGTATTTAGACGTGTTTACAATGTTAACATGTCAGTTCTTGGAATCCAATTTGATCATCATCATCAAACAGCTCAGACAAACTGGAATCACACATTGATCTTGCATTTGGTGTGTTTAGATCAAGGATAATATGTGGATACAAATTCTCAAAACCCTAAACTAAAGAAAACCAAAGAAGCTTCACGTGGATAATTTAATATATGTTTGACTATCCTAACACAAATGATAGTTTATTGCACCTTGGTGTATAATTAACAGGAATGATTCCCTTTTCTGAAAGTCTAACAATCTTTTCCAATCAGAAAATTGATTCATTTCTTTCAACAAATATGATCAACAACTTCAGTTGAATATTAACCCATCTGCCTTTTGCTAATATAAACAACTAACTTGTTGATATGGACAGCAAACAATCATAATCAATCATTTTAGCGTGTGATCTTCTCTATGTTTTGTCTCAAACTATATATTTATTGTCTTTTAATCAGATTGTTAGTTTTTTAATTGCATTACAATATTGATACATGTGTTATTTTATGTAATAGCGATATTATTCATTCTTGATTTGACATTCTAGATTTTTTCAAGTTGGACTATGAACACAAAAGCGACACCAAGAAATAGCAAAACTATAGTAGTTACCGTTTTGACAATTCTTTTTTACGTATCAAGAAATCATCTCTTACTATATAAAGTTAGGCCTCCAATTTGGCTATAGTAATGTTTTTAATATGAACAGTACTTAGACGTATCATAATGTCTCAATAGTCTAATTACATAAAAGTATTTTATGTGAATAGTATCTAGACCTAGAACTAGAAGTGTCATTTGTTGGATATCAGAATTGGTTGGTGATTGTGTATGATCTTTAAAAAAGGTGCATACTTTGTTGAAGCTCATCGAGACTGTTGGGGGATTGAAGGTGACAGCGTCAATGGGGAAGCGGGGTCCAAATGGCAGAGCCCTTGACTGGGGTCAAGCTGAAATCGTTTCATGAAAGTCACATCAGATTTTATTTTGGTCCGAAGTTGCATTTATTAATTTTGGAAGACGAAAGTTGTAACTTATTCAAAATCGATTGTGGATAACTACAATTGCAGTTCTTCTCAAATAAACGCTCCTCCAATTCAAATTTGAAGATTTCTTTGGTTCTATCAAATTCATCTACATCCAAAATCACACACAAAATCTTGATCATAATTTGATTCTATCCGATTGGAATATTTGGTGTATAACCCATATAGTTTCGATCTAAAAGTGTCATACATGACTTCAGATATATGCAAGAGTTTGAGTAAGTTTTACATCCAAATCCCCAACATCATCTTGTAAACACCACACGAACAAGCTCTTTTCCCAAATTTTAGGCTTCCATAATGGCACAAACCGTTTTCCCAAAGTTTAGGCTTCCATAATGTCAAAAAAACAGGCCATCTGGTGACCAATACAAGACGAGCCGTCTAGCCTGTTTCCATTATGTCAATTTGTGTGGTGTAAGCTCGACTTTCTAATTCCCCTCATTTTATCTGTGTAAAATTAAATGGACTTCTACCACCCATATGTCCTCTATTGAGATCTTGGTTTGCCATATAGCCAATTAGGGTGGGGGTATGGTCTCTACTTGGAGCCTTAGGCTTCATCGGTTTCCTTTGGCTTCCACACCACCATTATCGGCTTGGACATGATCGGTTTGGATTTGAAGCCGTTAGGCTTTGTGAAGCCTAAACAAGTCGAAGATTTTTGAGGATATTTGGGAACTATTTGAAGCCTAAGGCTTCAATTCTCCAAGCTTGAAACCATAACACCCATTTTAAAGCCAAAAGGCTTCATATTCTCTATCTCTCCCTTCTCTCTCATGTGGGAGCATGCTATTGACTGTAGATTTTGAAGCCTTAGGCTTTAGAATCAACCATACCCCCAACCCATAAAGACCCGAAACCTGTTGCATGTGCATTAATTACTTGAGGACTAACAAAGAGTTGTACTTACCATCACTAGTGGTTTAAACTTGTTTTGATGAACTCAGATCACCATTCGAATTCAAGTTCACATATACCGACAATGAGAATTATGATATACGCATACATGTCCAGAGACACGGAGTGCACACTTGTATTAATGATATTTTAATTCAAAAAGATTCATTGAGGGTTTCAAAGGGGCAATGCCCCCAGAAGCGGGGTCCAAGACACAGAGTTCCTGGCTTTAAGGTAGCATTCAAGCTCTCTTAATTCACCTTAGAACGTCCACCATCGAGATAGAGAGTAAAATCCCAAAACAATAGTTTGTGCAAATGATCGAGAACAATGGCCAAAATTTTAGTTTTTATACATTAGACGGATTGTGTGGCCTTCACCCACACTAGCTAGCAATTCAATTATACTAAAATAGAAATAGGCTTTTATTCCGACTATGAGTTTTCTCAACATATTCCATACTATATAACCAACTTGTAGGAAAACCGTTCGTAAATTTAAATAAAAATAAATACTTTTAATTTAAGTACGATTACAACAAAGGAAATCTAGTCTATTACAATACAATGAAAATGAGATTCTACTCCTACTACGATTACAGGGAAAATAAAAAGATTACAATACAAGGAAATAAAGGAAGATGACTAACAATACGATTACAAATAAAATAAATAAAACTTACAATAGTAAAATAAAAGAAAGAAACATAAAACAATATTGAATTGAAAAGGTGAACAGAGAGTTTGATAAAGATTTCTAGAAACAATTATTGAACAGCTTGGTGAAAAGGTTATGGAAATGTTTTTTAAGAAATTCTATGAAATTAGTTTAAGAAAAGAAGAAGGTTCCAAGGAACCTTGGCGAAGGATTCGGGTCAAAACCCGGGTCCCTTAAAACAAATTCCGGGTCTACCGAAGATCCGTTTTGTTTCCCAGGGTACAATCGCCTAAACCGTATTGTACGGCCGGGATAACTCTAAGCTTGAAAATACCTTTGAGTTCTCGAAGAGCCTGACTAACAGGATGAATATTGGAAGAAGGAGAAGATGAGAGAGTTTTAGAGAGAGGAAGAATTCTATGAATTCTGGTGTATCTAGCCTCAACTAATGAGGCTGTATATATAGTGGTGGGAATGTCTTGTTGAGCACTCAAAAGTTAATTCGTAGTCAAACTTTGCATTAAACGTCTTTAATGCAAATTGATTTCTAATTAACGCGGAATTACCTTATTTAGCTCAAAACGCGTTTACAGCTGTCAATCCGGAGGAATCTCCGCGTAACAGCTGTTTCCGGAAGAACTGATCTTCCGCTTGAACTTCAAGCTCCTTTTCAGCTGAGCTTCAAGTTCAAGCTCCTTTTTCCACTTGAACTTCAAGCTGGAATTTTTTCCGGTTGAACCCAGTTCCGCTTGATCTATCTGCCCAGACCACACAGGTCCGCTTGGACTTCAACCGGAACACCTTCCGGTTGAACCCAAAAACAATAAGGCGGCTCTCAAGCGGCTCGCGGCGATGCGAGCGTGCGAAGTGCAAAGTGCGCCATCAAAGCGCCACATTGCGCCTCATACGCCCACGCCACGCGCGCGTGCGTGTGCGAGTGCGAGTGCGAGTTAGGGGTGCTTCGCACCCCTCAGGGTCCAAGGGATGTGTCCTACTAAAGGAAACAATAGTTGGTAAGGTTCCCACCTTATAAACCACTTTTGGTTTCAATCCCCAACCAATGTGGGATGAGTTAACATGCTATACTTAGCATTTTTCTCTCTAATTTTCGCAGCTTCACAAGTTGCGAGACCTCAACTTTGAGCTTCGATATCTCATTCATACGAGCTCGGATTTGGACGTGGTTTGATGCGTTGGAAAGCCCTCACAACGTACTACACAAACCCATTAAATACAGAGGCAACAACCTATGTTATCTGTATTTTATTTTAGTCCAAAGTTGGTGAAAAACTCATTTTCACACTTAGTGAAAAAACTCATTTTCCACTAGTTTTTCTCCCAAAATTCCAACAATCCCCCACATGAATGGGTATCGATCTATTCTTCAAGAATCAAAGGCAATTTCGGCAGTCCAGTATTGCAGGATAGGTAGGTGTCCCCTTTGAACCTTCCTTTGTGAAGCATACTTGGGTTACTGGTGTTTGGTAGACGCGATGTCTTTGAACCAATCGACCGTTTGTGTAACCGTTATTACACCCACACAACACTTTCCCTAACTTGGTTAGCCCTCATTGTCGTGTCCAATCATGGTCCTGGAACACTCGCCTGGTTCTGCTAGAGCTCTAGGATTTGTGCCCAACAAATCCATTCGAAGCGACCGCACTTCTCTCTTGCATAGGTGATTACCACAATCATTAAAAGCATTGGTATTATGATTTACTCAAAATCATCTATGACTTACACAAAGTCATTGACCATCGTATGCTTAACCTCACACACTTCACTGTTTGGTGATAGGAATGGACTAGGAAGTACACAACTCCCTTTTAAGATTTTAGGGTACTCCCCCACAGTGACCTTAGCCAATGCGATTAGGTTGTCCTATTGAACCTAGAGCCTGGGATCTCCATTTTCATAGGTTAGGTTTTCCTTCGCATCAGCTTTCAACCCAATGGGCTTTAGTCCCATTCCCCTTGACGACTTCAAAACTAACTCTTTGCTTAAGCCTTTTGTAAACGGATCCGCAGTGTTATCTTTTGACTTCACATAGTCAATTGAGATAACTCCGGTAGAGATTAGTTGTCGTACCGTATTATGTCTACGTCTAATGTGCCTTGATTTGCCATTGTACATCATGGATTGAGCGCGCCCAATCGCTGATTTACTGTCACAATGTATGCAAATAGCCGTCATTGGCATAGGCCACCTTGGAATTTCTTCCACAAATTGACGTAGCCATTCCGCCTCTTCACCAGATTTATCCAAGGCGATGAACTCAGATTCCATTGTGGACCGCGCTATAACAGTTTGCTTAGCCGATTTCCAAGCAATAGCCGCGCCACCAAGCGTGAACACATACCCGCTTGTTGATTTGGAATCCTTTATATCCGAAATCCAATTCGCATCGCAGTATCCTTCGATAACTGCTGGATCTCGGGTATAATGCAGTCCATAGTCTCTCGTGTATCTTAAGTACCTTAGTAAACGAGTCATTGCTTTCCAATGTACCGCGCACGGATTACTCGTGTACCGGCTTAGTCTGCTCACAGCATAAGCCAAATCTGGTCTGGTACATGTCATAAGATACATGAGACTCCCAATCACCCTTGAGTACTCCAACTGAGCAACCCCTTTTCCTCTATTCTTAGCAAGATGAAGGGTAGTATCAACCGGAGTTTGAGACACACTCTTATCTCCCGCGTTGAACTTCTCAAGGATTTTGTCCACATAGTGAGATTGACTCAAGACAATACCATTTGGGGTTCTGATGATTTTTACACCGAGTATCACATCTGCGAGCCCCATGTCTTTCATGTCAAATCTCGCTTTCAACATGTCTTTAGTAGCTTTGACCATCTTATCATCGCTCCCAACGATAAGCATGTCATCTACATAGAGACATAGAATCACATAACCTCTAGGTGTGTCCTTCGCATAGACACACTTGTCGCACTCATTTATTTTGAATCCGTTGTCAAGCATGACACGGTCAAACTTCTGGTGCCATTGCTTAGGAGCTTGCTTCAAGCCATACAAAGACTTGACGAGTCTACACACCTTGCCTTCTTGGCCAGGAGCGGTAAAACCCTCAGGTTGTTCCATGTAGATCTCTTCTTCTAAATCACCGTTTAGAAACGCGGTTTTTACGTCCATTTGGTGAACCTCCAAATTTCGTAAAGCCGCTATAGCAAGCACCAACCTTATCGAGGTTATGCGAGTAACAGGTGAGTAAGTATCAAAGTAATCCAGACCTTCCTTTTGTCTGTATCCTTTGATCACTAGCCTCGCCTTATACTTGTCAATGGAGCCATCAGCTTTCAACTTCTTCTTGAATATCCACCGATATCCAAGTGGTTTGCAACCCTTAGGAAGATCGACAAGCTCCCAAGTGTGGTTCTGCAAGATAGACTCTATCTCACACTTGATGGCTTCTTTCCATTGAGGCCCATCTGAAGAGGTTACCGCCTCGCGGTAGGTATTGGGATCACCCTCAACCATGTAAGCCGTGAAGTCAGGTCCAAAGGATTTTCCAACCCTTTTTCGCTTACTTCTTCTAGGCTCACCCTCATCAGATGCAGACCGTTTACGAACTTCGTTACCAACCGATGGTTGTTCATAAACCTCGTCACCAACAAATGGATCTTCACGAGTCTCGTCACCAACTAATGGTGTCGATGAACTCGCGCGTTCTCGTGACAAACACGGGAATACATTTTCAAAGAATGAAGCATTCCTTGATTCCATGATAGTGTCTTCTAGTATATCGGGATTTTTCGAGTCATGAACAAGAAACCGATATGCACTACTGTTTTCTGCGTATCCAATGAACACACAGTCCACGGTTTTGGGTCCTAACCTTTGCACCTTAGGCAAAGGAGCTAATACCTTAGCTAGGCACCCCCACACTTTGAGGTATTTGTAGGATGGCGTTTTGCCCGTCCACAATTCATAAGGAGTCTTATCCTTATCTTTGCGGGGTATCTTATTCAAAAGATAGTTAGCCGTCAAGATGGCTTCCCCCCACATGTCTAGGCTCATCCCAGAACTATTCAACATGGCATTCATCATCTCTTTCAATGTACGGTTCTTTCGTTCCGCAATGCCATTGGATTGTGGAGAATAAGGTGCGGTGGTCTCATGGACAATTCCACTTTGTGCACATAAGTCCGCAAACGGTGAAACATATTCACCTCCTCTATCACTCCGCAAAACCTTAATTTTCTTGGTGAATTTATTCTCAACCAAGTTCTTAAACAAGACAAACTTGTTTATTGCTTCATCCTTACTCTTAAGTAAGTATACATAGCAATATCTTGTACTATCATCAATAAACGTGATGAAGTACTTGTGTCCGCCACGCGTGGGGACGACTTTCAAGTCACACACATCAGTGTGAATTAAGTCTAGGGGTTCGGTTATTCGTTCAACCGATTTAAATGGTTGTCTTGTAAGTTTGGATTCGACACACGTTTCGCATTTTGATTTCGAGTCTATTTTAAAATTTGGCAAACATTTTAAATTCATTAAACGGCGAATTGAATTAAAATTGACGTGTCCTAATCTACCATGCCACATATTTGAATCATAAAACTCAATCATATAAGTAGAAGAGGAGGCTTTCGCCATTTTATTAATAACCATGGTAGACAATTTAAACATAGAGTTTTGGGCATAGCCCTTGCCTACAAACATGCCGTTTTTGGTCAACACGACCTTATCAGACTCGATCACAATGCGAAATCCAAACTTGTTGAGCAGCCATCCAGAAACAAGATTCTTCCTGATTTCTGGAACGTACAAAACGTTGCTCAACGTAAGCTCCTTCTCTGAAGTGAACTTCAAGACCACATTGCCTTCACCCATGATGTCGGCAGTAGCTTTATTCCCCATATAAAGCTTCTCGGTCCCCTTCGCCTCTTTAAACGTACTAAAGAGGGACTTGTCTCCGCACACGTGGCGGGTGGCACCGGTGTCAACATACCAGCCAGGGTTCTCCCCCACAATGTTGACTTCAGAAATGAAGGCAGACGCCTCCGTGATCATGGCCACCAGTGGCATGTCATCCTCCATCATGTGAGCGTGCTCACGTTGTGGCTTCGGGCACTGATCCGCCCGATGACCATGCCCCCCACAGTTGTAGCACTTTCCAGAGAACTTTAGAGGCTTCTTTTTCACAACCCCTTTCTTCGGTGCCAAGTGCTCAACCGCTTTGCCTTTGCCTTTGGCTTTGGCCCCACCATTGCGCTTGCTTCCCTTGGAAGACTGACCAACCTCCACCATATTCACCTTAGCCGAAGGTTGCATGGTGGTGGCTTTTTGAGCCATCTTATTGTCCTCCTCGATACGAAGACGGACAATGAGATCCTCAACGGTCATCGCCTTTCTTTTGTGTTTAAGATAATTCTTAAACTCAAGCCACGAAGGCGGAAGCTTTTCAATCATAGCCGCCACTTGAAATGTCTCACAAAGGGACATACCCTCTGCGTGGACCTCATGTAGTATAATTTGAAGCTCTTGGACTTGACTCATCACGGTTTTATTATCAACCATTTTGTAGTCCAAGAAACGGGCTACCACGAATTTCTTCGTGCCAGCATCCTCCGTTCTATACTTCTTGTCTAAAGACTCCCATAATTCTTTGGAAGTCTTAAACACCGAGTAGACATTATACAGAGAGTCCACTAGGCCGTTCAACACATAGTTACGGCACAAGTAGTCCGAATGTTTCCAAGCGTCAACCGCATTAACGGTTTCAGCGTTGGCTTCCCCTTCACCGAGTTGGGGAGCGGACTCCGTGAGACACCTCGCAAGGTTCAAGGTGGTTAAGTAGAACAACATCTTCTGTTGCCACCTCTTAAAGTGCAAACCCGAGAATTTCTCGGGTTTTTCGGCATGACTGGCGATGGTGTTGGCCGTTATGCCAGTGGAAGTACCAACCGATGGTGTTTCCTTAGGCTTTTCGGTCGCCTTAACGGTTTCGTTAGTCATTTTTCTGAAATGGAAAACTACACAAGTTAATGTTCAGAATTATTATTTAAACGCGCACGCTTAAAACGTAAGAAAAAACCTCCAACTAATGGATGGTTTTCAAGGAGTAGAAGAGAATTTTTAATCTCTAACGCGCACGTTATTAAAGAGATTAAAGTCCAACTAATGGACGGATTTAGAGATGTAATAAGTTTTATATATAACTTCCAACTTATGGAGGTTAGATTGTTTTAAATAAAATTTATAACGTCCAACTAATGGATGTTAAAGTTATGTCGTAACCGACAACTCGTCTAACTCTAAGTCCAACTTTGAGTCAAAACGAGTTAAAAAAATATTTATTTTTAAAACACTAAATCACCTCGAGAAATCTAAGTCCAACTTTGAAACTCGAGGTAATGAAGTTTTTATAAAACGAACGGTGTTTTAAAAATTTGTTTTAAGTTTGTAGGAAAACCGTTCGTAAATTTAAATAAAAATAAATACTTTTAATTTAAGTACGATTACAACAAAGGAAATCTAGTCTATTACAATACAATGAAAATGAGATTCTACTCCTACTACGATTACAGGGAAAATAAAAAGATTACAATACAAGGAAATAAAGGAAGATGACTAACAATACGATTACAAATAAAATAAATAAAACTTACAATAGTAAAATAAAAGAAAGAAACATAAAACAATATTGAATTGAAAAGGTGAACAGAGAGTTTGATAAAGATTTCTAGAAACAATTATTGAACAGCTTGGTGAAAAGGTTATGGAAATGTTTTTTAAGAAATTCTATGAAATTAGTTTAAGAAAAGAAGAAGGTTCCAAGGAACCTTGGCGAAGGATTCGGGTCAAAACCCGGGTCCCTTAAAACAAATTCCGGGTCTACCGAAGATCCGTTTTGTTTCCCAGGGTACAATCGCCTAAACCGTATTGTACGGCCGGGATAACTCTAAGCTTGATAATACCTTTGAGTTCTCGAAGAGCCTGACTAACAGGATGAATATTGGAAGAAGGAGAAGAATGAGAGAGTTTTAGAGAGAGGAAGAATTCTATGAATTCTGGTGTATCTAGCCTCAACTAATGAGGCTGTATATATAGTGGTGGGAATTACTTGTTGAGCACTCAAAAGTTAATTCGTAGTCAAACTTTGCATTAAACGTCTTTAATGCAAATTGATTTCTAATTAACGCGGAATTACCTTATTTAGCTCAAAACGCGTTTACAGCTGTCAATCCGGAGGAATCTCCGCGTAACAGCTGTTTCCGGAAGAACTGATCTTCCGCTTGAACTTCAAGCTCCTTTTCAGCTGAGCTTCAAGTTCAAGCTCCTTTTTCCACTTGAACTTCAAGCTGGAATTTTTTCCGGTTGAACCCAGTTCCGCTTGATCTATCTGCCCAGACCACACAGGTCCGCTTGGACTTCAACCGGAACACCTTCCGGTTGAACCCAAAAACAATAAGGCGGCTCTCAAGCGGCTCGCGGCGATGCGAGCGTGCGAAGTGCAAAGTGCGCCATCAAAGCGCCACATTGCGCCTCATACGCCCACGCCACGCGCGCGTGCGTGTGCGAGTGCGAGTGCGAGTTAGGGGTGCTTCGCACCCCTCAGGGTCCAAGGGATGTGTCCTACTAAAGGAAACAATAGTTGGTAAGGTTCCCACCTTATAAACCACTTTTGGTTTCAATCCCCAACCAATGTGGGATGAGTTAACATGCTATACTTAGCATTTTTCTCTCTAATTTTCGCAGCTTCACAAGTTGCGAGACCTCAACTTTGAGCTTCGATATCTCATTCATACGAGCTCGGATTTGGACGTGGTTTGATGCGTTGGAAAGCCCTCACAACGTACTACACAAACCCATTAAATACAGAGGCAACAACCTATGTTATCTGTATTTTATTTTAGTCCAAAGTTGGTGAAAAACTCATTTTCACACTTAGTGAAAAAACTCATTTTCCACTAGTTTTTCTCCCAAAATTCCAACACAACTGAGGGTTAAAATGACATTTTACATTCTCACAGCTACTAAATCAACAACAAAACAAAACATATTTTAGTCGAAAGATTAAATGACCCGAACCTCGTTAATTACACCGACCATTTCATAGTCGGCATTTTTTATTTCATAGGATGCTTCTTCCTAAGAAAATATTGAGATCAGCATGCTTCCTTTTACTACTACAACACAAGAATCACACTATAGCATGTAACATCACTTCTAATTTAATTTCTTAAAACAATTATGACTCAATACTTTAACAGTATTTTATTATAATTATAACAAATAGCGACACCAATGAAAAAGAGTTGGAATGTCAATGGCTTTATGGTCAACCAATGGAAAAAGGCCTTGTGTTCTGAACAAATAAAAAACTTAAATGATGTTCTGTATGGAATCTCTTCGGGACACCACCGGTTACAATTTACAAGTGCCGTTGAAACTATTAAATAATTAATTTTGTTATTTAAGAATTACATCATCCTAGGCCTGAAGCATGACGTCATCATTTAATTTATTACCAATCTTCATGAATAACATTTTTGTCTAATATGGGTGCTAAGTTCTCGAATCCTTAGGGGAGGCGGTATCGTCCGTGGTTCCCTCTTGCGGCTTCAAGGGAGTCGCGTGGTTTTGAGCGGCTATGATACCGCGTGAAGCGGTTTCCTCCTCAAGGCTTCATTTTTCATTCTTGCGTGGTTTGGTGGAACCGGGATGAGCCGCACAATGTAGCCGTTTTTTTTTACCGTTGGGAGCCCAAGGGCTCTTTTTTTTTTTTTTTTTTTTAACATTTGACTATATATATACACATAAATCTCTTTCATTTATATAAACCATACTATTTTATCTCTTTCTCTCCACAAATTTCTCACTACAAAATGAGCCTTTACGACGAAGATGATTTCATTCCACCACCCGAGATTGGGACTTCGTCAAGTAGCTCCGATGGTTCGTACGAGGACGCGATGAATTACCTTAACCTATGTATTAACGTCATCCAACAAGAAGAACAATAAGATGTTTCCGCTCCTAAACGGAGGAGACGTATTTTCCGTGATCGTGAAAACGGTCACCAACGATTGGTGGAACTTTATTTCGCCGAAAATCCCCGTTACCATGAGGGAATTTTTAAAGACCGATTTCGTATGTCTAAACGGTTGTTTCTGAAGATTGTTGACGACATCACCAACAACTTTCCGTGGTTCACATCCCGTTTGGACGCGACGAAGAGGGAAAGTTTCACACCTTTACAAAAGTGCACGGTGGCTATTCGTCAACTCGCTTACGGTAACGTTCCTGACGAATATGATGAATCTTTAGATTTTTCTGAAAGAACTGCACGTGAATGCCTACACTATTTTTGTGATGCCGTAATTAAGCTTTACAAAGATGAATTTTTGCGTTCACCTACTAGCCACGATATCACTCTTTTATATAATGCCCATTTAGCAAAACATGGTATTCCGGGTATGATAGGTAGTATCGATTGTACTCATTGGGAGTGGAGAAATTGTTCTAGAAAGTATAGGGCACAATATCATCGTGGTGATCATAAAAAATCGACAATTTCACTCGAGGCGGTTGCGTCCCAAGATATGTGGTTTTGGCATGCGTTCTTTGGTGTTGCAGGTTCAAACAACGACATCAACGTGCTTAATCAGTCACCTTTGTTCAACAATGAGATGCATGGAGTTGCACCTAGAATGCCATTTGTTTGCAACGGTCGAGAGTACAAACGTGGATATTACCTTGCGGATGGCATATATCCACCTTGGTCGGTCTTTGTGAAGGCATTTCCACATCCTTATGAGATTAAAGAGAAGAAAATGAAGAAGATACAAGAGGGGGCTAGAAAAGACGTCGAAAGAGCATTTGGTCGGATAAAGGAAAAGTGGGCAATAGTGGATCGAAAGGGTCGTCCAATAAAAAAAAACCTAATGGAGAACATTATGTACACTGTCATCATTCTACACAACATGACTCTCAAAGACGATGGCCTTGCTATATCACTGGTCCACATTCGAGATCCGCCAGTTAACCGGGTTCTCGACCCGAATGTTGTTTTTGAATTGCGAGATAGTGAGACTCATTTTAAACTCAGATTCGATATCACCGAGCACATCCAAAACACAATGGATGTGTTTTTAACCGAGGAGGACGTGAACGCAAATCCTCAATCCTAGATTTGTATTTTTGTTTCCTTAATAAAAGTTGTAATTTTATTTTATTTTTAATGAATGTTGTTTAAGTTGTAATTTTATTTATATTTAATGAATATTGGTTACTTTTATTATTGTTTATTTTATTAAAACTTGTTAAAATAAAAAAAAAATTCCCATGGCTTGGAGAAGCCACACCACAACCATACCATGTGGTGTGGCTTGAAGCCTTGTCATTTTTACCCAATTTGAGGTGTCAGGCTCCTATTGGTTGGTGATCAAGGCTTGGGGAAGCCTTGTGGCAACCATACCCCCTCCCCTTAGCGATGAAAAAATCCCTCAAGGTGTTTGCTTCCATTGATCGAGGGCGGGAGAAAGGTTCACGGCACGTAGCTGAGGGCGAGTCAGAAATTTCAAGGATTACATTTTTGTTCTTGTTCATCAATCAGAAATTAAGGCAAACTGGACCCTACATGCAATAAGACGTGAAATTATCCAATCCCATTCCAACTTTGATATGTGGTATCATCGTGAGCTATATGTATGATGAATAAAATGATTACCTGAAATAACAATTGTTTAATAATTTATAATTGTGGTTTTCAGAAAGACGGTTCGGGTTAAAATGGATATGGGTTGACCGAGTTGTTACAATATACTAAGGGAAAGGGTAAAATGAAAACATATCCGAGTTGGAAAAACCGTGAAAACTAAGCTAAATAATTCGTTTTTTGTTCTGATTTTTTTATGGTGACTCTCTAAGTTAAAAAAACACCTTTTATGAAAAAAAAAAGCCGAGTAAATTTTCTTAAAAAATATATTTAAAAACCTTTTTTTTTGTGCAAAAAAAGGCTAATCGGCCAAAAAAGAGGTTCAAAAATTGTGTTTTTTAGCTTTATTTTTTTTATAGATTCTAAATTCATTTTTAATGCTTTTGGTGAAAAAAATAACAAAAAATCGCCGAGAGAATTTTAAAAAAAAAATTAATTACACATTTTGTTACATATGTAACAAAGCATGTTACATATGTAACATGGTAAATGTTACATATGTAACATGACGTAACGTGACATTTCGGAATTTTTTTCAAAAAAAATCTACTCAATGCCTTTTTAATTTTTTCACTATTAGGCTTGTATTAACGCATAGAATCACTAAAAATTGAAGGAAAAAAAAACGTTTTGGGGGAGTTTCCACGGTTTTTCCAACTCGGAGAGGTTTTAATATATCCATCCCCTATACACTAATACGTATACGTATACGTATACATATACATATACATATACGTATACGTATACATATACATATACATATACATATACATATATGTATACATATACATATACATATAAACATTAACACACATGAACATACACATACATATAAATCAACCAAGGTTGTAGAAATCACTCGGCATGATGGCGCCTTGGAATAGGCTTAGTTAAAGAAGATGGTGGCTACGGAATAGGCTCGGTTAAAGAAGATGGTCGCTATGGAATAGGATCAATTAAAGCCTCTAAGGGCTCTCTTGTCTAAATGGGTTTTTCGTTTTAAGGCCCATAAATTTGCTCTTTGGGCTAGAATAGTTGCGACTATCCATTCCTCAAGAAGAAAGGGTCTTAAAATTCTAGTTGTTTAAGCGATTTTGGGCCCTTGGAAAAATATCAATAAAATTTTCAGGGCACTTTAGGATTTTTCTCTTCATTCAGAAAATGGCTTAAGATGTAGGGTGGGAAATGGTCGTCATACCCGGTTTTAGGCCGATAATTATATTGGTTTTTGGTTGCTTAAAAGACATGTTTCCTTCTTTATTCAAGGCTGAAGATGGAAGGAGTGTTTGGTGGCTGAGAGGCTTTCGATGGGTGATGAGGGCTCTGAATTTAAGGGAGAGTGGCATCCCTATTTTTCCCTATCTCTACCGTTTCTGAAGACATTGTAGCCCTTAGGCTTGTTGTGCAAGGTGCTAATCATAATGAGTTCGATGACAAATGGGGGTGGGGTCCTAATTTTGTTGATGCGTCTAAAGTTAGAGATGTGAAAAAGGTGATTAAAAAACAATTATTAAGCTCTTTCCCCTTTAAAATTCCTTGGCTTCGTTAGATCTCCTTTAAAGTTAATGCTTCTATATGGCGAGTGGGTATGGATAAAATCCCTACAAAAGTGGCTTTGAACAGGGCGGCGGGTTAGACCCCCCCCCCCCCCTTAAAAGTTCCTTGGCTTCATTGGATCTCCCTTAAAGTTAATGCTTTTGTATGTCGAGCGGGTATGGATAAAATCCCTATAAAGTTGGCTTTGAACAGGGGGGGGGGGGTCAGCTTCCTTCGCTTTGTTCCAGGTGTGGTCATTTTGAAGAAACAATTGATATCTTTTGATTTCGTGTGCTTGGTCCGATCGAGCATGTTGTATCAACTTTTTTAGCATATATGACTAGAGGTGAAAGATTCTAATCAGTTTCTCTAACTATTACTAACTGGTTACTAACCAATTCTACACGCCAGTTACTAACCGGTTGTCACTTTTCAAGCACTCACTGGTTATTGAGTAACCAAATACAATAATACGTTAATAGTGATTATTTCTTATACAATAATATTTTTACTAATACACATACATATATACTAATACATAAATACCTATATAGTCATATATATATACATATACATATACACATAAACATTCACACACATATATATAGATATATATATATATATACACTAGGTAACACACACACACATATATGTATATATATATATATATATATATTTATATATACTAACACATATACATATACATATACATATACATATACATATACATATACATATACATATACATATACATATACATATACATATACATATACATATACATATACATATACATATACATATACATATACATATACATATACATATACAGAGTCGAGTTACGCTACATCAAGCAAAAACGCTACATCAATGCGGATTGATCTGGGGCGTCCATCAAGATCATCCAACAGCCAAGATCTATGGTGTTTTTCGCCTATGGCGTTTTCGGGGGAAAAAAAACACCATAGGCGGAAAACACCATAGATCCTGGCTGTTGGATGATCTTGATGGACGCCCCAGATCAATCCGCATTGATGTAGCGTTTTTGCTTGATGTATTTTACCCCAAATCTACATATACATATACATATACATATACATATACATATACATATACATATACATATACATATACATATACATATACATATACAATACATATACATATACATATACATATACATATACATATACATATACATATACATATACATATACATATACATATACATATACATATACATATACATATACATATACATATACATATACATATACATTTATACATATACATATACATATACATATACATATACATATACATATACATATACATATACATATACATATACATATACATATACATATACATATACATATACATATACATATACATATACATATACATATACATATACATATACATGGTAAGGATCCATGGAAAACCCCACCTTTTTGTAAAACTTGGAAAACCATCTTATTGTTGATACATAGTTTGTGAGTCATGTGAAGTATCCTCTCAGACAATGTCGTGTGAAGATCCAAGAGTTCAAGTCCAAGGTTCAAGGCTAGGTTCACTGCCTGCCGAACCTGGAGTTCGGATCTGCCGAACCTGGAGTTCGGATCTGCCAAACCTAGAGTTCGGACAAGGTTCGGCCAGCAGCTATAAATAGCTAGTTGGTCTTTGTAATCAGTAAGGAGTGAGAGTCTGAGCTTTTGTTAAGTGTGTGTTTCTTATAGTGTCTCTCTGTGTCTGTATTCTGAGTGTTTACTGGTTGTAATTGTCCATCTTTGATCAATAAAACAATTGTTTAATTACGTTTTGATCTCCGAATAACTAGATTGAGTAGACGACCCAATGCTTACGACTTTTCAGGTGGTATAAGAGCTTTCTGGTTCACTCTACTGATCTGTGGTTGCTATTTGCAAAGTTTTTGAAATTTTTTGGTGTTCCTCGAGTTTGTTTACGTGTTTTCAATCAAATCTATCGAGTTTTCTGTGTCAAACCTGCTCTTAAATCATTCCTTATCAGTTTTTCTGTTCTATTGCTGCAAATTTCCTCAAAATCCATCAAAAATTGAGAGTTTTGAGAAAATTATGTTGAGGTTCGGAACTTCCTGGTCAGGTTCAGAGTAACCGCTTCGAAGTTCAAGTTCAGACGTGATTCGGTCAGAGTTCGGACTGAGTTCGATAGGAGTTTGGTAGGAGTTCGGTCATTGTTCGGAAGTTTTCTGGTTCGTGAGTGTTACGGTCTAGGTTCGGATAGGTTTGTGTTTCGAAAAGAGTTCGGAGCTAGTTCGGAGGTGGTTCGGAAGGTTTTCGCCTATAGTTCTGGACTGTTTAGGTTTGTTTGAGGTTCAGATTATTGTTTGAGGTTCGGGAGGAGTTCGGAACGAGTTCGGAACACAGAGTTAGGTTCGAAACAGGTTCGGACTATCAGAATTCAACTTTTTCAAACGATGTCGGATTTTTAAGCTTTTGCCGCAATACAGAGTGCATTGCAAACCATGCTGAACTTTGATAATGAAATCGGAACAAGTCAGAAAGTTCCAAAATTATTAAAGTTGGAAGATTATCAAAACTGGAAGCAATAATTTTCGGCTTACATAAGCACGAATGATATTGATTTATGGATTCCACTTAAGAAGCTTAATCAACACCCAACTGATGCGGGAGATTTCAAAGAAGTTCATACCTTTGATCTTGCTGAAAGGAAATCATATGAGCTAGAACAAAAAGCTTTCGGTTATCTTACAATGGCATTACCTACTGAGTTGCTACATCAATTTAGTATTTGCAAGAAATCTAAGCAGTTGTGGGATGCTCTATTAGCAAGATGTGAGGGTAATGATGATTATAAGAAGAGTCGGAAGAAGGTATTGAATAAAGAATTTTATAACTTTCAACATTATGAAAAAAAGAACATTACTGCTCTTGTTTCACGGTTTTCACACCTGATTAGTGAGTTAAAGGTAGTTGGAATTGAGAAACTTGATTTTGAATTGAAGGAGAAGATTATGGAAGCTTTGCCTGAAAAATTGGAAAACTATGTTTTGCTACTCACTCATAGCAAAGAATTTTCTACATTGACATTTCACGAGCTTACTGGAAAACTTCATGCCCGGGAAATGGAAATGTTAAACTCTAAGAAGTCAAGTGCTACTTTACAAAATCCTGAGTTGTATCATGGTGAGAATACTGCAAGCATGAATGCTAAAGCTAAGCCAAATCTGAGTTCTACACTGAGTGTTGTTTTCATGGCTGGAGTTTCTGGAAATTCTGATAACAATTCATCACGGGGTTGTAGCTTTACAATTCCAAATTCATCAAGTCAGAATGTTTTTTTCTGCTGAATCCACAGATGACTATGCCAAAATGATTGCTGATTTGATTTCATCATCGTTTGGCTTGGTTATCACGAATGTTGCTGATGCAAAAATAACTCGAGATGATCTTGATGAAGATCAATTGAATGAATTGGATTTATCTTGGCAATTTGCTATGCTAAGTCAAAGATTGAAAAGGTTTTTCAAGAAAAATGGAAGAAATATTTCTGATTTTAATGAGAAATTGGGATTTGATAAGTCAAAGTTGAAATGCTACAAATGTTCAAAGCTTGGACATTTTGCTCGTGAATGTCAACAAACATATGCTAGCAAGCCTGGTATCTCTCAACCATCTTCAAGTAATACAAACAAGACAGACCTAATAGTTCAAGATGATGGTGTTTATGATTGGGGAAAACATTTTGATTCGTCTGCTTTGATAGTTACTCATGATCAACAAGAAGATTAATGTTTAGAGACAAGTTTAGATACAAGTTCCACACCAAGTTCTTATGAATTTGTTGAAAACTTGGAAAGTTTGTTGAAAGAAAATGCTTCGTTGTTGAATAAAATTCAAAAGCTTTCTGAGGAATTCAATTTGGTTAATTAAGATTTGAAGATTTCTAAAGAACATGAGAAGGAATTGGTTTTGAAGAGTGAATGTTTAACAACTGAGATCAAATTGCTGAATGAAGCTTTAGAGATTTCTAAATAAGATAAAAAGGATGTTGAAGCTGCAAAAGCAAAGATTTGTGAAGAGATGGATGAGTTGGTAAATGAAGTTAAGAAATGGAAGGATGAAGCAGAGGATGCTGCTAATGATTTTCAAAATTTGTTTGAAAAGTCCAAAATTAAGCTTGATCTGCTGACAAAGGATGCTGAAGAATCTGCTGCTAAGATTGCAAGTTATCAAGTTGTAATGGAAAAGTATTTGGATGAAAAATAGGAATTGGTTAGTGTGAATAAAGTGCAAACAGCAAATCTAGAGATTCAAAAGCGAAATGAAGATAAATTGAAGAAAGAATTGTTTGAGGAATGGAAAATCTCCACATGCAAATATATGAGACGCATAAAGTTGCAAAGCGTTTGATTGATACTGAGAAGGAATTGGCTGATGCTCAAAAGCAAATTTCAGATTTAGAGATTCAAGTGATTGATGCCAATCATTTGCTGAACAATGTCTCTAATTCTCAAGTGTTCACAAGCTTTTTGGCTAAAGATGAAAATTTTGAAAAGATGTTTGATAAGACAGCTTCACCCCCTGCTCATATCAAAGAAGCATTCAAAGAAGTGAAAGAGAAGGTTGAAGAGGTTGATTACTCAAAGTTTTCATCATCTAATTCTAAAGAAGAGAATGTTGTGAAGAAAAAGAAAATCAAGAAGTCTAAGAAGAAGAAAGGGAAGAAATCTGAGATTCCTCCAGCTCCAATATTTGTTTCTGGTTCATCTTCAGCTGATAATGAGAAATCAGCTACCTCGAGTGAAAAGATTCGTTCTCAACCTGAATTTCATGAGATGATCTTCTTTGAAAAGACAAATCCTAAAGATATCAAAGCTTAATTTTCTAAGTTGGCAAAGGACAGACACCGGAATTCAAATTCTGAGGCAAATATTTCTGGAAAACATGTTGGTTTGGGTTTTAAAGCAAAGAATGTCAAAGCTGAGGAGGTTCCAGCATCATCATCCCAAGATTTGAAAGATCTTTAGATGAAACAAGTGAAGAAGGAAGTTTTTAAAGCTGAGAAGATTCAACCTGAGCGTTTCTACAAGCTCAAAGGTTCTGACCAGATTTTCTCCGACAAAGCGTTTCCTCTTCATTGCGTTGATGCTCGGAAGATTTCCGAAGTGTTTGAGAAGAAGGATGCTTCAAGCACCTTGAAGAATCAAACTGTCAAATTTTCTTCTGATGGTTCTCATTCTCGAAGCCCAATATCAAAATGGGTTCGTGATCACAGGCATCATGTATATGATTCTAATTTTGATCATGTTCGAGATATTCATTTATGTGATTCTGTGCAGGCACCTAAACGGTGGGACAAATCTAAACGTTTATGTTATGTTTGCCGCCAACAAGGGCATATGGCAAAAGATTGTCCACTACCTGCTGGTTCATCTCAATTCTCAAAGGTTTCAAAAGCCATCACTTTTTGGTAAATCTGCCCAAACAAATTTCTTTGATGAACGAGGCAGAGTTTTTGATGAATGTGAACCTACATTTTTTCTCAAACAAAAACGTTTTGTTCCAATATTTCAAAAGGTTTAACATGTAGGTTCATCATCACAGTCACCTGTGATAACTTTGTCAAAAACTAAATTACCAAAACCACAACAATGGAAACCTAAGGTGGTTTTTAAGAAAAACCGGGACACTGGTCGACCGGAAGCAGTCGCTTCGGGTCAAGTTAAAAACCGATGAGTTTGACTAGTGTGGAAGTATTTCTAGAAGACCTATTGACGATTGAAAAATTGTTGATGGAGGAGTATTCTGCTTAACTTAAATTTCGTGAAATATTTTTCTAACCTGCAAATTTTTTTAAGTTTTTAAACTGCGAAATATCCGTGTTAATTGATCAATTTTCTTTCTTTCAAATTGAAAAAGCCAAAAATAGAGTCTTGTTTTTTTTTTGAGTAAAATGAAAAATCCAGAAATAGAGTTTTTCATTTTAAGGGGGAGAAATGAATGTAAGGGGGGGGGGGGGGGGGAGTGCAAAAATGCATGTTGGAAAGAAGGTGAATAAATGTAAAATATATAAGGAAGGAAGAAGGTGAATACATGTAAAATATATAAATTTTGAGAAATTGATCATTGGGAAATGATGGTACATTGGTGTACGTGTCTGACTCATGGATAGAGTACATGAAAGAGCCTTAAGATCATTGTTTGATATGTTTGGTAGGCTCGGCAAATCAGAAAGTATTCAGATGTGATATACACTAAATACTAATGCTTGACCATGTGGATAACATCTTGATGCGTATTTTTATGACAAAAAGGAAAATAAGTATGAAATTCAAAATGACAAGTCACTATGTATACATGTGTTCATTTTGCAAATATTTAAACTTGTTTGATTTTCTTTATTTTGTCAAACGATCGGACTTTCTCTGCGTGTCCACAAGACCGACCTGATCGTTGTTCGTTTGATCATCTGCTTTATTTTCTTTGGTGTTTCGTATAACTCATCGGACTTTCTCTGCGTGTACGGGATTACCGACCTGATTGTTGTTGGTTTATACAATTTCAACTTGTTTTATTTTCTTTATTTTGTTAAATCCGAGGCCTTATCTGCGTATCGAAAGATCGACCTTAAGGTAGACGATTTAACGTTCTTATTTCTTTTTGCATGAAACACAGTTGACGATATCATGAAAATATTATACTTTGTGACAATTCACAAGTGTAATCACACAAAAAAGAAAAAGTAAAAGAAAAAGAAAAAGAAAATGTCTGAATATGTCTGATAGTGTGGGATACACTGGTCAAAGCAAATCTAATCAATACCTTAACATATCTAGATGTTTTGAGTATGATTATGCCTAAGTTTAAAATGGATAAATTATACTGGCAATCAGCATGACTTATGCGCTTTAATTAATTGAAACTGAATTGTAGTTCAGTGCGTTATGATCAATATGATCCCATAGAGTGATCTTTCTCATACTAAAAATAGTGTTTGATTATGTATTGCATTTC
Organism: Deinandra increscens subsp. villosa; assembly: GCA_039602395.1. Taxonomy (NCBI): domain Eukaryota; kingdom Viridiplantae; phylum Streptophyta; class Magnoliopsida; order Asterales; family Asteraceae; genus Deinandra; species Deinandra increscens. Next base: position 25,968,985 of record JBCNJP010000012.1, on the reverse strand, counting down.
ATTTCAGTTCAAGAAAAGTACAAAAAGATTTTCGGTGTGTTTTAGCATAAGTTTGAAAAATCAAAAAGATTTTAGGTTTGTTTTGATATAAACTTTCTAAAAGCCAAAAATATTTTGTTTCTGCTTTGTTTTTGGTCTGATCAACACGTGATACAAAATTAAATTTTTAAAATCAGATCTTGGAGTCTCGAAGAGACGTTTTGCGCCAAGATTATTTAAATGATTGAGCAGGTTGCTAAAGTGCAAGATATCACAACTTCAAGTCTTCTGAAGCTGTTAATAAAGGCCAGAGATATACTAAACATCGTTAAGTATTCAAGATCAAGTTACGATCAAGTTGAGAGAGAGTTTGTTCGAAGCTTCATTTCATTGGACAAACGAATTCTACACTTGAGGGGGAGCTTAATTGAAGATACAGATTTGAAGATGTTAAAGTGATACTGCACACGACGAGGGGGAGTTTGTTGATATATAGTTTGTGCGTCGTGTGAAGTATCCAACCAGACAATGCTTGTGAAGATCCAAGAGTTCAAGTCCAAGGTTCAAGGCTAGGTTCACTACGTGCCGAACCTGGTCCAAACCTGGAGTTTGGATCTGCCGAACCTGGGGTTCGGACAAGGTTCGGCCAGCAGCTATAAATAAATAGTTGGTCTTTGTAATCAGTAAGGAGTGAGAGTCTGAGTTTCTGTTAAGTGTGTGTTTCTTACAGTGTCTCTTTGTGTCTGTATTCTGAGTGTTTACTGGTTGTAATTGTTCATCTTTGATCAATAAAACAATCGGTTAATTACGTTTTGATCTCCGAATAGCTAGATTGAGTAGATGATCCAACGCTCACGACTTTTTTACTTTTAACCATTGATTTAAATATTGATGGTTGAGATTAAATGAGGGCAAGATTGTAAAATGTTATCATTTAATGAAGGGCAAAATAGACATACCAAAAATTTATTAATAAATGTTTAAATCAATTTTCTCTTTCCTATCTTTTATTTCCTAAAATCTCTCTCTCTCTCTCTCTCTCTCTCTCTCTCTCGTTTAATTTAAAATTTCCAGGTCAAACTTTCGAAAAAAAACACAAACCTATTTTTACAAAAGAAAAAAAATTGTTGATAAAAAACATGAAAAAACGTCTATCATCAATTCATCACTATTGTCACAGTGGTTACATAGGTGTAACAATACTTTCATATATATTTTTCAAGAAAAAATTGAAGGTTAAATATGTGTAACAATAATTTTACATATATGTAACCAAATTAAACATCGTACAAACTAACAAAAACCCATTTACGTTTGTGTAATCAATTCATAACTTCGTAATAATAGAGTATTACATCAGTGTAACAATAAAATTTACTCAAAAGCTATAGCCTGAGAACGATACAGTATTACATCAGTGTAACAATGAATTTTACTCAGAAACTATAACCTGACAACGATACACTATTACATCAGTGTAACAAATGAGATTTACTCAGAAACTATAGCCTAAGAAAACATACAGTATTACATCAGTGTAACAATGCAATTTACTCAAAAACTATAACCTGCAAACGATATAGTATTACATCAGTGTAACAATTAACTGAGTGAACGTTCAAACCTTCATAATGAACTCCAGGAATATCCGCGGATTGAAAAACACATAAATTGTTGCTCTTCAGAGGCGTCGAGGGCTGTAGTGTATTATATTCATTAGCCATCATAATCGAAGAACATGGATCGGGATTATACTCGTTTCGGAGGGGTATAAACGGATCATGATTATCTTTAGATTCTTGATTGAATGATTCACGGATAGGACTGGAACATTCCACTCCATCAATTGTTTCGTGATCTTGATTAGATGAATTAGAAACCATATTTTTGCGATTTTGGTTTTTTCCTTCATGATCTTGATCTTGCATGTCCAGGGTGTTGGAAAAAAAAAAGACGAACAGAAGATATGGGTGTGTTGAACGTGATTAGGGTTTGATCGTAGAAGAAAGAGAACGTAATTAATTCCCTGGAAATCATCAAATCAGTTGAATGAATTTAAAATTGGAAAATAGTTTACTAAAATAGAATAGTTGAAAATACCTTATTACCCTTTAATTATAAGAAAAAGAAAAAATTAAATGAAATGTTGTGATTGGTTGGATAGGGTTTTCTAGGTTTTCCAAAAAGTAATGGGTTTTCCATTGATCTTCTTCCTACATATACATATACATATACATATACATATACATATACATATACATATACATATACATATACATATACATATACATATACATATACATATACATATACATATACATATACATATACATATACATATACATATACATGTACATATACATATACATATACATATACATATACATATACATATACATATACATATACATATACATATACATATACATATACATATACATATACATATACCTATACATATACATATACATTTACATATACATATACATATACATATACATATACATATACATATACATATACATATACATATACATATACATATACATTAACCAAGGTTGTAGAAACCGTTCTACGGTCGACTGGGGTTAAGGGAGTAATCGCGTATTAATCAGAGACCCTAAATTACTATAAAAAATAAAAAAATTAAATACAAACATGTATATAGTACCAATATTTTAATATAATTAATAAGTAAATAACCCTAAGAAAAGTCATAATCTAGTACTTAAATAAACATTTAAGTCATAAACTGCAATAGTACAAGTCTAGTACGTTTAATAATCTCAAAAAACAAACATACATTTTCATAAATTTAAATCTTCATATTCCTTTAATCTTCTCTGTGCTTCCAATAATTGAACTTCATCCAACTCATATTTATCTTCTACAAACATTTGCACCTCATTCTCGGACTCGAAATATTATTTAAAAAGTTCTTTCGGGGGTGCTTGATTATTATCGGTCCCAGAAGTTTCATCAACCGCTTCCTTAACTGATTCGGGGTCATCTTTCAGAACAATATTGTTATGATCAACTTTTTGGATTGGGTATTGGGCATTATTTGAAGGTTTTTTAGTTATAATTTTTAATCTAACCGTCAAGGAGTGCCAAGGACCCTCAAACCCTTAATCGTAATCGTTTGGGAACCACTAAGCGATTAATCCCCGATTAATCCTCGATTAATCGTGATATCTGCAATACTGACCATAAGGCATACATATAGATATACATAATACATAATACATATACATATATATATATATATATATACATATACACTAATAGAGAGGGGTTATTGTGAGAATTTTGGTTTAGGTAAAAAGAATAAGAAGGAATCTTAGCCATTAGATCTTCAATTAAATGAAGATCTATGGTCCAAATTTTTTCCATGTAGAATTAGTGAGAAAAACAAAAGATGGAAGGACATTTTTTATTTTTTATCAAGTTCGTCCCATTTTTTTAAAACTTTTATAACTCTTAGATATGAAATTTTGTTTTTTAAAATTACACCATAAAAATGAGCGTTTTTTATCTTTAAAACGCATACAGTGTTGTTATATATAAAAAAATTACTCTTACGATTGTATCAAAATGTTCAGATACATGTGTCATATTGTGTCAAAATGTTCAGATCATTGTGTTATATTGTGTTAAAATGTTCAGATGATTGTGTCATATTGTTTCAAAAATATTCAGATCATTGTGTCATATTGTCCAAAATCAAAAGAATATATATATTTTTTTTTGATTTTATATATAGCAACACTATACGCGTTTTAAAGATAAACAACTCTCGTTTTAATGTTGTAATGTTTTTTTAAATAATGTGGGTATGTAAAAGTTATGAATGTTTAAAAAAGGGGGGGGGGGGACTTAATTAAAAGTCAACAAAGATGGCTAAGACCAAATTGTCTCTCCTTCTTTTTTAATAGATTAGGATCCAATGATTGAGATTTTTATTGTCCTTCTTACCCAAACTAAACTTCTCATTTGAACCTCCATCTACACTAATATACATACACGTACACATATAAACACTTGAAAATACATAGAAAGCAATAATGTTGAGATTATTTTATATTTTTAGTGTTTAATATAATTAATTAAAATTTTTTTAATAACCGGGTAGACCAGTTAGTTTTTTTGAGTTTACTAACCGGTTGGTAACCATAAACCGGTTATTGGCATAACCGGTGTCACACCTTGGAAACGGCGAAACGGAGGCGTGTGAGTGTTTGGCATCATGATCATGGTTATGTATGAAGAACCTCTAAATGAACATTTAGAAAATCATTTTCCTTTGAAACATAACTCATAAATATTTGTTTAAAATATTTAGTTGTTGCAGCTGAAAAAGTAGTAGTGGAATAACATGATAAAGTTTCAAAAGACATTTGTTTAAGATTTTAAAACATAATATCCTATTAGTCTACTGCAAATAAATCTTTAAAATGACCTCATGAACATGCAAGCAGGCAGACCATGAACAAGACAAGCAGGATCCACATATTGAAATCATGAATATGCATCATTAGCTACCCGAGAATTCAAGAAATTTGAAAAGTGAACAGAATTGTTCGTGAGCTCACAAGTTTTATGACACGTGAAATTTTTTGAAATAAGTTTGAATGTTTGAAACAAGTTTGAAATGTTTGGCCGTCATGGTATTATATGGTTGATTACTGTGTTTGTAAAGATCAAGCATGAACCTTGAATTCAAAACTAACTGATTACCCACTCCTAGTGTCCTATACCAAGTACACAGAATGACTAGAATAATTACATGTACCCTTTGATATAACCGTGGAGTCAGGAATGGAGCGACCAAGTCAGGGCAGCGCCGTCAACCCAAATAGATCTATTCACAAGCTATCGTTTTGAATGAACTAATTGAATTCAATTTTAGTGGGAACTTAGGCATATAACATGAATCAACATGAATACACAGACTGGGATAGTATGAAAAGAACATGTAATCAGTACGTGTTACAACTATCAATAATATAAGACAAAAAATGAATTTGAATTGGCATTCATTGAATTCCCCCCCATAGTTTAGAAAATAAAAATAAGTAAAAGGGGCCGTGAAAAACTCACTTGATATGCAGATGGACAGACAGATATGGATTTGAACGTAGCCTAGCAAACGTCTACAAAGTAATATTATGACGTGTTAGGGTTTGGCTAAATTGGGTTTGTGAATACGTCACTCAATGTTCGATGTTAAGTCTTGATAGTTATTACCCGATGATATTGATAGAAATCTTAAGTTATTATTTATTGGAAAATAAATAATATTAAGTTGTGGAGGATAATTATTTATTTGATGTGACGCCCACTCCCAGACTTGGCCCTAGGAGCGGTCACGCATCGGATTTACTCATGAACACAAGGTAAAACAGAGATAACTAAAGCAGCGGAAATAAAAACTTTTATTCATATGCCAAGTATTACATAGTAAGAGAGACAAATATAAAAGAGAAATAAACATCTCCACGTCAGTTTTCAAAAATGTCTTCTCTTGATAGCTTGACATTGTCTTGATAGTATATACCACCTAGTTCCTGCTCACATCTCAGCCTTCCCTTTTTGATCCGAAGGTCCAGCCTCATCTGACATACATAACTTAACAAGTCAGCTTACGTTGGTGAGTTCTACGTTTTGGGAAAACTTTACCTTTCAAAGGCACTTAGATTTGTCAAACACATTTCTGCAATTAGACAATCAAACACAAAGCATATAGCACATATATTCACATATTCTAACCTCGTGAATAGACTAACCTTCTGTTGCTTTGTCATCCTTGTCTCATATTAACTGCTATCTTAGGGAAATAGTGTTTCTATTTGCTTTACGAACACATCGTGTAGCAATGGTCCCTTTAGTTTTGACACTATATAGCTTTGACGCTATCTGGCTTTGACGCCACTTAGCTTTGACGCTTTCTGGCTTTGACGCCGCTTGGTTTTGACACCATTGGGACAACACTATTTAACTTCTTGTTTCAGAAGTCCCTTACTTACCTCGATTACCATTCTTAATCTATTCTACTAGAAACATCAAAATGGCAATCTATATTTCCTCTACTCATCATCGTACAATCAATACATATAACAAGCAATTATAACAATTGAGAGTATTTTCATAAAACGTTATGTATATCAGCCCAAAATGGTTTAAAGCATTTAAACAATTTAAAAGAGGGCTCATAGAACTCACCTTAGCTTTGCGAAGCTATTATTCTTGGGTTAAGTTCTCGTGAATCAGTTTCTTAATTCCTTTAACGTAATGTCCCTATCAAGACATCCTAAAGGTTACAATTCACATTTAGGACTTACCCCATTATTCCAAAACCCAACTCATTATTTGTTAATATTCTTAATAGTCAAAATGACCATTTTGCCCCTTATACATATTTTGTTATATATCTTTCAAGTCTTTGCTCCTTAACGTTTACCGCTCGTGTTTCCTCATGACCGATCATTTGACGGAATTACTATGAGGAATAGTCACGGGGTTTGGAATTTGGTGATGATCGTTACTGGCCGTGTAGGCGTCATTGACGACCATGAGGCGGAATTACTACAATCGTTGCACCGAGTAATTTAATTATAAATTACCAAAATTTAAACTCATATATATTTAATATATATGTAAACATGTTACCAAAATTCAAATCCTTATACCCTCCGGATTATTTTATATTAATTATCCATATTCCGAAACCCTAATTACCCATTTCTCGTTTCTATAGCAAAACTCATTTTTATACAAAACCGTCTTAGGGTATTATATTATGACATTTTATAATATCCTTTAAGATGGCAGCTTAATTCAAAACCGTTTACTCGATTTGGGCAAAACAATGTCATGAAAACCCTAATTTTGACCCGTTTACAAAACTCATACCAAACCTTCACCAATTCTGAAATAAACTTAGGGCTTTCTTAAAACACATCAAATTAGGATTACCTACCAAAATTCAGGTCCTAATTCCCACCCGATCATCCAATTTGACCCAAACAAGCTCAAGAACCCTAATTTGAGCATAGTTTTAGAAAGCATACTTAGAGATCGATTTAGCCAAAACTGAAAGAGGTTATTTTAGACCTTACCTAATGAGGCTTGACTGCAGAAATTCGGCCTTTAACTCTTTACGGTTTGGGAGAAATCGACCCGTGAAGTTTCTGGTCCGAATTTAGGGTTTTTCGGTTTGGATTTCGAAATTGGCAGCTTGTTTGTGGTCTTATGGGAGCTATTTATACATGTTAGGACCGCCCCAGACCTTAGACACGTGTTATAGTGACTCATGAATCGAAAATGACACGTTTAGGTGTGAAAAAAGGGGCTGAAACTTGTCAAAATCGTAACCATGTGCAGGTCACGGTCGATGCGGCCCGCATTGCACACTACGAACCTCGATGCAGCCCGCATCTCATGTCAGATTTAAATATTTTGAAAATTTTACATTTCCAGTCCTTCAAGTTCTATCTAATGCATATTAACCCCTTGAACTTTGACATAAATTATTATTTTAGGTCCTAAAACTTTCCCAAACATATTTCCAATAATCTTTAAGATTCGGGTCACGTATAACGAGAAATATAAACATGTGTCTACGCGTATAAATCACGTATTAACTTATTTTCTTTCCTATTAACTATCAACTATATTTCATACATATGCATCAATATTTCAACATGGAATTAAACACGTATTTGCACGTATATACATAATCATTAATGTATCATACATATATATATATATTTTTTGTATCTATTCATCATTTTTATCATATAAACACATATTTATTTATATAATTTCATTTCCTAACACATATTTAAAATAAAGACACATAGGTAAACATAATCAGATACGTAGTTACCTAGACGTGGATTTTGGGATGTTACAACTCTCTCCCCCTTAAAAGGGTTTCGTCCTCGAAACATGTTCAGCTCGAGAATAACTCGGGATGAGATTCTCTCATTTCCTCTTCTCGTTCCCAAGTAGATTCCGAACCTTTCTTGTGCATCCACTGCACCCTGACCATCGGAATGGTCTTATTTCGGAGTTTCTTTTCACTGCGATCTAAAATCGCAACTGGCCTTTCTACATATGATAACTTTCCGTCTACCTCAATTTCATCTAAAGGAACTATTTCTGATTCATCATATACACACTTTCTTAGATAAGAAACATGGAATGTTGGGTGAATTCCAGACAATTCCCCAGGTAGATCTAACCGATAAGCAACCTCACCTACACGTTCTACAATCTTAAAAGGTCCTACGTACCTTGGGCCTAACTTACCCCTTTTACGAAACCGAATGATACCTTTCCAAGGAGAAACTTTTAGTAACACAAAGTCTCCAACTTGGAATTCAATTGGCCTTCTCCTCTTATCCGCATATGAATTTTGTCGATCTTGCGCCGCCTTTAATCGTGCCTTGACCACATCAAGATCTCGAGCCATATTTTGGACTACTTCTTTACTTCCTAATTCTCGTTGGCCAACTTCACCCCAACACACTGGAGTTCGACACTTTCTACCATACAACATCTCATAAGGAGGCATGCCAATACTAGCATGATAACTGTTGTTGTAGGAGAATTCTGCTAGTGGTAGGTGACTATCCCAACTTCCTCCAAAGTCTATTATGCAAGCACGCAACATATCTTCCAAAGTTTGTATCGTTCTCTCACTTTGTCCATCCGTCTGAGGATGATATGCCGTGCTAATATGCAATCTCGATCCCATATTCTTATGGAATTTCTTCCAAAATCGCGAAGTGAACCGAGTGTCTCTGTCGGAGACTATAGACACTGGCACCCCGTGTTTAGAGATGATCTCCTTGATGAACAAACTAGCTAATTCTTCAGAAGAAATCGCCTCATGAATAGGCAGAAAGTGAGCACTTTTGGTTAGCCTGTCCACAATCACCCAGATGGTGTCATAACCTTTAGCTGTGCGAGGTAGCTTAGTTATGAAGTCCATCGTGATATGTTCCCACTTCCATTCAGGAATCTTCAAAGGTTGAAGCTTTCCATAAGGCTTTTGATGCTCAGCTTTAACCTTTGCGCAAGTCAAACTGTAAGGAAATAATTTGTGGCTTGTGTATTAAATCATCACCTGGCGGACTATTTTGAAGGCCTATGTGATAGAATAGGTGAAAATTAGCTGGGTTATGTTTATATTGGATCATTGGGCCAATTTAGACATGTTTGGGCCCAATTAGAAAGTGTTTAGAGGGAGTTTAGTGGGCTCTTATGGTCCAATACGGGAATTTAAGATTAATTAGGGTTTTGAGGATGGCTTGTTGACCAAGCTTGTCCTCCCCTATATAAGGAACATGTAGTGCATCTTGTAAAAGGTTGGCCATTCTAGAGAGAGACCAGAGAAATAGAGAATTCGAGATTCTCTGAGGTGTACTAGACGATTCTCATCAATTGTAATCGTGTGCAACAACCAGGTTTTCTAAGTCATACTATTGTGTTTATTGTTTTATTTATTTCTATTCTTGAATCCAACGATTACTTGGATTCCGCACTCGTAATCGTTGTGTGATATCGTGTTTGGACCGTTTTTGGGACTTACAATTGGTATCAGAGCCAAGAAACGCAAGTTTCGAGGCTCTCGCGATATCAGATTCAAGGTTTTGAGTACTAACGATTTGAGTTTTCTGGTGATTTTCAGCTTTTAGCACTTTCGGAGGTGTTTTGTGCAGGTTTCAATTCGTGAAAGAAGGGTTCGGATTGCTTTTGGAAGCTTTTCGACCCATAAAAGTACTTCTCGATCAGTTGTTTCTGGTCGAAAAGCCTCCTCTGCCGCTTATCTTGATCGAAAAGCCCCCCTTTGTGGCTTTTCGATCCTTTGCCCTTGCTCGAAAAGTCCCCTTAGTGACTTTTCGACCAAGCCTGCCCAGTCGAGAAGTCCCCTTTGTGACTTCTCGATCTGTTTCATCGATCGAAAAGTCCCTTCTGAGACTTTTCGATCCGACCCTTTCGATCGAGAAGTCCCCTTGAGACTTCTCGATCAGTCTTCATTGATCGGAAAGTCCCCTGAGACTTTTCGATCCGTTGTGCTCCCTGATCGAAAAGTCCCCCTTCGAGACTTTTCGATCCATATTTCAGCTTTTCGATCAGCCAAGACAGCTTTTCGATCAGCCAAACAGCTTTTCGATCAGCCAAGACAGCTTTTCGATCAGCCAGACAGCTTTTCGATCAGCCAAGACAGCTTTTCGATCAGCCAGACAGCTTTTCGATCAGCCAAAACAGCTTTTCGATCAGCCAAGCAGCTTTTCGATCAGCCAAGACAGCTTTTCGATCAGCCAAACAGCTTTTCGATCAGCCAAGACAGCTTTTCGATCAGCCAGACAGCTTTTCGATCAGCCAAGACAGCTTTTCGATCAGCCAAAACAGCTTTTCGATCAGCCAAGCAGCTTTTCGATCAGCCAACCATCTTTTCTACCAGCTTTTTGATCAGCCACACTTTTCGATCAAAAAGTCCATTTTTCGATCAAAAAGTCCACTTTTCGATCAAAAAGTCCACTTTTCGATCCAAATCTTGTCTTTTCTATCCAAACTTCACCCTTTCGGCTTTATCTTTTCGATCCGGTCAATACTTTCCGGTCCGAACTTGATCTAGACGTTCATCCAAAAAAAAAAAAAAAAAAAAAAAAAGGTTCATGGCACACATTCTACCAGGCACCACTACATCCGATGAGATATGTTGTAATCCTAAGTGTCAGGCAATTTTGAATGAATGTAAAGACTGGGAACGTAAGTTTACCAATGAGACCCTAAATCGCGAATTAATTACTAGAGACCTTAGGGAGTCCAAAAGTAAGACCAGAATATTTAGAGAGAAACTTGAGGCCATTCAGGTAGATGTTAAGAGTCTTCAACGTCAGGTGAGTGATAAAAGCACCTATCTTAGGCTTGCTAATGCTAAGGTAGAAGAGCTAACTAAGGAGGTGGAGGAACTAAGAACCAAACTTGACACTTCCCAATCTGCCCTTGAGAAACATCAAGTTATTCAAAAGAAAATGATGGACTCTCATCGTACTTTATTCAAATCAGAGGAGCGACTCGAGCATGTAAAAGAAACATCTGGCCTCGGGGATGGAAATTTTCCTCCCCCATTACAACATGAATACATCAAAGTGCCCCAAACTGCAGAGGAATTGTTGAAGGAGTCCCTGAATGAAGCAACCATGGTATATGGGCCTCAACCAGTGCAGAAAAATGAAAAGACAGCCACTGAAGCAACTCAGTCTAAGAACACTACTGAGTGTGCTGGTTCAAGCTCTAGTGAAGTGAACAGAGCTGATGAAGAAAAGTTGACTCCTTATCCAAAGATCAAGACTCCTTATTCGAAAGTGGTGGATGAGGTAAAGCGGGAACGTGTGGTGATGACTACAAGGCCCAATGGTAGGATATTCATGACATCTGGGTCTATGTTTGACCAAGAACCAAATGTTGGCTATGAACTACCATCCTTCTCCTCCAAGTTCAAAGGCTTGGGTCATGATGGCGGTTTATCATCTAACATTAAGAGCATGAGGCCCAAGATCACCATCAAGCCTCCAACTTCTGTTCCTATCAAGATTGAAAGGCCCAAAACTACTATCAAGTCTCCAAACTCATCAGTGGGCTCATGCAGTGGCAACACAACAGTCTCAAAGAAACCAATGGGCCCAAAAGTTCAAATGTCTGGTTCTGCTCAGTTTTCAACAAACCAGAAAAGATTCAACAGAAATGCATCAAGGTCTGAAAGATCTGAGAACTGGAGACTTGGAGTCTCTACGGACATGCAACCGAATCACAATGCCTTTCTATCAAAGATGCAGACAAAAGCAAATGGAACTCCACCTCAGCAGCTAAAGACAAACGGTTACACGTCTGACTTCTATCTCAAGAAGCAGACTTGCTTTAATTGTGGCAATCCTGGTCACATTGCCCGAAATTGTCTCTATCGCCCCTATGAGCCATATTATCCGCAAAGTCAAAGTGTTTCATCTCAGGAGTCTGTTAAGTCTAAGCCAATGAAGGTGCAACCACCTAAGGCGATGAAGACTGTTTCTCCTTCGATAAAACCCTCTGATCAACATTGGGGCGCTGCCAAAGAGCAAAGAAAATTTTCAAATCAAAAATATGTTTTTCCAAATTTTGAAAATTTTCATAAAAAGGTGAAGAAACCGATTTCAAAACAACACAAAGTTGACAAACCTAAAGTTACTCCTCCAAAGGTAACTAAGACTGTTTTGAAAAAGAAACCTGAAATGAAGAAGGTTGAAATACCTAAAGTCACTACTTCAAAGGTGACTAAAACAACTTTCAAATCACCTGGTATTTGGAAACCAAAATCAAAGGCAGCTGTAACTCAAACTCTTGATTTTTCAAAGGGCATATGTTTAAAAGAAGTAACCTTCATTGATTCTTCAGGTATACCCAGAACCACAATGGCCTGGGTACCTATGGCTAACTGATCTCTCACCTTGTGCAGGAACAATCAAGGAGGACTTTCATTAACCTTGTTTGTTTGTGATAGTGATTGTTCCAGGCACAGGACAGGAGGCATCTCTCTACTACATGACATGAAGATTTCAATGGAGGGTATGTTTCCTTGTGAGAGGTAAATCTGAAAAAAAATCAGCAGTAAAGGTAACACTGTCTTAATTGTTTGGTTCTTGGCTGATTTGATGTGAAGTATGGTTGTGCATGAAACAAAACCCATTTCTGAAAATTTTCAAAAGATAAACTTTGAAGGTTAGCTTGGCCAGTTTTTAGTACATATTTAGTATTGTGTCAGTGAGTGTTAAAAAAATATATATATCAAAAAAAAAATCAAAAAAAAAAAAAATATGTGTGTTGTTATTAAAAATCAAAAAGCAAGGGGAAGAATAGAAAAGATGAAATTGTTGACCCCTCAAAATTAAATTGTGCTTTTTAATTTTTAATCTTTTGTTTCCTTTAGAAGGTGGGAAGTGAAATAAACTTCCGTCTTGGAGATGACTGACACGCGTAAGGCAGATGTGAAAGGCATGATCCATGGTGATATGCTGGTAGGCTCAGCTCTTAAATCTGAAAAGGTATGAGTTACACACTTAAAGATAACGTATGGCAGTTTGATGGGTAACAGCACTTAGGTTAATTGCATTTCTATTTGACTGCATGTTCAAGTTCCCGATACACACGCTTGTCTCCAAGAGTGTGAAAATGAGCTCAAAAAGTCGGTGTCCCCTCTGCTTTGCGTGAGCAATGACCTGGGGATGCTTCGAATGTATGTAAGGCTCTCCTCTGCTTTGCGTGAGCAATGACCTGGAGTTGTCCATACATACGTACTTCTAGATCATCTAAAATTAAAATTAAAAAAATATACACCCAAAAGATGCCAAAGAGCATATCAAAAGAGACCCTCAAGTGTCCAAATCCCTCAGCCTTTGTCACTGATGAGAGCATTATTAAAAATGTTTCAAAAATTCAGTTGACTTTGTATATTATACCCAAAAATCTATGTGATCTATTCTTTCTCTTCTCAACCAAGTCTCGAGCTCAGTTTCAAACTCCTGGATCAGGTTGTGAAAATATGTGGTAGGGAATTTATGTGCTTGATAGTGTGTAATAACATGTACCTAGGATTTGTTGAAACCCACTTGCTGTTCATAATTAATGCACCAATAAAAGATAATAAAGTGACAAACAGCCTGAATAAGAAAAGGGTTTGAGTTTAAAGTGGATCAGTATATTGGCAATCACCTGGACGTGGTCGAGTAACAGAAGCTGAAAAGGGTTCCTCGGTCAGATTCATACGGTTTGATCCCATAGAAACCTTCTCATTTAGTAATTTGGTATGTTTGTTTTATTTTTATTTTTCTTTTGAGTTATCTTAAGTTTTTATTGTTTATTTATTTTCTTTTTGAACCATGGCCAGGTTAATTTAAAGGTTTGTAATAAGTTTTTATGGGTTTTATGCAAGAAAAGTATCACCCCTCCAGAATCTCAGGGGAGAAAATGTGAAGTGAGTCATTGGGTTCAGGGGAAGTGTTTAAATGAATCTCGTAATCAATATTTGGGTTTGAGAATGTTGTTCTCCTGCTAACCCAGTAACCAGTCATCATGTCTGGTTAGTGTTTGTTCCATGTTGTGCATGACAGGTTAAATGAAATGTCATGGAAAAGAAAAGTCAATGAGTGATGCTACTGTTCGTGTTGAAGAACCAACCGGAAAAGGACTTACCCTATGCTCAGGGGAAGTTTGTTGGTTGTTCAAGTAAAGCTTCCAAAGACTCAAAAGATACCATTCGCAAGTTTAGGGGAAGCTGAATGAACAAAAGATGCAGAGCAGTCACAACAAGAAGTTCAAGAATGCCAAGATAGAGCAAGTTAATGGCAAGTCAAGACAATTACTGATGATTCAGCAAGGACTCAACAGTTCTCAAGAAAGAGCAAGTATTTGAGAATCCTCCTCTCAATACGTGTTTACCATTTGAAGTTCAAGCTGATGCTGATACAGAGAAAGAGCCATCAAACATCCCATATGCTGCCCATTGAAGATTGTTAAAGAAAAGAATCTTCATCAACCCATGCTCAAGCCAAGGAGAAGACTGCAAGTCTGAAGATTGAAAGTAAAAGACATTTAATAGCACAAGCCAAGGGGAAGATTGTAAGGAAATAATTTGTGGCTTGTGTATTAAATCATCACCTGGCGGACTATTTTGAAGGCCTATGTGATAGAATAGGTGAAAATTAGCTGGGTTATGTTTATATTGGGTCATTGGGCCAATTTAGACATGTTTGGGCCCAATTAGAAAGTGTTTAGAGGGAGTTTAGTGGGCTCTTATGGTCCAATACGGGAATTTAAGATTAATTAGGGTTTTGAGGATGGCTTGTTGACCAAGCTTGTCCTCCCCTATATAAGGAACATGTAGTGCATCTTGTAAAAGGTTGGCCATTCTAGAGAGAGACCAGAGAAATAGAGAATTCGAGATTCTCTGAGGTGTACTAGACGATTCTCATCAATTGTAATCGTGTGCATCAACCAGGTTTTCTAAGTCATATTATTGTGTTTATTGTTTTATTTATTTCTATTCTTGAATCCAACGATTACTTGGATTCCGCACTCGTAATCGTTGTGTGATATCGTGTTTGGACCGTTTTTGGGACTTACAGTTTTAGCAGTGGACTTCCTCTTCTTGGAATGGTAAGTTTGTAGTGTAGAGGAAGTGGGGACTGATGTGGGCTCAGAAACTACTGGGTTTATAGTCCTGTCATCATGAGCAGGTTGCTCAAGTGTAGCAACAGTTTCCGTTTGAACCTCAGCCTGTGCAGGTTCATCAGGAAATGCTGACTTATTTAAAGCTAGGTTAGAAAAAGTCTTCTCATTGAGAAGTTTTTGCTCAAGTGCAGCAACAGTATCCCTTCCATGAAATGCTGACTTATTTAAAGCTAGGTTAGAAAAAGTCTTCTCATTGAGAAGTTTTTGGTGCAGAATTGAACCACCCAACTTTATTTGAGGGTATTCTTCCCTGAGAATGCAAGTTAGAAACCTAGGATACATGTAAAAAGAAGATGGTGTGGCATTTAGTTTTAGGGCATGAAAAATAAGTTTGGAAAAATTAAAATTTTTACCGATTACCACCGCATTGAATGCTAATGCTTGCTCAACGGCTAGTTCATCGAAACCTCCTTTCTTCGGAGTGAGGCACACCAAGATTATGTGGGAAAAGAATCTTCATTTGTACGGAAGTTGCCCCTTTTTGATCGTCTTGCTCGTTGGTGAGCCCCCATAGCCTATGGCTCAGAACAGTGGCAGGTACTTTTTAGAATCCACAAAGATGTATCCATCTTTATCCCTCAGTTTCAAGACTTTTCTAACCTTTCCCTCATCTATTTCCACTGTTGTGCCCTGTACTGTTGACACAATTTCTTCACCACCATCGCTACCTTTGACTACCTTGGCGTTTGACCAAAATTCCTCCATAATTACTTTAAAGATCACCGCTTCAACTGTCAGCGCGTGATGAAGATGAGAGTTTTTCAGAAATTTGATCATGCATGTGTAATGTCTGTTTTACTAGGTACTTCGAGATACACCACCAGATTGTGTTCCACTGGGAACTTGGAGTCCCTGGCAGGCTTCTTGCCACTTGTGCTCGCTTTGGGAGCCATTGTTTGTTGGATTTGGAGAGAAAATTTGACGGTTTTGTGGAAGTTATGGAGAGTTTGGAGAGAATTTGGGTGTGGGTTTTGTGATAAATGAAGAAATGACGGTAATCTAAGGCTTTTTACCCTTTTCATCGGTGACGTGGATGAGAGAGGTTTTAACGCAACCGTTCAGTAACTGATGTGACTTATGCTTAGTGGTTTATACGGTACAACTTGTTAAAGCATGTCATTATCCAAAAGGATATTTACTGAAACCTCGGATATTTATTGGTTAAAACTTAATGGGTAATTTAATGTGTATCCGCTTAAAAAATTGTGCCTTCCGGGTAATTAAATGAAAAGTAACTTTTGACCTTTTGACCCGGAAGTTCAAGCGGACCCATTTTCTCCTTTATTTTAAAAACCAAACTTCTTTCGTTTGAACTTCAATCGGATAAATTTTCCGCTTTGAAGAATTGTTTTCAAGATCATTTTCCACGATTATGACAAGGCATTTTTCTGGTTAATGTTCACCCGGAGATTTTCAAAAATTGTTTTCTCACAGGTTGAACCGGAACTTGATACGGAAAACAAAAACACATGAATTTTGAAAATAACTTGTGTTAATTTTCATGGTTTGACAAAAATTACTGACTATGAACTGAAATGATTTCTAATTAACACAAAGATTTTCCCTTTCTTTTTCTTTTTGTATCAAGAGACGGGTTCTTTGACACAAAGGTCTCTTTTATTAAAGGTTTCTGAAAAAGATTTTAATCAAAGTTCATCATACCAATTGCTGTGATAAGGTAGAAGAATCTTGCCTCATCAAAAGCCTTAGTGAATAAATCAGCTAATTGGTTATCAGTATGGACTTTGAGCAGTTTGATCAAATTCTTTTCAGCACAATCTCTAATAAAATGGTACCTGATATCAATGTGTTTTGTTTTGGAGTGCTTCACAGTGTTGTTGGTGATTAGGATGGCACAGTTTTTATCAGCAAAGATGGGAGTTTCCATGAATGTGATTCCATAATCTAGCATTTGATTCTAAATCCCTAGAACTTGACCACAACAGCTTGAAGCAGCAATGTACTCAGCTTCAGCAGTAGAAGTAGAAACACATATTTGTTTCTTGCATTTCCATGAGACAAGTCTCTCCCCCAAAAACTGACATCCGCCTGAAGTGATTTCTTATCCAAATTGCAGCCTCCATAATCACTGTCAGTGAATGCTTTGAAGGTGAAATCAGAATTCTTAGGGTACCACAAACCTAATTTAGGTTAACCCCTTTAAATATCTGAATATCCTTTTGACTGCTAACATGTGGGACTCCTTTGATGATACTTGGTATCGAGCACATAGGCAAACACTGAACATAATGTCTGGCCTACTTGCTGTGAGATACATCAGTGATCCAATCATTGCTCTATAAAGATGCTCATCCACAGGTTCACCACTACAGTCACTTGTGAGCTTGTGAGATGTGGAAATGGAAGTCTTGGTACTTGAAGCTGACTGCATATCAAAATGTTTAAGCATATCTTGAATATATTTGGATTGATTTAAGAAAATACCAGAGTTAGTTTGCTTCACTTGCAGCCCCAAGAAGAAACTGAGTTCTCCCATTAATCTCATTTCGTACTTTGCTTGCATAAGAGCCTCAAACTCCTTGCAAAGAGCATAATTTGATGAACCAAAGATGATGTCATCCACATAAATTTGGACCATCAACATATCTTCACCAACCTTCTTGATGAACAGTTTTTTGTTAATTGTTCCTCTCCTATACCCATTCTCCAAGAGATAATTGGAAAAGTTTCATATGAAGTCCTAGGAGCTTGATTGAGACCATACAAAGCTTTGATAAGCTTACACACCTTGTTAGGATGGTGTGGGTCCTCAAAACCTGGAGGTTGACACACATACACTTCTTGATCTAATAGCCCATAGAGAAAGGCACTCTTGACATCCATTTGAAATACTTGGAAGTTCTGGAATGCAGCGTAGGCCAAAAAGATTCTGATGGCTTCTAGTCTTGCTAAAGGAGCAAAAACTTCATCATAGTCAATTCCTTCCTCTTGAGCGTACCCTTGCACTACAAGTATTACTTTGTTCTTCACCACAATTCCTCTGTCATCCTTCTTATTTCTGAACACCCATTTAGTACCAATTCGTTCTGCCCCCTTTGGCAAATCAACCAATACCCAAAATTTTTGCTTGTTGATCTGAAACAATTCCTCTTGCATAGCTTCTACCCAGCTGTTATCCTCTAGAGCATCCATTACCTTGGTAGGAACCTCTTGTGACAGAAAAGCAGCATGCAAGCAAATGTCTACATCAACATATTTACTCCTTATCAACACAGGAGCTGACATATCTCTAATGACATTTTCCAACGGATGATACTTGCTGACTCTTCTATCTTGGAATATTGGGAACTCATGGCTTCTTCCATTTATGGGAAAGTTGAGGTGTGGAATGATTACATCAGACTCAATGTTACCACTAAGTGAAATGAGATCAGGTGTTGTGTTCAACTCTTGGGAACTAGTCATAAACCCATAGGATTCATGGTCGAAATTGAGCTCATTTGATGCCAAATCATTTGAGTTGAAAGCTCAGTGATCCTAGAGTCAGACTTCTCCAAAGACTCTGAACTATCATTTTCCGGTTGAACTTAAGCCGGAGTTCTAGCAGGTTTCGTTTGAACTTGAACCGGAAATTCTTCCGCTTGATTTTGAACCGGAACAGCATCTGCTTTAATTTGAATGACATCATAGGTATTGTTCACAACAGTTGGCTTCAATGGCTTCATGCTGATAGAAGAAAAGAATGGAGGGTCAAATTAAAAGTTCTCTGTACTGTTCCTCCAATGTTCATCAGCAGAAGTGTTGATTTCCTGTATCTGCACAAAATTACTAACAGGCTTCTCAACAGTTATGTTGAATGCAGTTGTTAGTTCATCAATATCATATAACCAAGTGGGCTGGGAAGTAAAGTTGTTTCTTGATTTCTCAGTAAAGAACCCGTTCAGTGTTTCTTCAATAACTTTAGTTCTCTTGTTGTAGACTCTATATGCTTTTGACACACCAGAGTACCAAACAAAATATCCATCATCTGTTTTTTTAGCAAACTTTGGCAATAGCTCAATGGTTATCAAAATTGTAACAGGGCACACAAAAGATTTAAAGAAATAAATGTTAGGTTTGGACATAACAGGCAGTGTTTACTGCTTCAGCCCAAAAGATCACAGGTGATTTACATTTAGCCAACATTGCCCTGGCAGCTTCAATTAAGGTTCTGTTTCTCCTTTCAGCAACTCCATTTTGTTGTGGAGTTCTGGGAGCACTGAACTGCCTGGTTATCCCTTTTTCTTCACAAAGTAAATTTAAAACATGATTTTTAGATTCAGTTCCATTGTCACATCTGATTGTTTTGATTTTAAATTTTGACTGATTTTCAATTTTGACAACAAGAGTTTTCAACAATTCAGTAGTTTCTTCTTTTGATTTTAGAAAGAAATCCCAAGTGTATCTAGTGAAATCATCAATTATTACAAAATAGTATGACTTTTTTCCCAAACTCATTACCCTAGTTAGCCCGAATAGATCCATCTGCAACAACTCTAAGGGTTGAGAGATAGAACTTTCAGTTTTTGGCTTGAAGGAAGACTTGTGTTGCTTTCCCTTGAGGCAAGGCACACAGTACTCAAAACATGTAAATTGTTTAGCAGGAAGACCCTTGACTAAACCAAGATTGAAAATTCTATTCATGTTCTTGTAGTTCACATGTCCTAGCCTTCTATGCCATAGATCAGAATCATCAACTGAGGCCTTGGATATGAAACAGGCAGTGCCACTGGTAGGTGTTGCAACAAACATATCCAATACATACAATCCTTCTTTCCTGGGTGCTCTAAGCAAAACCATTTCCTTAGGAAATCTGACTTCAGATTTAGTATGATTGCCTCTTTTCATTAAACAGAACATTTAACCTCTTGTCACACATTTATGAGACACTGAGTAGGTTAAAATTTAATGTACCAACAAGATTAACTCTAGCAAAACTTACTGAACCATTTGTAACATATCCTCTAGCTGAGATGTACCCCTTGTTGCTTCCAAAGGCAACAACTCCTCCATTGAATGTTTTTGTGTTTTCTAGGATATTTTATTTCCTGTCACCTGACTGGTGCATCCACTATCAACGATCCATAGTCGATCTTGACTCTTATTTTGCACCTGCACATGTCACAAACTTATTAATTTTTGTAAGGGGCCCAAGCCTTTGGGTCTTGGGTCTTCTCAATGCATCATTATACTTGTTCTCTTTTAGTACTAAAGTATTTAAAATAGGTTGCTCGGTGAACAGGTCATCGTTCTCAAGGTCTAAGTTTTGATAAGAACCTTGTTGATGAAATTTCTCACTTCCTACTTTTGATTTTCTTTCCAGTGTTTTTCTCTCTCTGAAATCTCTAGAATTTCCTCTGTTTGTTTGACTCAGTTTTAACAAAATCATTTGTTGGAAATTGGTTATGACTTTGGACTCTAGTTCTTTCTGGTGAAGCAGCATACTTATGTGATGCAAAGCTATTTTTGACAAATTTTGCACTTTGAGGCGGAACAGTGGAACTTCCGCTTGAACTAGCTACAAACTCATTTTGACCAAAATTTCTTTCAGTTTGGAAAAAGTTTCGAGAATTCACTTTTCCTCTTGAAGGGTTTCTCCTTCCTTGACTTTCAAACACTTCATAATTTTCGCTAAACTTCACAGATGGTCTTTTTTTTAAAGCTGTGACAGACCTGAAGTTTTTTTTTGTTTTCCGGTTGAACTTGAGTTCGAGTGGAGAAGTGTTCCACTTGAACTTCAGCCGGAAATTTTTTTTGTTTGAAAACTGAGAAACTTCCATTTCTTTCATTACCAATTAAAACCTGATTTGAATTTGACTCAAAATGTTTAACTATATGATTTTTAACAGGTGAAACTTTTCTTGTTAGCTTCTTAGCCAAATTTTGACTTTTCACAGTTTTAGGTTTTACAGCTTGGTTTCTGTTCAGAGGGTTAAATAACAATCAGCAGCTAAGTGACCAATTTTACCACAAACTATACACTCTGGGATTCCAGTAGAATCATATGACTGAGTGTATCTAGGGGATTTCTCATTTGTTTCTTGACTAAAAATAGTTCTACCAACAATTTGACCCTTCCTAATTTTTAACATTTTCAGCATGTCCCCCCCCCCCCGCCCCCAACCTTTGACTCTTTAGGTTCATAAAAGATAGGTGGAGGCACTTCAAGCCTTGGTTTCAAAATCTTTGATTGATCAACTGCTGCAGAGGTGCCTGCAACAGTGATTTCAGTTTAACGGTTTCACAATTTTCTTTAACAACTATTTCAGAAGTGGTGTTATCAACAACTAAGCTGACTGTGCTGTCCGTTTGTAGGGCAGGAATTGGCTCAATTACAAGTAAATAATCACTTGGTGGTTTAACAGAGGTGTAACCAATCCCATTTTTGCCATACATAGCACCTTTCCAGAGTTTTTCAGCCTTTTCATTTGCTTTTTGGAATTTATCACAGGTGAATTGAGCTTCCGTTAGCTTTACCTCAAGAGCACCCACATCTGCCTTAGCATGCTGGGTCTCATTTCTTGAGGCATTCAGCTTGGAGATTAGATCATCAATCTAAGTTTCTAGATATGAGTTTGTTTGTTTCAGTTTCTCAATTTCTTCATTTGAAGCAGTTACTTTAGAAATATATGAATTTTCTGTCTTCCTAAAGCATTCTTTTAATTCTTTGAGGTTTGAAACTTCTTCTATTAACTCACAATTGTGATTCCTGTATCTTTCCACTTGTTCAATGAAAGCAGGAGAGCACAGGTGTGTTAACACTTTCTCAGGAATAGGTTTTACCTGAGATGATGTCTCTTCCTTGGCTATTAGTGCATGGTTGATTGGCTCAAATTCTGCAATAACATCTTCCCATTCAACAAACTCTGTTTGGTTTGCCACAGCTGCAGTTGAGTTACTGTTGTTTCCACTTCCGCTTGGTTTTGGTGGTGTTGGTTGTGAGTTTGAGGATACCACTGGTGTTGTTGTTCTTGTAGCTTTTGTTGTTGTGATGATGCTTCCTTGACTCTTCCCTTGAGCTTGAGTTTGATTCTGACATTCCTTTCTTGGACTTGAACACTCTCTTGCAAAATGACCCAATTGGTGATAGGTACAACACTTGACCTTACTTTTGTCAAGACCAATAGGTGAATTTTTGGCTCCTTTATAAGTTCTCCCAGTTCGTTTATAGAAACGTTGGGCTCTTACTGAGACCATAGCAAGTTGTGTCATAATGTCCATCTCTTCTAAGTCATCTGCTCCAATACACTCAAGATCTTCACATGTGAAGTTGGAGTGTGAGTCAAAAACTACAAAAGCGTTGTTCTCAAAGCTGTGAGACATGGTTTCAGAAAAATTTGAGTTTATGCTTCTTTGAGTTTGAAATTCAGTGGTTACAAGAGCAGTGGATTGAGGCTGAGTTGGTTCAGATGCTGAGTTTTGTTTAAGGTTAATCGCCATCTCATAGGAAAGTAAAGTAGACAGTAAAGTAGACAAGTAAATATCAACTTTGAAGCACTGGAAGTCTTCAAAGTGAGAGCCAAGGCTCTAATACCACTTGTAGGATCGAAATGA
>JBCNJP010000012.1:25916270-25945673 GCA_039602395.1 Deinandra increscens subsp. villosa | reverse complement strand
CAAATTATTATTGTCAAATTAATAAGCATTTATATTTGTAATTTCTATTTATATAATCGTTTAGGTATTGCGATAACGTGGATTCATGTCAAACGGGTTTAAAATAGTGCACAATGTCATCAAAATGGTAACGAGATAATGAACATGGTATACCTTTGGTCGACCAATGAACTCGGACCTGGTTAACCGTAAAACCGTCACGACGCCAAAATTAACGAATAAGTAGTCCATTTTGATCAAATTTTCACCACAAACAATAATATGAGCTTAGTTTTCTGAGTTGACTTTGTTTGACTAGAAAGTTGACTGAGTCAACTCGGTTGACTCGGTACCGAGTTAACTCCTTTATATCCAAAACTTGTATCCAAACGCCCCTGGCATCCATACTATCCTAACACTCCATCATCATCACCATCTGGAACTGTTCCGGTGGCCGAAGATCGTGGCCGCCGTCGGAAAAAACCCAAAATCACCGTGAAAAAACACAACTAATCCCACCACAACATCAAATACACATAGATCTGCAAAAAAAATGAGCATAAAACGAGACTTAGAAGAAGGGTTCAAGCATAATATATGTATAAAGTACAAAGTTTTAAATACACTGCTGCTCGGAAGTCGGATTTGTGACCGGAGAGTCGCCGGAGTTCGGCTGGAGTCGAGAGCCGACTTCCGAACCTTAGGCGCCACACCAACATAGGAAAATAGGGCTGTGAAGGTCGCGAACTCGCTGTTGGAGGCTACCGAAGAGCGTGGTTGTCGCCGCCCTAGCTACAACTCCTCGTCAGAATCCCCATCTCGAGCCGCAGGGGGGGTTTGGTGTTGCCATTTGTCGCGAAATGGAGGAGAAGAAGTAAGGGAGAGGGGTGTCGGACCCTGCTGTCGCTGCTACCCGCCGGCAATGGCCGGACGGTCATCGGAAACAGGTGGTCGCCGGTCTAATGACCGTCTCTCTTTCTCTCTTGCAATGTCACACACATATAGTGTTTGTGAGTGATGGCTACCAAAAGAAAACAAGGGTAGGGGGCTAACCCTAAGAGGGTTTAAACTCATATATTTCTATATTATATATATATATATATATATATATATATATATATATAGGTAAAAGATCCGTGTAAACCCCTTATTTTTTGTAGACCCCGTAGACCCCTTATAAAACTCAATAAAACTCATTAAAACTCACTAAAAATAAAACTCAGTTTTGTTAATTTAGTTTTTTTATTTGCGATAAGCTTTTAAGAACAAAAAAATACAATTAAAAAAAAAGAAAAACGAAAAACATTAAAAATTGAACATTTTAAGACAATGAGTTTTAAAACTCAATGAGTTTAAAACTCAATAAACTCAATAAAACCCAGTGTTGCGTTTAAAACTCATTATTTTAAAACTCATTGTCTTAAAATGTTCGATTTTTAATGTTTTTTGTTTTTTTTAATTAATTTATTTATTTTTTTGGTTCTTAAAAGCTTATCGTAATAAAAAAAAACCAAATTTACAACACTGAGTTTTATTTTTATTGAGTTTTATAGGGGTCTACGGGGTCTACAAAATTTAAGGGGTCTACACGGAACCCTTCCCTATATATATATATATATATATATATATATATATATATATATATATATATATATATATATTAAATAAAACATTAGGGTATAATAAAATTTGGATATGACGGATATATATAACGAAAACGGTCGAGTTTGTTAGATTATATATAAATATTTCTAACATAGAGCTTTAGAAAATTTAAACTTATGATGAATAAAATGATTACCTGAAATCACAATTGTTTAATAATTTATAATTGTGTTTCCAGAAAGACGGTTCGGTTTAAAACGGATATGGGTTGACCGAGTTGTTACAATCTCCCCTGCTTTTGGGAATTTCGTCCCGAAATTAGAAGACACTTAAAGATTTTACATAAACATGGGAGGTAGTTAAAAGAGTTTTACCGATAACCAACACATTTGACATTTGAAACCAACTTATCATAGAATACTGAATCAATTATATCGCCACCAAACCTTTACTTGACCCCAGGGGTTAGGTTAGAACGATGACAAGGAAAATGAATTGCGATCGAACCAACCATGAAAGATATACCCAACACACACCGTTCTCGGTCCGACTCCCAGTGCACCCTAAAGACATTACCGATGTATATATATAGGGTGTGCCGTAACTAACCCACCACATCTTTAATACCTTTAGTGAGTACTGTTCGCCTTCGGAAAACTACCTATTCTACACAACAACAACGAATATTCGAGCTCGACACACAACAAGGCTAACAACAGAAAGCGAGCAATAGATCTGATAAACAAACTCGACCAAACCAGAGTCAACCAAAAGACCAGCAAAGATATTAGACCGTAGTCTCCCCTACTTTTGGAGTGAGACTGGGAAATAAGAAGACACAGGTGAGTAATGAGTGCAACATAGATTTCTTCAAAGAATTCCAGTTCATAACTCATCATAGATTCACATCGATCACATATATTCACATATATTCACATCGATCACATAGATTCACATATATTCACATCGGCCACATAGAATAACATATATTCACATCGATCACATTAGAATAAACCAAAACCAACACTAATAATAATGATAAACAAAGATTTGGAGTTACAAACTTCTTATCCGAATAAAGCATCAAGTTCTGGTGAACTAGATGGGTAGCGACCTACATCCGGTTTACCTTATGAGACACGATACCTGGACAGAATCTGAATCAGCCCGTACTACAACCCAGGATCCATACCCACGACCGATAACGATCGTATGCTAAGCTAGTATCGCACACAATCGCTGGTAGTAGCACATATGAGTCCTGGTTAGCAAGAGTAAAGTAATGATCAACACTTGGATTAACAGTATACAACCGAGAATTTCAAGTGATGAGCACAAAAAGGCTTAAAATAATTGATACCAAAATAAGTCGAGCACCACTAACTAAACGGACAACCACACATCGGATGCCATGAGCCGATTAGCACTCGTTCGGTCGCTACATCTAGCGTGAACCAAATGGTACGTCTCGGGACAACATGTCTCCACTGCGCTTGAATAAACCGCATAGTTCGTGGTATGAGTATCCGATGACATGAATTGAATCACATGCTCCGAAATCCATGAATCCGATAACACGAGCCAGACTGTATGTCATGAAGCACCTATACCGATAACATGAACCGTACAACATTTTTGTAGTACATGTACTGATATCATGAACCGAACAACATTTTTCGAAGTACATGTATCGATAATGTGATCCGAACAGCATGACTCGTAGCTCATGTATTCGGTGATACGAACCGAATAGCATGACCCAAGATGCATGGGCCTGATAAAATGAATCAATAGCATGACTCGAAATACATGAGTCCGATAACATGAATCGAATAGCATGACTCAAATATGCGAGTCCGATAACATGAATCGAATAGCATGACTTGGAACACACAAGCCCGATAACATGAATCGAGTAACACAATTCGAAGTACATGAACCCAATAACATGGACTGAATAACAACACTCAAAATGCGAGAATCCTGATAACACAAATCGAACATTATAAGTAGAAATACGCGAACCCAACAACACAAATCGATCATCATACTTGAAATACGCGAACCCAACAACAAAAATCGATTACCATACTTGAAATATGCGAACCTATTAAAATAGATGGCATGAATAATTACTCGACTCACAGGGATTGCTGATCACATTCACCAAAAGTATCCTTCAAACGCGGCCATAGATTGAGAATCGAACAACAATACGCAAGGCAATAGATTACCGAATCAACAGGCGACCAAACAAGGTTATGATGAAGGACGACTGATCCGTAATAGGAACAGTATCCAGGATATGCAACAATTTGGAGTCGAATCCAAGAATCGAATCCATAAAATGATAGATTTCAAGTCTAAAGTAAGAATCATTAATTAATGATAACGCATGCCTGGAAAATTTGGGGATGAGATGACAAGAATTGAATCCATAAAACTGACTATTGAGTTAATCAAGAGTCAACTTCACGAATCTATCTAGCCAAAGAATCCCAGAGTCCATTAGCTAGAAACATACGAGTTTTCTCATGATGAAAACCTAGAATGTGACATAAGAAAATTCATACACCGCCAATGAGGGCGATAACGAATTTGGAAAAGGGCCGCGAAGTGCCGGATCAAGAATGGATTTAAACACATGCACTACCACGTGTGAAAGAATGATCTCCACATGAATGAAAACTAAGACACATGGAAGGCACCTGATAAAAGGATTAATACAACGAATGAGATAAGACACACGAGAGGGAAACGAGCGCGCAAAGGCGAGTGATTTCCGAGGGTTAGAGACGATAAGGTGACTGGAAACTGGAGTCGTACTAACATATAGGCGATGCGAAAGTCGCTTCGGTGAACGGGAGGAAGACCCGACATGTCTTCGGATGTCTTCGATTCCCCTTTCATTTTGATGAACTTCCATAATTTTGAGTCCTAGATGCATACACTCCATACGCAAGTAATTGTGGACTTGAGCCCACAGACTGGTTTATCGTCGAGGATTGTCGGGACCTGAGTGTACGGGCGAGATACAAATGATTTCTTTTAAAACACATAGATTTTTAATGATAACTGAAATAGACTCCGAGGGTACACAGTGGTGAAAGGAAAAAAATTGTCTGAAGGTGCTAACCGCGAACAAAGCCGAAACACGATAATCAAAGAGTTAGGTCGTAAGGCAAACATAACTCGATGATTATGAAGATCTAACTTCGAACGGATAGATTTTGGTATTGGTACGCGTATAAGGTTATCTACTCGAGAGGTCATAGAGTCATAAACTCATACACATGTAATCCCGTAAACATGTGGACTTGTAAATTTATAAACTCCCAAACGGGTAGACTTCCGATACACATACCTTAAGAATACGCGAGAGAATCAAACGAAGGCATTTAAAACGGTTATCTTGAAATTTTTTAACAACGAGAGGGTCATGTGTGCGTAGGTTCGTAACCCGCTAATGTGCCCACTGGTTTGCAGGTATGCATGTAATCCTGTAACCACACAACCTGTAAACTCGCGAACCCGTCAACGAGAATTCACCCAACATACACACAACGAATAAAATGATATAAGGAACAAATGGTCCAGAATCCCGCAAGGGACAATGCTGATCAGGGTACATATATGCATGAATGATATAGAATAGTAAGGTTTCGAACATGAACATAAATAAATGAAATGGATACATAAAATTTCAAAGATTTTAAACGACTACAAAGTATAAACATCGGATACATTGAACACCTCCGAGTTTAAAGCTCCAACATAGGTTTCTCGGTCGGTATTACCGTTGACGAAAGCATTAACGGTAGCTAGTAGTGGAAACATGAGAGGAATACGATCTGAGGTGACATGATGATAGCAAACAATGGTGACAAAGGCGATCCGATGATCAACAGTGACTCGAACTGCATTGACACCATAGATTGAAACAATTGAAACTAAGCTTAATCTGGCAGGTAACATGTGCTCATGGGAGGGTCGAATCGGTGGCAGATACCCACGTGATGATTGAGAAGGTTACATTTCTTGCAGTGTCAACATGGAAGGTGGATATGTTTCCCAGAGCATAAACACAACGAAAGTGTGCGCTCCTGGTGATGTCTGAAATAACAAGCGGGTTTAGCAACGGTGGCATTGATAATAGAGTTAGCATCAAGGACACACAGAATTAGGCTGTCGAGAGCAGCTTCCACTTGCCAAACAATCTCCTCGGCCACCTGACGGTTGTGGCGACGATTGCCGCGACCCAAGCTAAGAAATGTGAGAGAATTGGTCATGAAACAAAGGGTACAACTGGGTGAATGTTCAGTCCGTAATCACAAGAGTGAGAGAGACATCATATAGGTCACTCGAATTGGAGTGTCACAACACGACCAAATATGAAAAATCATAGAATACCGAGATTCACAATGGGAAAATAGCAAATCACCAACACATAAATTGAGAAATTTGGTTCAAAATCCATTTAAGACTCAAATGATTGAGTATAAAACTCGTGTGATCGTGAAGTGGTGTAACTCAGATAATCATAGACTATTGAAAACTTCCACATTAACACATAAACCATAAAATCAAATGATTTTTGAAAAATGTACGGAATGGCCCTCATTTCCCGAGTGAGAAACTACAACCGTGACTGATCAGGGTAGGATCCTAGTGATTGACATGCTTTGGCCTAATATGTTTTGACACTCTCATCGAGGCGTCCAAGTTGAGCGTACGGTTCCGTCAATTCGAATTTATACGCAACGTTTTGCTTAGTCAGAGCCCTCGACTACCGGTGCTTCTACCCTTCCAGTTACTACATGTCAATCACTAAAGTCCCATGAATGACGAGATTGTAAAATCGAGAAATAAATTTCCTAGATGGTACGTAAGGAACCATTACTAAGGAAGGGGGCTAGGAAGCCAAAGTGGTTTGTGTTCAAGTGTGTGCTAAATGACGAGGAAACAATTGAAACATGCATGATCAAGAAGCAATTATAGGACATATAAATTATATAGGCATGCTATGCATGAGGCACTCATGCAGGACACCTAAGGCATAAGTCTAGGTCGAACTGGTTCTAATAACCTAGATCCCTATAACCATGGCTCTGATACCAATCTGTCACACCCAAACCGACGGTGGAATACGTCGGGCGTGATGATTGTCCAGATGCACACAACACTAATTAAATGTTGCAATATTCTTAATCAGCCCATTTCATAACCAAAGACCATACAAGGTAATACAAAACATTCGATGATAATTACAAATTCACTTGATTTCATTAGGTCTCAGTTAGGCCACATGCATTCTAAAGTGTCATCATAGTGGTCAACAACATCAGATAGCAAAACCTGCAACATGTACAAAATAAAGGTCAACTACGAATAGTTGGTGAGTAAACATTGGTCTAGCGTGCATACTACTTGTAAATCATGCGATCTATGAGTTAAGTGTAATCGAGCATAATAAACTTGATATGAAATAGAGCAAATAAGAGTGTATGATGCAACCCTGACAATAAGGCTTTCAATCAAAAGGCGCCACACGCGAGGCAGGCCAAGTGGGCTTGTCAAGCCAATAGATCTATTATCGTAACCCCGGCCTTTTACAGTTAATGTCACACGAGGTCTTTCAATCGTTCCATCGTTCACATCATTCAATCATTCACAAGAATAATCCACACAATTTAACATACAAGAACAAACATAGTACATAGAGTTCGCATGTAGTTTTGATAAAAGTATATCGAGCATGAGTTTGAATACGGCACATGTTGCACCACCAAAAAAATTCAAAAGAAAGAGGGGCTATGAATACTCACCTGATTTGGAGACACAAAAGGACAGAGTGACACCCTGACTCGAGACGAATAAACCCGAAGGCTCAATTGACAGCTAAACCAAGAGAAAGAGTAAACGAATAAATAAATGACTAATTAAATAAATAGATAAGCAAATAAATAAATAACTAAATTTTCACAACGTGACGACTCGATGGAGAGATATAATTTGGTGAATTACATACGTTCAAGGTCAAAGCATTGGTTTAATCTGAAATTGACTACAAAACGATAAACAATTATAGAAAATATATATTTTTATGATTTGTTAGAATCATTAACGATGAAATATATATTTTATGATTTATTAGAATCATTAATGTTTCAAAATCAAGTTCTTTTTATCCAAAACGAGGGTCCTATTTTAGTCTTTTAGCCAAAAATGTCCAAATAATAATAGATTAAATATGTTTTTGATGCAACTCTATTATCATATACATATACATATACATATACATATACATATACATATACATATACATATACATATACATATACATATACATATACATATACATATACATATACATATACATATACATATACATATACATATACATATACATATACATATACATATACATATAAATATACATATACATATACATATACATATACATATACATATACATATACATATACATATACATATACATATACATGGTAGGGATCCATGGAAAACCCCACCTTTTTGTAAAACTTGGAAAACCATCTTATTGTTGATACATAGTCTGTGATTCATGTGAAGTATCCTCTCAGACAATGTTGTGTGAAGATCCAAGAGTTCAAGTCCAAGGTTCAAGGCTAGGTTCACTGCCTGTCGAACCTGGAGTTCGGATCTGCCGAACCTGGAGTTCGGATCTGCCGAACCTGGATTTCGGATCTGCCGAACCTGGAGTTCGGACAAGGTTCGGCCAGCAGCTATAAATAGCTAGTTGGTCTTTGTAATCAGTAAGGAGTGAGAGTCTGAGCTTCTGTTAAGTGTGTGTTTCTTATATTGTCTCGCTGTGTCTATATTCTAAGTGTTTACTGGTTGTAATTGTCCATCTTTGATCAATAAAACAATTGGTTAATTACGTTTTGATCTCCGAATAACTAGATTGAGTAGACGACCCAACGCTCACGACTTTTCAAGTGGTATCAGAGCTTTCTGGTTCACTCTGCTGATCTGTGGTTGCTATTTTCAGAGTTTTTGAAACGTTTTGGTGTTTCTCGAGTTTGTTTACGTGTTTTCAGTCAAATCAATCGAGTATTCTGTGTCAAACCTGCTCTTAAATCATTCCTTATCAGTTTTTCTGTTCTACTGTTGCAAATTTCGTTAAAATCCATAAAAATCGAGAGTTTTGAGAAAATTATGTTGAGGTTCGGAACTTCCTGGTCAGTTTCGGAGTAACCGCTCTGAAGTTCAAGTTCAGACGTGATTTGGTCAGAGTTCGGACTGAGTTCGATAGGAGTTTGGTAGGAGTTCGGTCATTGTTCGGAAATTTTCTGGTTCGTGAGTGTTTCGGTTTAGGTTCGGATAGGTTTGTGTTTCGGAAAGAGTTCGGAGCTAGTTCGGAGGTGGTTTGGAAGGTTTTCGGCTATAGTTCTGGACTGTTTAGGTTCGTTTGAGGTTCAGATTATTGTTAGAGGTTCGGGAGGAGTTCAGAACGAGTTCGGAACACAGAGTTAGGTTCGAAACAGGTTTGGACTATCAGAATTCAACTTTTTCAAACGATGTCGGATTTTCAAGCTTTTGCCGCGATACAGAGTGCAATGCAAACCATGCTGAACTTTGATAATGAAATCGGAACAAGTCAGAAAGTTCCAAAATTATTAAAGTTGGAAGATTATCAAAACTGGAAGCAACGATTTTCGGCTTACATAAGCACGAATGATATTGATTTATGGATTCCACTTAAGAAGCTTTATCAACACCCAACTGATGCGGGAGATTTCAAAGAAGTTCATACCTTTGATCTTGCTGAAAGGAAATCATATGAGCTAGAACAAAAAGCTTTCGGTTATCTTACAATGGCATTACCTACTGAGTTGCTACATCAATTTAGTATTTGCAAGAAATCTAAGCAGTTGTGGGATGCTCTATCAGCAAGATGTCAGGGTAATGGTGATTACAAGAAGAGTCGGAAGAAGGTGTTGAATAAAGAATTTGATAACTTTCAACATTATGAAAATGAGAACATTACTGCTCTTGTTTCACAGTTTTCACACCTGATTAGTGAGTTAAAGGTAGTTGGAATTGAGAAACTTGATTTTGAATTGAAGGAGAAGATTATGGAAGCTTTGCCTGAAAAATTGGAAAACTATGTTTTGCTACTCATTCATAATAAAGAATTTTCTACATTGACATTTCACGAGCTCACTGGAAAACTTCATGCTCGGGAAATGGAAATGTTAAACTCTAAGAAGTCAAGTGCTACTTTGCAAAATCCTGAGTTGTATCATGGTGAGAATACTGCAAGCATGAATGCTAAAGCTAAGCCAAATCTGAGTTATGCACCGAGTGTTGTTTTCATGGCTGGAGTTTCTGGAAATTCTGATAACAATTAATCACGGGGTTGTAGCTTTACAAATTCCAAATTCATCAAGTCAGAATGCTTTTTTTCCAGCTAAATCCACAGATGACTATGCCAAAATGATTGCTGCTTTGATTTCATCATCGTTTGGCTTGGTTATCAAGAATGTTGCTGATGCAAAAATAACTCGAGATGATCTTGATGCACTTGATGAAGATCAATTGAATGAATTGGATTTATCTTGGCAATTTTCTATGCTAAGTCAAAGATCGAAAAGGTTTTTCAAGAAAAATGGAAGAAATATTTCTGATTTTAATGAGAAATTGGGATTTGATAAGTCAAAGATGAAATGCTACAAATGTTCAAAGCCTGGACATTTTGCTTGGGAATGTCAACAAACATATGCTAGCAAGCCTGGTATCTCTTAACCATCTTCAAGTAATACAAACAAGACAGACCTAATAGTTCAAGATGATGGTGTTTATGATTGGGGAAAACATTTTGATTCGTCTGCTTTGATAGTTACTCATGATCAACAAGAAGATTATTGTTCAGAGACAAGTTCAGATACAAGTTCCACACCAAGTTCTTATGAGTCTGCTGAAAACTTGGAAAGTTTTTTGAAAGAAAATGCTTCGTTGTTGAATAAAATTCAAAAGCTTTCTGAGGAATTCAATTTGGTTAATTCAGATTTGAAGATTTCTAAAGAACATGAGAAGGAATTGGTTTTGAAGAATGAATGTTTAACAACTGAGATCAAATTGCTGAATGAAGCTTTAGAGATTTCTAAATAAGATAAAAAGGATGTTGAAGCTGCAAAAGCAAAGATTTGTGAAGAGAAGGAATGAGTTGGTAAATGAAGTTAAGAAATGGAAGGATGAAGCGGAGGATGCTGCTAATGATTTTCAAAATTTGTTTGAAAAGTCCAAAATTAAACTTGATCTGCTGACAAAGGATGCTGAAAAATCTGCTGCTAAGATTGCAAGTTATCAAGCTGTAATGGAAAAGTATTTGGATGAAAAATAGGAATTGGTTAGTGTGAATAAAGTGCAAACAGCAAATCTGGAGATTCAAAAGAGAAATGAAGATAAATTGAAGAAAGAATTGTCTGAGCAATGGAAAATCTCCGCATGCAAAAATCTGAGACGCATAAAGTTGCAAAGCGTTTTATTGCTAATGAGAAGGAATTGGCTGATGCTCAAAAGCAAATTTCAGATTTAAAGATTCAAGTGATTGATGCCAATCGTTTGCTGAACAATGTCTCTAATTCTCAAGTGTTCACAAGCTTTTTGGCTAAAGATGAAAATTTTGAAAAGATGTTTGATAAGACAGCTTCACCCCCTGCTCATATCAAAGAAGCATTCAAAGAAGTGAAAGAGAAGGTTGAAGAGGTTGATTACTCAAAGTTTTCATAATCTAATTCTAAAGAAGAGATTGTTGTGAAGAAAAAGAAAATCAAGAAGTCTAAGAAGAAGAAAGGGAAGAAATCTGAGATTCCTCCAGCTCCAATATTTGTTTCTGGTTCATCTTCAGCTGATAATGAGAAATCAGCTACTTCGAGTGAAAATATTCGTTCTCAACCTGAATTACATGAGATGATCTTCTTTGAAAAGACAAATCCTAAAGATATCAAAGCTGAATTTTCTAAGTTGGCAAAGGATAGACACCGGAATTCAAATTCTGAGACAAATATTTCTGGAAAACATGTTGGTTTGGGTTTTAAAGCAAAGAATGTCAAAGCTGAGGAGGTTCCAGCATCATCATCCCAAGATTTGAAGGAACTTTAGATGAAACAAGTGAAGAAGGAAGTTTTTAAAGCTGAGAAGATTCAACCTGAGTGTTTCTACAAGCTCAAAGGTTCTGACCAGATTTTCTCCGACAAAGCGTTTCCTCTTCATTGCGTTGATGCTCGGAAGATTTCCGAAGTGTTTGAGAAGAAGGATGCTTCAAGAACCTTGAAGAATCAAACTGTCAAATTTTCTTCTGATGGTTCTCATTCTCGAAGCCCAATATCAAAATGGGTTCGTGATCACAGGCATCAGGTATATGATTATAATTTTGATCATGTTCGAGATATTCATATATGAGATCTGTGCAGGCACCTAAACGGTGGGACAAATCTAAACGTTTATGTTATGTTTGCCGCCAACAATGGCATATGGCAAAAGATTGTCCACTGCCTGCTGGTTCATCTCAATTCTCAAAGGTTTCAAAAGCCATCAGTTTTTGGTAAATCTGCCCAAACAAAGTTCTTTGATGAACGAGGCAGAGTTTTTCATGAATGTGAACCTACATTTTTTCTCAAACAAAAACGTTTTGTTCCAATATTTCAAAAGGTTTAACATGTAGGTTCATCATCACAGTCACCTGTGATAACTTCGTCAAAAACTAAATTACCAAAACCACAACAATGGAAACCTAAGGTGGTTTTTAAGCAAAACCGGGACACTGGTCGACCGGAAGCAGTCGCTTCGGGTCAAGTTAAAAACCGATGAGTTTGACTAGTGTGCAGGTACTTCTAGAAGACCTATTGACGATTGAAAAATTGTTGATGGAGGAGTATTCTGCTTAATTTAAATTTCGTGAAATATTTTTCTAACCTGCAAAATTTTTTAAGTTTTTAAACTGTGAAATATCCGTGTTGATTGATCAATTTTCTTTTTTTCAAATTGAAAAAGCCAAAAATAGAGTCTTGTTTTTTTTTTTGAGTAAAATGAAAAATCCAAAAACAGAGTTTTTCATTTTAAGGGGGAGAAATGCATGTAAAGGGGGGGGGGGGGTGGGGAGTGCAAAAATGCATGTTGGAAAGAAGGTGAATAAATGTAAAATATATAAGGAAGGAAGAAGGTGAATACATGCAAAATATATAAATTTTGAGAAATTGATCATTGGGAAATGATGGTACATTGGCGTACGTGTCTGACTCATGGATAGAGTACATGAAAGAGCCTTAAGATCATTGTTTGATATGTTTGGTAGGCTCGGCAAATCAGAAAGTATTCAGATGTGATATACACTAAATACTAATGCTTGACCATGTGGATAACATCTTGATGCGTATTTTTATGACAAAAAGAAAAATAAGTATGAAATTCAAAATGAGAAGTCACTGTGTATACATGTGTTCATTTTGCAAATATTTAAACTTGTTTGATTTTCTTTATTTTGTCAAACGATCGGACTTTCTCTGCGTGTCCACAAGACCGACCTAATCGTTGTTCTTTTGATGTTCTGCTTTATTTTCTTTGGTGTTTCGTATAACTCATCGGACTTTCTCTGCGTGTACGGGAGTACCGACCTAATTGTTGTTGGTTTATACAATTTCAACTTGTTTTATTTTCTTTATTTTGTTAAATCCGAGGCCTTATCTGCGTATCGAAAGATCGACCTTAAGGTAGACGATTTAACGTTCTTATTTCTTTTTGCATGGAACACAGTTGACGATATCATGAAAATATTATACTTTGTGACAATTCACAAGTGTAATCACACAAAAAGAAAAAGCAAAAGAAAAAGAAAAAGAATTCGTCTGATAGTGTGGGATACACTGGTCAAAGCAAATCTAATCAATACCTAAACATAGGGGTGAGCATGGTTCGGTTCGGTTCGGTTTTTGGCTCGAACCGAACCGAAAACCGAAACTTTCGGTTCCTGAAAATAAGAACCAAACGGTTCCGGTTCTTTTCGGTTCGGTTCTTTTCGGTTTTTTTCGGTTCTGGTTCGGTTCTGGTTCGGTTTCGGTTTTTTTTTTCTTGCTTATTATATGGTTAGTAATGAGAGAGTATAGGAAATTTCACCGTATTTAGTAAACTTGAACAAATAGGAAATAATTACTAACCAGTACGAAATCAATTAATTAGTAGGAAACATGAACAAATAGGAAATAGTTACTAACCAGTTAACGATTTACTAACCATTATAAAACTATAAACTATTAAAACAATAAAATCACTAAATCATTAAGAAATCAATTAATCAGTTGGAAATATTATTAATATTTTAAGTTTCATAATGCCCCCTTATAAATCACTAATTTACACATATGCCCTCGGTTCGGTTCGGTTTTTAAAACGGTTCGGTTTTTCGGTTCGGTTCGGTTCTTAACTGCGTGGAACCGGAACCGAACCATTATTTTCGGTTCGGTTTTTTTCAGTTTTTTATTCGGTTCGGCTTTTTTCGGTTCGGTTTTGTCGGTTTTTTCGGTTCGGTTCGGTTTTTTCGGTTTTTTGCTCACCCCTACCTAAACATATCCAGATGTTTTGAGTATGATTCTGCCTAAGTTTAAAATGGACAAATTATACTGGCAATCAACATGACTTATGTGCTTCAATTAATTGAAATTGAAGTGTAGTTCACTGCGTTATGATCAATATGATCCCATAGAGTGATCTTTCTCATACCAAAAATAGTGTTTGATTATGTATTGCATTTCATTTCAGTTCAAGAAAAGTATAAAAAGATTTTCGGTGTGTTTTAGCATAAGTTTGAAAAATCAAAAAGATTTTAGGATTGTTTTGATATAAACTTTCTAAAAGCCAAAAATATTTTGTTTCTGCTTTGTTTTCGGTCTGATCAACACGTGATACAAAATCAAATTTTCAAAATCAGATCTTGGAGTCTCGAAGAGACGTTTTGCGCCAAGATTATTTAAATGATTGAGCAGGTTGCTAAAGTGCAAGATATCACAACTTCAAGTCTTCTGAAGCTGTTAATAAAGGCCAGAGATATACTAAACATCGTTAAGTATTCAAGATCAAGTTTCGATCAAGTTGAGAGAGAGTTTATTCGAAGCTTCATTTCATTGGACAAACGAATTCTACACTTGAGGGGGAGCTTAATTGAAGATACAGATTTGAAGATGTTAAAGTGATACTGCACATGACGAGGGGGAGTTTGTTGATACATAGTTTGTGCGTCGTGTGAAGTATCTAACCAGACAATGTCGTGTGAAGATCCAAGAGTTCAAGTCCAAGGTTCAAGGCTAGGTTCACTGCCTGCCGAACCTGGTCCGAACCTGGAGTTTGGATCTGCCAAACCTGGAGTTCGGACAAGGTTCGGCCAGCAGTTATAAATAGCTAGTTGGTCTTTGTAATCAGTAAGGAGTGAGAGTCTGAGCTTCTGTTAAGTGTGTGTTTCTTACAGTGTCTCTTTGTGTCTGTATTCTGAGTGTTTACTGGTTGTAATTGTTCATCTTTGATAAATAAAACATTTGGTTAATTACGTTTTGATCTCCGAATAGCTAGATTGAGTAGACGATCCAACGCTCACGACTTTTTCACTTTTAACCATTGATTTAAACATTGATGGTTGAGATTAAATGAGGGCAAGATTGTAAAATGTTATCATTTAATGAAGGGCAAAATAGACATACCAAAAATTTATTAATAAATGTTTAAATCAATTTTCTCTTTCGTATCTTCTATTTCCTAAAATCTCTCTCTCTCTCTCGTTTAATTTAAAATTTCCAGGTCAAACTTTAGAAAAAAAAACACAAACCTATTTTTACAAAAGAAAAAAAAATTGTTGATAAGAAACATGAAAAAACGTCTATCATCAATTCATCACTATTGTCACTGTGGTTACATAGGTGTAACAATAATTTCATATATATTTTTCAAGAAAAATTGAAGGTTACATATGTGTACAATAATTTTACATATATGTAACCAAATTAAACATTGTACAAACTAACAAAAACCCATTTACATTTGTGTAATCAATTCATAAATCCGTAATAATAGAGTATTACATCAGTGTAACAATAAAATTTACTCAGAAGCTATAGCCTGAGAACGATACAGTATTACATCAGTGTAACAATGAATTTTACTCAGAAACTATAACCTGACAACGATACACTATTACATCAGTGTAACAAATGAGATTTACTCTGAAACTATAGCCTAAGAAAACATACAGTATTACATCAGTGTAACAATGCAATTTACTCAGAAACTATAACCTGCAAACGATACAGTATTACACCAGTGTAACAATTAACTGAGTGAACGTTCAAACCTTCATGATGAACTCCAGGAATATCCGCGGATTGAAAAACACATAAATTGTTGCTCTTCAGAGGCGTCGAGGGCTGTAGTATATTATATTCATTAGCCATCATAATCGAAGAACATGGATCGGGATTATACTCGTTTGGAGGGGTATAAACGGATCATGATTATCTTTAGATTCTTGATTGAATGATTCACGGATAGGACTGGAACGTTCCACTCCATCAATTGTTTCGTGATCTTGATTAGATGAATTAGAAACCATATTTTCGCGATTTTGATTTTTAATCTTCATGATCTTGATCTTGCATGTCCATGGCGTTGGAAAGAAAAAAAGACGAACATAAGATATGGGTGTGTTGAACGTGATTAGGGTTTGATCGTAGAAGAAAGAGAACGTAATTAATTCCCTGGAAATCATCAAATCAGTTGAATGAATTTAAAATTGGAAAATAGTTTACTAAAATAGAATAGTTGAAAATATCTTATTACCCTTTAATTATAAGAAAAAGAAAAAATTAAATGAAATGTTGTGATTGGTTGGAAGGTTTTCCAAAAAGTAATGGGTTTTCAATTAATCTTCTTCCTACATATACATATACATATACATATACATATACATATACATATACATATACATATACATATACATATACATATACATATACATATACATATACATATACATATACATATACAGGGAAGGGTTCCGTGTAGACCCCTTAAATTTTGTAGACCCCGTAGACCCCTATAAAACTCAATAAAAATAAAACTCAGTGTTGTAAATTTGGTTTTTTTTATTACGATAAGCTTTTAAGAACCAAAAAAATAAATAAATAAATTAAAAAAAAAACAAAAAACATTAAAAATCGAACATTTTAAGACAATGAGTTTTAAAATAATGAGTTTTAAACGCAACACTGAGTTTTATTGAGTTTATTGAGTTTTAAACTCATTGATTTTTAAAACTCATTGTCTTAAAATGTTCAATTTTTGTTTTTCTTTTTTTTAATTGTCTTTTTTTGTTCTTAAAAGCTTATCGCAAATAAAAAAACTAAATTAACAAAATTGCGTTTTGTTTTTAGTGAGTTTTAATGAGTTTTATTGAGTTTTATAAGGGGTCTACGGGGTCTACAAAAAATAAGGGGTCTACACGGATGTTTTACCTACATATACATATACATATACATATACATATACATATACATATACATATACATATACATATACATATACATATACATATACATATACATATACATATACATATACATATACATATACATACACATATACATATACATATACATATACATATACATATACATATACATATACATATACATATACATATACATATACATTAACCAAGGTTGTAGAAATCGCTCTACGATCGACTGGGGTTAAGGGAGTAATCGCGTATTAAACAGAGACCCTAAATTACTATAAAAAATTAAAAAATTAAATACAAACATGTATATAGTACCAATATTTTAATATAATTAATAAGTAAATAATCCTAAGAAAAGTAATAATCTAGTACTTAAATAAACATTTAAGTCATAAACTGCAATAGTACAAGTCTAGTACGTTTAATAATCTAAAAAAAACAAACATACATTTTCATAAATTTAAATCTTCATATTCCTTTAATCTTCTTCGTGCTTCCAATAATTGAACTTCATCTGACTCATATTCATCTTCTTCAAACATTTTCACCTCATTCTCGGACTGGAAATATTATTTAAGAAGTTCTTTCGGGGGTGCTTGATTATTATCGGTCCCAGAAGTTTCATCAACCGCTTCCTTAACTGATTCGGGGTCATCTTTCAGAACAATATTGTTATCATCAACTTTTTGGATTGGGTATTGGGCATTATTTTAAGGTTTTTTTAGTTAGAATTTTTAATCTAACCGTCAAGGAGTGCCAAGGACCCTTAACCGTAATCGTTTGGGAACCACTAAGAGATTAATCCCCGATTAATCCTCGATTAATCGTGATATCTGCAATACTGACCATAAGGCATACATATAGATATACATAATACATATACATATATATATATACTAGTTTTTGATACCCGTGCCACGCACGGGCGGATTTTTAAAAAATTTACTCATAAGAATTAAAGAAAAACAATTAACATCGAAGAATGAAAAAATATTACAAATTTGAAACTACAAACTTATAACACAGCATTTGATGTTTTGTTTCTCACTTTTCCGTCTTCGTCCAATATGAAAAGTTTTAGTTAACCCTTGATAATGTAACGTAAACCTGACCATGACTAAAACATAGATTCTTTAAATAAAGTCTAACTCTTGAAAGTGTATCACACGGTTGAGATTTTTAAAAAAATACTGGAATAAAGAAAATAATATTTTACTACAGTAAATTTCATTGAAACACACATGTTTCTTTTTTAATGAAACAACAATAAAATAGAAAAAGTATACAACTTTCTTGTAAGTCTTATCACAATACACATTTTGTAAGTTTCACTTGTTTATGGGACGGGATTTCTTTGTGCATGTGAATTCGATACGTTTACTTTTAACTGGTTCATATAATGCTATATGCCAGATGCACAGAAAATGAAAAGTAGACATCAGTAAGATTTATTATTCAATTCAGATTAGCTTGACGTGCTAGAACCATAAATCACATGGTTACACGTTTTTTCAAACATTTTTCTTTCTTTGGACCTCCTTAGTCCTTATCAATTAACACAAAAGAATTACAGCTTCTATTATGTTTCAATTTACAAATTTATAAAGTCATAGGAATATTTCCGCTTCTAATATGATTAACCAACCAATTTTGTTGATCTTATATTTCTAACTTATAATAAACTGGTGGGGATTACAAAAAGTAAATCTGAAAATAAATAGTAGAATAAAAGGTACAATATATAATTTAGTAAAAAACATAAATACAATGGGTACATATGAATTAAAG
This sequence comes from Deinandra increscens subsp. villosa, assembly GCA_039602395.1. Classification (NCBI taxonomy): domain Eukaryota; kingdom Viridiplantae; phylum Streptophyta; class Magnoliopsida; order Asterales; family Asteraceae; genus Deinandra; species Deinandra increscens. The sequence goes on along the minus strand of JBCNJP010000012.1, from coordinate 25,926,760 downwards.
TCAACTGGCAATGGCAGGCTCCTATATGTACAGTTCACAGAAAGGGTTTTTTATAGACTTTGAGTACTTCAATTTGATGGGTCATATGAACTAAAATATTTTCTTATAAGTGGAACTGTAGTTGCCTTATCTATGGATGTCCGTGCAATGTGTGGGACTCCTGATATTTTTAAGTGTAAAGGTTACTACAAAACAATAGACACATGGTATTTATAATGATGAGCTGCATAATTATAAGTTTGGTGGTTATTATACAAGAAAGTGTTTGATTTTGTATCAATATGAATGATGTATGTACAATGTTCTCTGGTTTCCTATTTTTGTTACCTGTCTATAGAGAATCATATTGTTGGATAAATTGATAGACACGCCTTTTTTCGTATATATTAGGTATGCTTAGATTCAGAGTTTGTGTTTCTTGTTGGTGAAGGATGCCACTAACTACAGTATAGACCCGCATAAGAGAAGAAAGGAGGTTAAATAAAAAAAATAAGAATATAAGTACATGAGAACATGTATTAGAGTGAAGCCTTAGATTGCTATCCATTAACACACTCACGTTACTCCAAATCTATATACAGACACAAATCTGGAAAATATTAAAAAAAAAAGCAACAGGATTAGCTCACACTTCAATAGGAAATGCTTGGTAATAAATAGAAGGCATATGTAGAATGATGCAATACAATCATGCATTCTAAATATTTTAACAAATATCAAGGAAGTAATGGGTGCAAAGTTGGGATCTTACAAATTTATAAAGGCACGTGAGTTCATAATTTTAGACTTCAAAAAATGTAGACAACTTTTCAAGAAGTTGATATAAGTAAAAGTAAGAAAAAGCCTTTGCTTCATTTAGTTATTAGAGAAATGAAGTTAATGTAAGTAAAAGTAAAAGAAAAGCCCTTATTTCATGTAAATCCATTCACTCTTTTCAAACTAAGATAATCAAAACTTAGGATCTTAAAGGGCAATAATATTGGATCTTTTGCTTTCATTAACAATCCATGAATCCTATATGTTCAGTTGATTTGTATCTAGGAATAAATAAACTTGCAAGAGCTTCAACTTGATGATGATCCAAATCATTAAAAGTACTTAATTCATTAAAATCAGTACCTCTGTAATGACAAATGAAAGTATGTAAGCAAATGACACATGCTTTAACAAACAAAACAAAAGATTCATACTAACAATTAAATAGGGAAATGGCCAATGTATTTAAATTAGAAACTAACATGTTACCTTAAGTAATGAAATTCCATTCACAAATCATAAAGCTAATCGAGTTACAAATCACAAATCACACAGTTAATCAGTTCACAAATCACAAAGATATGAAGTTCCAAAAGGAACAATAAATAACTGCTGAGAAAGATATTTCTAATGTTTCCAAGCTAGAGTGAAATTAAGAGTTCTGTAAAGGAGAAGAAAACGATTAAAACTAACACATGAACAAAGAAAACAAACTGATTGGGTCAAACAAAATAACTGAACTGATCAGTGAAACACAGACAAAAGCCATCACTGAATTGATAAAGAGCCAGCATACAAACCATTTTAAGCTAGGATAGAAAAGACTATACTTGAAACAAAAGGGAAAGCAAAACTCTACATAATATGAAGAGAATATACTCACAGAAAATGATGGGCAACTTCAAGAATCAATCGAGAGGCTAAAACCTGGAAAAAAAAATTAACAATAAATATAATAACAGAAGCTATGGAGACTGATAAATCTAGCTTTAGAATGGAACTAAAAAATCATTGTAATAAACTAAAAGAAACAAAGCTGTAATGTGCTAGTAGAGGGGCTTATGTCCTCATACAATGAAAAGCCTCATAGCTAAACAACAATTTTAACCATTTTTAAAGTCTATGTTACCTTTAATAAAAAATTATAATCTTATTATTTGTCAATTTGGGCCTCATGATAAGTTTTACTTCTTATAATACACCTATTCTAACACTGGTTTACTAAAACAAATAACATTTTAAGATTGATGTGCTCTGCTAAAGAAGGATGCTGCACTCATGCAACGGGTCAATACATTCTTCTATGACTACCATGTATGTTGTGTGCAAAACTATAGGATAGGAAGTCACTGTAATTCCTGTAGTTGATTTAAGCAATTTTGTTCTTTTTATAATGATAAGCAAGACCAAGCTAGGGGAGCATATCTGTAGTAAGCCAACCAAATGAAACATAAGTTTGCATTGTTGGTCTAAATATTAAATATGCATCTATAGTGCCTCCTATTCATCAAAAAGATCGTACTTTAAGGGTAATGTTTAAAACACCTGGTATTTCACAGTTGCCTTTACCATATCTAGCAGTGTTAAACACAACCTGTCGGGATGCCATTAAACTAAAAAATTATACCACACTTCATGATGTACAAATAGTTTATTTAAAAAATAAGGGAACACTCTCTAGGTGGTTAAACTCAGTGTAAAAGAAAAACAAAGAAATGTATACCCATTGTGCTCTGTCACTACACACCGAAATCATTGAATATCCAAAAAAGGCCCAAGTCAGCAAGTAAAATACAAAGGGAAAGTTGTAAAAAAAAAAAACACAAATGAAAGATTTCAAATCTACAGGATTTAAAAATGTTTAATAGTCATTCCAAAAATTGGTAGTAATATCAGTGCACAAAAAAAACACAGAAACCCACTGTGCGATTTCCTAAAATAAATCTTTAACTCACAGTGGTAATATAATCACTTGAAGAACTTGCTGGCCACTGTGAGAACATATTTAGATGATTGATTCTCATGTTCTCTAGGGCACTGTGAGAAAATATATTAACTCAAATTATATAAAATTCTTGAATTCGTTTCATTTTATTACCAGATAAAATACTTCCAAAAAAATAACTATCATATAACATGTTGGCACCACTGAATTTGCATCATCAACAAAAGTTGGAGTCCAACTAATTACTAAATTTAAGCTATCAAAAGCATAAAGTAGGAAGCAAAATCAATTAATCAAGTAGATAGCCAACTGAAATTATAAAGCACTAATTCAGGAAATTGGCTCAAACAGATCTTAAGTCAACAATACTTTTTTCAAACAACAAATAGTGACAAAGAGAGAGAGATTAATGGAAAACTCACTGGAGACTGCAAGAACCCTATGTTTAGCCATATAACTTTTGCCTAGCTTTCCTGATTTACCCCAAATACCACGGCCTTTTGCCACACGGATCGATAATATAACCTTCTGCTTAGTTCATCCCATTGCAATTTCATAGGCTCGCCGGAGCTCCAGATCATCAACACTCGATTTTGCCATTTCTTCACGCTTAAAAGAAAAAGAAAGTTATAAAAGTTAGAAATTAGAAAATAAAGTGCAAGTGATTATACCCCTTAGATGTACAAATGTTGCTACCTTCAAATATAAAGCAAGCATACCGATCGTAGACACCGAATCAATCGCAATAAAGAATCAAATCAGAATGGGATTCACTTGAGAAAAGAAATCAATAGATAGAAAAGAGTGATTCATAATCCATTCAGCGTGCGATCGATTAAATGGAAAAGCTCGATTAAATGGAAAAGCAAAAATTAACAGTGAACAAAAACGAACAATCCAATAGAGATTTCACAAACCAAATCGATTCAAAATAAACAAATGCGATCGATGATATAAGTGCGATCGATGATCATGGAATACGAAACAATTTACCTCAACGTGATTCGTAGATCGTAGATCGAAATTGAGATAGACTGAATCGGCGGCAGGCATCAACGAAAAAATGAGAGCAACGATTTCGATCCAGATGATGAAATCGTGAAGGATCATAGGTAGAGAGGAAGTAGGAGATGAAATCGCCTCTGCTTGTGCGTGAATGAGGGGAATGAGGCGTATTAGGTTTTTTAATTGATATGGTATATGATTTTTGGGTCGGGTTATCGAGAGGATCCGCTAATATCTAAGAGGGGAGTGATTTAGGCGGGAAAATGATATTGAGGAGGGCTGTGGTGATGCCACCTCAGCATTCATCTTTTCCTTTATATAATATAGTTTTTTATCCCCGTGTGTTACACGGGTGACTTTAAAAAAAAACTATAAATACAATCATAATATACGACAATTATGTATTTTTATATCTTTAGTAATTAAATAATTGGTTATTAAAATATTTTGGAATGCAATAAATAAAAAATTGGAAATACAAATCACTTCCATAATTAGGAGAATTGGCGGAAAATGGTGTTGAGAAGCTTTGAGACGTTGTCTTTTCATAGAAATTGATTCTAAGAATCACCTCCCCCGTCGTGTTTACACTTTTGATTTAAAACCTGAGTTACTTTTAACATCATTTTCGTTTAAGTTGCAAACGTCCACCCTAAAATCTACTCGTAAGTTTTAAAATCCACCTATCACCTACTTGTAAAATTTAATTTTATACTATTTGAATGAGAATAAACATCATGTCCTAAACTTGTTAAACTTGTTGCTTATATTTTATTAACATAGTCAACCATTTTTACTCTGTGACCAGTAAAGTTACAAAGTCAAAAGGTAGGATTGGTTAGTGTGTTAATGTTGAAATCTTTTTTGAAATTAAAGACTGGGCAAAAGTCATACTTTTTTTTAAACATCAGAAGTCATAGTTGTTAGTAACCCACCTTCACTTGAAACAAACAAAACAAAAAACAAAAAAAGTAAAGAAACTGCCCTATTTAGTGGGGGTAATATATACTTTTTTTAAGCAATCGCCCCTCGGAACCATTAGAGTAATCTAAAGTAATGAAGAATAGTTTTATACTTATCAAGTTCTCTCTCCCCTATGAACTTACTTTAAATACACAAAATTTTTATCAATCATTCATATTAGAATCTTTAATTATTATTACTTTTTAAAAAATTTCTATATTACACATAGTTTTTTATCCCCGTGTGTTACACGGGTTAATTTATAATTTTGTGGTGATGTCAAGTTTCTTTTTTTATTAATTAAACTATGACCAATTTTTTTCATTATTATATAGTATAGAGTATAGATAGGTATAGATAGATGTAACTTAATATATTATATTATATATTAAATTAAGTAATTAAATAATTGGTTATTAAATATTTTAGAAGACAATAAATAAATAGTGGATATATATATCCAAAATTAGAAGATTCGCTACAATAATAAATAGTGGATATATATATATATCCAAAATTAGAAGATCCGCTTGTAAATGTTTATTGGCGGGAAAAAATATTGAGGATGAATGTGGTGGTGCCACATGGCAAATTGTGGTGCCAAAAACTTTTCTTTTATTATATATATAGATATAGATAGATTCCTTTATATAATATATAGATAGATAGATATACATACATATACACTAATAGAGAGGGGTTATTGTGAGAATTTTGGTTTAGGTAAGAAGAATAAGAAGGAATCATAGCCATTAGATCTTCAATTAAATGAAGATCTATGTTCAAATCATTGTGTCATATTGTCCAAAATCAAAAGAATATATATATTTTTTTTGATTTTATATATAGCAACATTATACGCGTTTTAAAGATAAAAAACTCTCGTTTTTATGTTGTAATGTTTTTATTAAATAATGTGGGTATGTAAAAGTTATGAATGTTTAAAAAAAAGAGGGGGGGGGGGTGGGGGGGTGGGGGGGGGGGGCTTGATTAAAAGTCAACAAAGATGGCTAAGACCAAATTGTCTCTCCTTCTTTTTTATTCGAACAAGATCCAATGATTGAGATTTCTTATTGTCCTTCTTACCCGAACCAAACTTCTCATTTGAACCTCCATCTACACTAATATACATACACGTACACATATAAACCCTTGAAAATACATAGAAAACAATAATGTTGAGATTATTTTATATTTTTAGTGTTTAATATAATTAATTAAATTTTTTTTAATAACCGGGTAGACCAGTTAGTTTTTTGAGTTTACTAACCGGTTGGTAACCATAAACCAGTTATTGGCATAACCGGTGTCACACCCTGGAAACGGCGAAACGGAGGCGTGTGACTGTTTGGCATCATGGTCATGGTTATGAATGAAGAACCTCTAAATGAACATTTAGAAAATCATTTGTCTTTGAAACATAACTCATAAATATTTGTTTAAAATATTTAGTTGTTGCGGCTGAAAAAGTAGTAGTGGAATAACATGATAAAGTTTCAAAAGACATTTGTTAAGATTTTAAAACAAAACATCCTATTAGTCTACTGCAAATAAATCTTTAAAATGACCGCATGAACATGCAAGCAGGCAGACCATGAACAAGACAAGAAGGATCCACATATTGAAATCATGAATATGCATCATTAGCTACCCGAGAATTCAAGAAATTTGAAAAGTGAACAGAATTGTTCGTGAGCTCACAAGTTTTATGACACGTAAAAATGTTTGAAATAAGTTTGAATGTTTGAAACAAGTTTGAAATGTTTGGCCGTCATGATATTATATGGTTGATTACTGTGTTTGTAAAGATCAAGCATGAACCTTGAATTCAAAACTAACTGAGTACCCACTCCTAGTGTCCTATCCCAAGTACACAGAATGACTAGAATAACTACATGTACCCCTTGATATAACCGTGGAGTCAGGAATGGAGCGACCAAGTCAGGGCAGGGTCGTCAACCCAAATAGATCTATTCACAAGATATCGTTTTGAATGAACTAATTGAATTTAATTTTAGTGGGAACTTAGGCATATAACATAAATCAACATGAATACACAGACTGGGATAGTATGAAAAGAACATGTAATCAGTACGTGTTACAACTATCAATAATATCAGACAAAAATGAATTTGAATTGGCATTCATTGAATTCTCCCCCATAGTTTAGAAAATATAAATAAGTAAAAGGGGCCGTGAAAAACTCACTTGATATGCAGATGGACAGACAGATATGGATTTGAACGTAGCCTAGCAAACGTCTACAAAGTAATATTATGATGTGTTAGGGTTTGGCTAATTTGGGTTAGTGAATACGTCACTCAATGTTCGATGTTAAGTCTTGATAGTTATTACCCGATGATATTGATAGAAATCTTAAGTTATTATTTATTAGAAAATAAATAATATTAAGTTGTGGAGGATAATTATTTATTTGAATAAATCAATAATATTTGGTTCTTCGTATGTAGAAAGTACTATATTGAATTATATATTTATCTTTATGAAATGACACGGAAAGTGTAAATATTTAATTTTATCAAATATTTATAAAGTTTTGAACCCCTAAAAATAAAAGTCTTTCATTTATTAAGGTTCGAACGCCGCGTGTCAATACACAGTATTCGTCGTGTTTTATGAAAACTAGTTTGATACATAAAATATATCTATTTTTATAATGATTTCAATATATAGAGGTTATATTTTGTAATAATTTGAATGTCGGTTTATCAGGTTGTTAGCCGGTTTTGCCGGTTTAATCGTCATGACTTGTCTTATGACGTTTTGATTTTGTCAAACTCTTAGAAGATGTTTATGGACCTGTTTTTGATGTGTTTTATAGTTTTAAGTTGCCAAGTGTGTCGGTGTGAGTTTAACTTGTGAAAGTTGATGTTTTTGCGTCATCGAAAGTCGCAGTTTTTGTCTAGTTAGCTACTAAAATATTATTTTCCATTTTTGAATTTCATGGAATATTTTTATATATAAAAATGTGTGTTATTTTAGTTTTGGACCAGATCTTAAATATGTTCAAAAATATTAATTATTTTCGATCACTATTAGAAAAAGACCCTTCCTTGACGCGCAAACAATGACACTCGGTATTTTATGACGCGCATAAACAAGCGTCATAAAAATAACTGTCGTATTTGACAAATTTCTATGGGTAGATGACGCGCATTTTCGCGCGTCATAAATATTGTGTCATCTGAAAAAAATTTGAAAAACACGGAGGACTAAACTTCAGTGCGCGTCAAGCGTAAATTTTTTTTTGTCGCCTTATGTTTTTTCCCGCCAAAATAAAAAATCCTGAAAAAAGTAAATCCCGCTCAGCTATATAGGGTTTCTCAACACTCTTCCCCAAATCTCGTCGCCTCCATCGCTCTACCTTACCTCCACCTCTGTTTATCCGCTCAACTATTAGGGTTTCTCAAGATCACCTCTGTTGCCACCGATCTCTCTACACTCTTCCCCAGATCCTCGCCTACATCTGCTTCTCTGCTCAATCGCGCGCGTTGTGTTTCTCGACATTTTTGCCCTAATTCTCTCTTTCACTAACACTCTCTTTCACTCCTCCATCTTCGACATTTTTGCCCTAATTCTTGGTTTCTCTGGTACGCTACGGTAACAACGATAAATCTTCTCTCGCAGCTTAAAACCTAAGATTCGGAGAGCGAGAGTGAAGTCGTGGAGGAGTCAAAATCGGTGACTGATAGGGATAGAGATTTAGTTTAGGGGTGATGCATAGAGATCTGAAGCCTGAAATTTTTCTGTTTGTTAACGAGGAAGAAGATTCGCCCCTCAAATCCATCGATTTAGGGCTCTCGGCATTCTTTAAACCAGGTTGGTCGGGACAGGAGGGACTCCTTTCTTCTTCTTCTTCTTCTTCTTATGTTTTAAAGAGCGGGATACCAATCCTGTTCTTCTCTGGCAGGTATGGATATCTATCATCGATTCCTAAACCCTAGAAATATGTAGTTTGCTGTTTTGCTCTTAATTTTTGAATTAATTGTCTGCTGTGATGAACTTGTTTGGTTGTTGTTGAGTTGAATTTGTTTGGTTGTTGTTGAGATGTTCTCTTGCTTTACATTTCTGCACATTTGTTTTTATCATTGTATTAATGAAATCTGGTCCGTAGTGTGATAGCTGATATATGTTTGATATAATGAACCATTATGATAATTGCTATTTGCAACGATACATCAGTCTACAGTAGAAATCATGGCAGGTTATTCATGAAATAGGTTAAATTAGGTTTGTTTTTGTTTGCCGAGATTTGATTTGGGTGTATATAAGTTATACAGTTGGTCAAATTGAGTTAGATTCTGTATAGGAGTACCATTGGCAATCAATATCTATCACAATCAAAACTGATTTGGAAGGATAAATGCACGTTCAAAGGTCACAAAGAGCAACAAACCTGCTCCTCAGACCCCTGTTTCAAATGGCGTGATTTGAACTTTGAAGTCTTTACATGTTTAGATAATGTTGTTGCTATTAATGATCTGTTTTTCTTATGTAGCATTGTTGACTATATGCAGCAGGTTTTATGGGAGTGTTTTGAATGTGTCTTTGAATTCTGAAAGTGTGATTCTGTGGTTCTGACTTTGCTTCTAATAACCAGTATATCCCACAGGAGATTCTTCAGACCCCGTAACATCTGCTACCCTCAGCACTGTTCAGGTAAGATCATAAATTATCATACTTGTTACTCTGCTGCTTGAATGTAATTACCATAATTGCCTTGTCTTGTTGTTCTTTATCAGTATAAGATCTTATTATCTTGCATCCTTGTTTACTTGCAGGTTCATTCTGCAATCATTGTTTCTTGAGAATGCTTGCAATGCTGAGCAACTGTTACTATAATGCTTCTTATGATGCAGGTACTTCAGTCTTTTCACATTTTTTTTCTAGTTGCTATAAAACTAGGAAACTGTATGCTTCTTTTTCCCTTTTTTGTTCCTTCTTTTCCTAAGTAGGAATCACAATTCAGTCGAGTATGGAATTAGTTATAATGATTCAATCTTACACTGATTGTAAAAACCATCTCCTATAACTCATTGGGTTAAGAGTTATCACAGATTATCTCTTACCTTAAAATTTGGGGCAAAACCTCCTACCTTTTACCATGACTGCAATTTCAGTCTTGTATGGCAAATACTAAAGTTAAAAGTTAACACTAGTATATGTGTTAAACTGTAACTAAAAAGATAGGAGAACTGAAGAAACTGGTAGAGGAAGGGAAGGTTAAGTATGTAGGATTATCAGCAGCATCTGCTTCAATAATCAGATGGGCCTATGTTGTTCATCTAATAACAGTTGTACAATATGAATGGTCTTTATGGACTAGAGATTTGGAAGATGAAATTGTCTCTACTTGCAGGTTATTTATTATCTTCAAGATGATTGTGTCATATTGTTTCAAAAATGTTCAAATCATTGTGTCATATTGTCCAAAATCAAAAGAATATATATATATTTTTTGATTTTATATATAGCAACACTATACGCGTTTTAAAGATAAAAAACTCTCGTTTTTATGTTGTAATGTTTTTATTAAATAATGTGGGTATGTAAAAGTTATGAATGTTTAAAAAAAAGAAGGGGGGGGGGGGGGGGCTTGATTAAAAGTCAACAAAGATGGCTAAGACCAAATTGTCTCTCCTTCTTTTTTATTCGAACAAGATCCAATGATTGAGATTTCTTATTGTCCTTCTTACCCGAACCAAACTTCTCATTTGAACCTCCATCTACACTAATATACATACACGTACACATATAAACCCTTGAAAATACATAGAAAACAATAATGTTGAGATTATTT
>JBCNJP010000012.1:25801822-25915770 GCA_039602395.1 Deinandra increscens subsp. villosa | reverse complement strand
GGAGCATGGCGTGTGCCGTGTCAGAGAGGTCAGCGACATGGGGTGTGCTAAGTCAGAGGCACGGGGTGCTGATCAGAAGCCAATCCGAGTCGGGCACAGGGCGTGCTTGATGAGGCACGGGCCGTGCTAGAGCGGTGTTTTCCAAACTCTTGCATTTTCTTTGCCTTTCCTGTTAGATAATGCTCCTTTTTGTACTTTGCCTCTAGAAAACCTGAAAAACTAAAAAGAAAACAAAATTGATTTGTTTTGTTGTTAGTAGCTAGGTTTTATCTCGATTTGTAAGGATATTTAAGTTAATAAATATATATGATTTAGCGCATATCATATATACATAACCAAATATACAATTATATATTTATAAAATCTTTATAAGTATATATAATTATTCAACGCTGGAAATTATTAATATCTTAATGATGATAGATGTACTATTTATTTACGTATTTTTCACGATATAAAGTTTGCAAAAATGCTCGGTTTATAATCCCCAATACTATATATATATATATATATACAGTATATATAACCTCGGTTATAAAATATTTTTTTAAAAAAATTTTACTAGGCGTTTTTTTTTTTGTTTTTTTGCATAAAGGGGGTTTTTTTAACTTAGAGAATCACCATAAAAAAAATCGGAACAAAAATCGAATTTTTTAGCTTGGTTTTCACGGTTTTCCAAACTCGGAGAGGTTTTCATTTTATTCTTCCTCTCTATATATATATTCCAAACGTCTCCGGTTTTATTATATATAATTCATTTCGAATTCTTCGACTAATATATATACATATAATTATATATATATATATACTAGCCGTGTGCCTGCGCGTTGTGGCGGCGACAGTGTATAGTGTGTTATTCGTCTTATGTTCACGTTTTGCGGCGGGCAACAGTTCATAGGGCGGTATTCATTTCTGTTAGCGCCATACGGCCCAATGACAATTTAGGAAAGCGACATGTTCCTTTTTAAACTTCGAAAATTTATCATTTTTAGTGTAGATTGAAATGGGTTAGATCCTTTTTTGGTTTGTCCATAATTTAGAAGTTAAACATTTGATTAACAATTTATTAAGAGTAATGAGGTGCTCCAAAAGTCTTCCTTAACTCCTCTCTATGTAATCAAGCATGCTTCAATTTCACTTGAACTAAACCATATAACCTTAAAGCACAAATCAATTCATTTTAATTAAGAAACTAAACAAAACAAAGGCTAGACAACTTTACTACTCACTTCTTCGAAGAAGCAAAAAGTTACTTCTAAAAAAATTGAATAACAAAACGTTATAGAAAAAGACTCTAGGGGGTAGCTCGAAATAAATGTCCGGATACAGTTACAAAATATGAATGAAATACCAAAAGACAATCGTAAATACATATTATAGCAGCTAAATTAAGGACTGGATCATCATTAACATCTTCTGGAGTCACTGCCTCTCTGATCCAACCTTTCGCTTTGAAGGGCCTATTGAATGCAGATTACTATGACATTGTCTTTGTGGAATGAGAAAACACCATTGACAATTAGAAACTACATATAATATATTAAACAGTTAATTACAATACAAAAGGCAACGTCAACAAATTTTTTACCAATTTGACCCATTACCAAACCCACCAACTTTTCCACGTCAAACGAAGAACTTAAGTATTATACACCTTAAACAAATTATGTCATTTGACCCATTACCAAGCCACTATTTATCTCAAAACAAATCAACTAAGTGCCACCTCCAACATAACAATCCAAAAAATACAACAAAAACATTGTAATTCAAAAGAACTCCATTAAAGGTTTGACCATTAACCCTTTTTCCTTTTGACCATACGTCTCAAACCATGAATTGATCGAACAACCCATTTGATTTTTATTTTTACAATCAGCAAATATAAGATCATATATGAGTCCCACAATATCATTATTCCTCCCGAATTTAGTACCAACCTGCCACCCGCCAATCCTCATTCCCCGTTTACCATTAAAGTCAACTGTTTGACTACAAAATCTATCTGTAGACTAAGGCTGAATCTCCGGATACACGATTCAATGCTTTTACAATTACAAACCATGTGCCACATAAGGCTAATTTATAGCTTCCAGTGTTCAAGAATAAAGCAATAGTTTGACAAACCATTAAAAACAAACAAAACTTCAGTTTCCAGTGTAATAGTTGTGATTTAGTTGAACAAATCAAAATCTTTGTGACTTCTGCCTTTGCCTCTTCCATTGAGGTGTAGTTATTCTTTTCATTCTGCTGACCCACATACCACTATATCAGATCCCTTTGCCTCATTCCAGCTAACCCGCTCCCTAAAAACAACAAAAATATATATCAACTCATATTGAATACATTGAATACATAATGTTTATGTGTAATGTCTCCTTCATTCCATGGTTTTCTACAAGGGGCTGAACATTGTATAGATTGGGTATACGGTTCTTCGAGGTTGGTGATCTTTAAAAAATAAAAATGAGCAGAGATTGGGTATACAGTTCTAGAAACAAAGCTGTAAATTGGTGCAGAGTTGATGTATATAGTTTAGTCATTACCTTCAAAGGTTTCACATATGTGATGAATGCCACAAGACGGTTGTATTATGAACTAATAACCAAAAAAGGGTCATCTAATTTTCAGATCATAAAATGAGATAGAGGTGGCAGGAGAGACATCAAATTATGTTCGGAACAAAGAGTCCCAAGGCGCAGCTCTGTTAATATCAGGATTATTTAAAAAGGAAGAAATTATTGAAGAAAATTATAAGAAAATGGGTAATAAAAAATGGATGCAAATGACCACCCCTCATTATCACAGATTCAAGCTGCTATTTGACTTCCCTTAATACCTACAAAAAAAAAGAAGAAACTACATAGTGTTTATAATGTAAAATAAGTGAGACAACATAAGCAGTGGCTATGAACAAACTATATAGTGTCTATGATGCAATAACAATTGAGGCAATATAGGTTTTCTAAACAAATCAGATTATAGTTGCTTTATAGAACCTGCAATACCACTTGGACTATTGTCTTCTATCGTCAAACTGAAAAAAAGTAAACATAGAACAGCAAATCTGTGGATAACAAGGGAAACAACCCATAAACATACAACAGATCTATGGATTCAAGTCGATTGATGAAGTAAGTAGTAACAAGGGAAACAACTCAAAATGGAAGAAGATAAAACCTGATTTTGGGTTCAAGAAATGAAGTAGAAACAGATCGAAAGAGGCAAAAGTAGAAATAACATACCTCAATCTGTATATAATCAATAAGAATGAAAAATAGAAGATACGCTTGTAGCAGTTGCCTGTTCTTGGAGAAATCCCTGCATAACAAGTGCTAGAATTTAAAGATCTTAAACCAGAAAATGAAGCTTCGTGGATGATAGAAGAAAACTATAAATTAGGGTACCAAGAAGATAAGAAGGAAATAGTAGACCGACGTACCTCTATGTGAGGAAAATTTAGAGGAGCTTTAGCTGTCCCAAAAGATCGATGTGGAAGGTTATCTCATTCATCAGCGAGTTTAGATCCGATAGATGTCGGTTGGCTATAAAATTGAAATGGTTTTCATGGATTACCATCATACGCGATTGAAAACCCTAAAATTGAATGATTACCTTAAAAATTCTCTCATTTTTTTTATCCCGGAGAGGAAGAGAGATTGATATCATAATGCCTTCGTTGATGTACTTTATGTATGTTTTGGTTTCAAATTTTGAATTCTGCCCCCAAAAGGAAGTTCATATGAGATATTGAATGAAGAGAAAGGGAAAAAGCGATGCTCAGTTACGGGATTATTGCTAAGCGGGAATGACAATTACGGGAGGTTTGATCCGAGGACTGAGACATGCTACCGAGTCAGACGCCTTTGGGGGATTCGATCTCAATACATTTTCAACCAAAATTTTAAGATTTAATGCTTTAAGGAGTTGTACATCATGCTTTCTCCTCTTGTACACTCTTAAAAATTCAACAATCACCATTTTCTCTCTCCAATATATATATTATAGTATATATATATAGGGTAAGGATCCTATAAAAACTCTTTTTTTTTGCGAAAACCTAAAAACTAACACTAAAACCTTCATAACTTTTACATACGTTAATATTTTTCTATGAAACTTGCACCAAAAATCTTAAAATTCTATTGTCTTTGATTCTGGAAAAGAAATTGATATTTTAAAGAAAAAAAAATTAGTGCACATGTGTATTATTAGTGCACATGTGCACCATTTTCATTAGTACTACACAAGTGAGAATTGTCATGCGAAAACATATTGTTTAGGTTAAAAACATTAAAAAAACTAAAATATTTATAGAACTATTGATAATTCTACATATGCACTATAACTATTAGTTATAGTGCACATGTGTAGCATAAAATTTAAAAAATTTTAAAACGTTAAATATATTTTCAGAGTTAAAGATAACACAATTATAAGATTTATGGTACAATTTCTCTTTTAAAATATTAATTTTTACGACACGTATAAAGTGCTTTATTATTAGTGCACATGTGCACTAATAAAAAACCACGAAAAACTAACAAAATTATAACGTATTTGATGCGATTTTTCTAAAAAAAACATTAACGCATACTATATGTATGAGTTTTGTTATTAGTGCACATGTGCACTAATAAAAAACGACGAGACGTTAAAGTTTTTTTTAAATTTTTTTCCAGAATTAAAGAACTCATAATTCTAAGGTTTTTGGTGCAATTTTTAAAAAAAATATGATCGTATGAAAAAGTTATGAAGGTTTTAGTATTAGTTTTTAGGTTTTCGCAAAAAGATGTGGTTTTTACATGATCCTTACCCTATATATATATATATATATATCTATACTATTATATAATACATATTGATCAAAATGGCATTTTTGTAATATAGGCGTCTTAAAATTAAGACGCTTACAACTAACCAAGCATAATGTACAACACTTTAATGCAATCCCAAACTATTCTTCACTTGGTTCTATTGGAACGAACATTTGACCTGGACTTTTTGAAGGGGCGACCTTTTCTGAAAAAACAAAAAAACGCATGTTGAAAACAGAGAGGATGCAGCGAATCTCCCTTTTGAGGGTGATTTCAGTATGCTTTTTATGCAACCCAGAATTGCAGTGATAGCCTTTCAAAACCCTGGTTTTCTCACACAGACGCGTTATCCTATTTCTGGTAATGGTTTCAGAGATCTTTCCTCGCTAAACTTTTACTCAGGACCCTAATCCGACCAAGATGGTGAAGAAAACACAAATCGGACGGCTCCTTTGATTGGGAAACCTAATCCGACGATGCAGAATCCGTTCTCTGGTTTGGTTCACACGGATTCATCTCATTTTGACGAGGATTTAGCTTTGGTTGAAGTGTATAAACTCATACCATATTCGACTAATTTGCCACATCCACCTGCTTTCAAATTTCAATATTTTCTGGTAATTTGATTTCAATTTATATTTTTTCTTATTTTGGGGTTAAATTGAACGAGTTCTTGTTTGATTTTTGATTGTTAGTGTGTTTCTTATGGCTTATATTTTGTTTTTCTTCTGATCTGTATCTAAAATTTTTTGTTGCTGCAGGTATTTGTGTTTGTTCGATTGTCCGTGTGCTTTGCTGTAACCAGAGCTAATTTCCATGCGATTTTTTAATTTCTATAATTTTCCATGCGATTTTTTAATCTGATTTTTGTTTTGTGATTCAAGCTCCCTCAATGAGAATCGGAGTTTGAGGTACATTTCCTCTCGATTCCATCTGTAGATGTTTGTGATTTATGTTTTATAAGTAGAATCTGATTCAAATAGTTCAAACATCTTCAGCTTTTTTTTATATTTTGAACCCAGCAGCTGTGTTTTATAACTTAATTTATATTGCTGATTTGTTATATAGAGGTGGAATGAGTTATGGTAAACGTGGCTGAAATACTCTAAAATTGTCAACGAATTTTCTTGGTGACTTGATGTTTTGATTGTCAGTGATTTTGTTATAAAGAAATGTTTCAAACTGGGACTTTATGGTAACAAGTGACTTCTGTTTTGACCTATCTTTTTAGTGGATTTGATGTTTAGATGATGCTTGATTTGGTGAAGAAGGAGTTTTTAGATTTGAAACTGGTGCATATATGGGAAGTAATATCATATGGCCACTGCACACAAGGGACTGTTTTTTGTAATTGGCCCTGAGTAGGGTAATACTTCCTGTTTTGACCCATTACTCAATCCACCTTATATATTACATGTTTATACTGATGATTAAAAAATAGTTAAGTGAAATTGTCTCATAAATCTTTTGTTTGTGTCAATCATATTAAATTTGTTGGTTTCACTTGTGAATCGAAATACTCAACTGTGAATGACAGTTTGGATGCATGGAATGGCTGCAAAAAGGCTTGGGGCTCTAAAGGTACTTTGTGGAAGATATTACGAATGAGTATATGAACTTTATTACTTTCTTTTTCCTTTTTTACTTTTATGACAACTTCTGCAAAACTATTAAGTTCATTACACTCTGGTTAGGATTACCATGGTCTTCCAGTTAAGTTGAAAGGCAAGTGATAATTTATGGTTGGCTTACTTAGTTGAATGTTTTTTATAGCTTTTAGCTTTAATAATGTTTAATGTTCTGTTAAATACTATTAGATCCAATAGTTGATAATATGTCAATGTTGTATGAGATTCTGTAATCGTTCAGTTCATGCACTTCTGCATTTGTTCATTTGTTCTTCCTATAGGCTAAGTTGTTATTTTGTGTCCATAATATAAGAGCTGTTAGCCTATAATACGCAATATTTTGTTCTGGTTATTTTAGGTGTTAGAAACTGATCTAGATGTGTGTGAAAATGGAGTATGCTTTATTGTAAATATTATTGATGATTCATAGTATGTTAACTTTAATTGAGATTTAATTAAGATTATAGGATTAGTTTCACTAAAACTACAATTCTCAATTATGTTAGTTGCATCTTTGTTTGTAATCTGCACGTCATGTGTTAAATTTTCATAAATATCAAAAATATTAAATTCATTTTGGGAACCTATTTACCTATTATTGGAGCTTCATTCCGTTCTTAATTTATTAATGTTGTGTCAGGTTGAGCATGTCACCATAGAAGAAAATATGGTAGCTGCATATGATCTAATTGAGATATACTGTGTACTCAACTCGATTGCCTATTATCGAGTCACAAAAGTAAGCTAGCTTATCTATCTTGTGAATGATGTAATTTAAGAACTTGAAAATGAGTAGTCACAATAATTTTTTGGTGAAATTTTTTGTTAGAACTTCCCCCATTGACCTGAAGGATAACAAGTGTGAATGTGTGATATTTTCAGCTCCTAGATGTTCAGACATATCAGAGCTTGTAGATGCTAAAAAGAGTTTTACTGCAAAATATTTGAAAGAGTTTGTTTCTGCTGCTATTGACTTGTGTCCCAAATGTGGTGTAAGCCGAATTGTACGTATGTTTTTATATAGTAGAGAAGGTAAAATAGAAGGGTTGGGTAACAAGCCAACAGTGGGCTTGACCATGGCCAATATGATTATAAAGATTGCATGGGCAATTTCATATGTATCCTTTTAAGAGTTCTAAGTTTCATATATGTCTTTATTTTTTTTTTAAATTTCATAATGTAATATATGCCCTTTCGAATCCTGTTAATATCATATTTACCCATCTTGATTTGAGAATCGAAGTGAACATGAGTATTTGACTGTTTTCAGTCTGATTTGTTTTTGTTGCAGCAAGCAGAAGCTAGAGCTAAAAACAAGGAAACCGAGTTTCGATGAGAGAAATTTGCAGCTTCAAGCATCATCATCTGATTTTGCAAAGGTATGACTTTGACTTTTTTACTCACTCACACCTACAGAAACACACACAATGATTAGTATAATTCTTGGGTTGCTTGATTTGATCTTGGGTTGCATTGCATCTTAACTCCTGTCATTTCTATTTGAGTATTGGGTTAAAAATCATTTTGGCATATTTCAGTTTTGTTTGGGATGATGCTCCTGTTATTGCAAATCAGTGCCTATTTCTACTTATTTTGGATATCAAATCCATTTAATTTTTAGGAATCTATAGTTTGTAAACTAGGTTCACCACATTTAAAAAATGATCATACTCCGAACTTTTACCTATCTTCATACTGTTTAATCATCATCATTCAGTCCTTTGGTCCCTTCGAAACATCACCACCAAAAAGATTCCCAAAATTTTGTCAAGATTTGATCAGTGTTTGGGCACAACAAAACTGGTTCTTATGTCATAATATAGGGGGTAGTTTAGTATTAGCTAGCTGCAACAAAATTGACTGTAGTTACTTAACATAAACATGTGCAACATGTCCAAGTTGCATTAGTATAAAGAGATAACTTTCCCACCGGGATCCCCATCCCCTGTGATAAGTTCTAATAGTTAACACACTTAAAACATGTCATACATCTCAGTTTTTCTGATTGCTTTTTAACTTACCCGTTTCAATTTTAATCGAAGCGTTCTGTTTCAACCCATTTTATCCATCCCTCATTATCCAAATTGTATGACTTCACCCATATGCATCACCAAACTAATTTCCACCATTTCAGTCTATTCATTTTTAAATTTGACACGTCCCTCATTATCCATTTTTTAAGACTTGAGTACTTGACCCGTACGGCTCTTACCAAACTAATAATTAGCCTCAACATTGTAAAATTTCATATAATTGTTTTGACTGACATTACCCGTTTCCCAACTGATATTTTATGTTAAATGTATCATATATCTCATAAATCATATCCATATTAGTCAATTAAGTTTCCATTTCTTTTTGGTTATATCTCAGATTGTGATAATCTATGATAATCTGTTTGCTTAAACTTCAATTTAAATCATGAACTCATTGATGGTTTTTACTTTATACTTAAAGTTGCTATTATATATTATATTAATATTAAGTCAAGGGTAATAAAAAATTAAAAATAATAATTAAATTTCTAATATTAAATAGAAGGATTAGTTTGACCATAGAACATGTCTTCTGGAATTTAGTGGCCAAATTCTAAAATTTGCCTGTGCATACCCAATTTACCCTAAATGTATTTACTTAAAGTCTTAACTCTCTTGATCTATCTATGGTGGTTGATAATTGATATTTCCAGAATAATAAACATCAGCTCTTTAGTTGTGTACCTTTTATACTATAAGAAATTGACAATGAATGCATGAGATTTTAGTTTTAAGACCAGATGTGCTCTTTGGTATAATATTATAAGTAGATGTTTTGTTGTGAGTGAAGGTATTTCAAACTCAACTAACACACATGTTCAAGAAGCAACAGAGTGTCACTTTGGCAGCAGAACTGGTTTCCCATGATCCATTGTGTTGCTTTTGATTTTTCACATGTTCTTGGTAGGCTGTTTATTTTATTCAGTCTATCATGTGTTAGGGTACATATACAACATTTAAACCATGATTACCATGTCTTACAGAAATACCAAAGCGGTTTATTATGTGTTACAGAAATACCAAAGCTATGAAAACAAGTATGGAAAATAGAACCATTTATGCCTATTGGTGTTTTCTATGTGTAAACATATAAAGAGTTGTTTAGCGGACAATATCATAGTAATATAATCATATTATACGCGTGTTTTCTTAATAAGTGCATTTTAGATCCCTTTTAATTTCTCTTTTTTTAAAGGAAAAATTATATTTAACTTTCCATGTAATCTATACAGGGAAGGAGATTCAAGATGATGACTAGCTTACAGAGACTTTTGCTTCATGTCATGATCATGTTTTGAATGGCAACTTGTTTCAATCTTATTGTATTTTTATTACTTAGTGTAGTTCATATGGCTTTTAAGTATGCTATTGTATTCTCAACTTTGTGGACTTTGAGAACCATTTGTATGTTGGGATCTCAGAAATGGTGATCAATGAAATTTGAAAACTATTTGTATGTTAGGAGGTGGTTCATGGTTTGAACCAAGGTTTTCACAACCTGACCAGCCGGGCAAACCGGTTTAACAGGGATCCGAACCAAGGTTGAAACCAGAAAGTTCTTGCGTTTAGGGTTCGAACCGTTGACCCGATATTCATGTCTTGATGGGAATTCACAAGACATTTATTTTTGTCACTTGAACTGTGTGTTCATACCTTATTTTTCTTATGAATTAGAATATTGTTGAACTACAATTACCATTTAATTGACAAGACATTTGTTGTAAAAAAAAACTTGTTTTAAACTTATGATACAAGTCAGGTTCATGGATACGCTGACGCATGGCATATAAGTCTATTAATTATTAGTTATTCTATTAATTCCTTATAAATCTTACCTACAAAAAATGTAGGTATTAATATATCATATATCTGTACATACTTTCTTGTTCGTTTCAAGTAGTTAATTGATTATGGTATAGCACATTTTTGAGTTGTAGTAGCTTGAAACGGAGGCTTCAAATCAAGTTGTTTAAAGCGAGGTTGTTGATAGTATTTATTTATTTGGAACTATCTCAAAATCTCTAACACCCGAGTGAGCCTTTTTAGAAGTGTTGCAACCGTCCATATTAGATTTGACACTCCAGGCTTGACTCAACCAGGATCACCATCAAGGAGGAAACCATTGCATCGATACATCAAATTTTACCGTAGCTATCTTTCTTCTAGATATCGAAATTGGCTCGATTACATTATACTTTTAGTAAGAAGATTTTTATTTTTGACCGGTGGAGATTAGAATATTCGATAGAACAGAATATATACATAATAAAAGAATGTTCACATATAGACGCATGATTACTAACAAGTATTAATAAAATCGATATTGACATATAAATGCAAAGATTTTTATTTTTGACCAGAGTTCATTGTTATTTATTTGAGTTCTATACGGTTAGGTAAGTTAAGTCGATGATACGAATGAGAATAAATAAACAAATACCGCGTTGTAGTTTGTTGTGCCGCTGCAAGCGCGAACAAAAGACGAATAACATGCTATACACTGTCGCCGCCGCAACGCGCGGGCACACGGCTAGTATATATATATATATATATATATATATATATATATATTTCTTTTAAACAGTGTTTTATCCAAAATAAAGAAAAATTCAAGATAACGAATCAATAACAAAGTTTACGGGTTCAAAATAACATATAGACCAATCGGTGATAGGTTTTGGATTAAAGGAGTTCGCAAAACACGGAATAAAAATAAAACGTCAACACTTGAAGGTCACCAGATTCAAACCTATGACCTCTGGCTCCCCAAACAACACCCTAACCACTAGGCTAGAGGCTGTTATTGGTTACCATTTAGAAAAGATTGGTTTTATGCATGCAATGCACTTGGAAATCTAATTACGGAAAATGCATAAAAAGAAAGGGGACAACCGGGATTCGAACCAGGGACCATACTGTTAATAACTGGAACCAAAACTAGGAGGCTACTCGATCCGTTTGTGTTATTGATGTGCCGCAAACACATCCTATTTTTCCGTGTATTTTTGTATATAAATTGAGTCAGTTTTGAGTCGTTTCATGTGCTCTTTAGTTGAATTATAATATTTGAGTCTTAATATGGTGTTGAGTCATTTTTGTATATTTTGGTATGAGTTTAATTAATTATTTGAGTCATGTTTTTAATTAGGTCAATTGTGATTAATTGTGCTTAAAATCGTTTAATATGATTGTGTGTAGTTTTCTTTTAAGAGCCCAAGGGGATGGTATGACATTACATCAAAGATGAAGGGCTAAAAGAATTAATTATGAAGTTCTGTGGGCGGCAATGGCGCAGCTTCTAAGGGGCGGGAGGGGGCGCCCGACCCCCCGAAATTTTTTTTGCGATGTAGGGGGTATATAGTTTTCGTGTAGAAAATTTTGATATACTCCGGTTTCGACCCCCCATTATAGTTGTGAAAAAAAAATTTAGATCCCGACCCCCCACTTAATATTCTCAAGCTTCGCCACGGGCGACGCGTCAATTACTAAAGCCGAAGGATTGGCATCGTTAATACAATAAAAGTTGAGGGGCTTATTTGAATAAAATGTGAAAATTTTATATGATTACATGTGAAGTCGGCGCAAGGAATCAAAATTCCTTTTTTTTCAACATAATTCGCAAGTTAAATTCCCATGAGGGGATTTTTTTTTGTTTTGGATGGAAATTAAATTAAGGTTTTCAACAACCTACCAACCTACGTATATATATATTAAGAGAATGCGACGACAGAACAATCAAGGAGGGGCTCCAATTTCGATTAAAAAGCCAGCCGCAAGAGAGTTCGACGACAACATTAAGAAAGAGACTACGCAGAACAAAAAAAAAAACCGACGGACGATTTTGAAAAGAGAAAAAGAAAGGAACAAAGGAGAATTTATTGGTGGATCGAATCATCAACGCAAATCATTACCGGTATATTGATTTCTTCTTTCATTCTTGTTATAATCTTGACTTAATTATGTTTGATGCTCAAGACCTAATTTCTAATAAGTTTTCTGTAATGAACATGATCGTTGGCTAGACTATTAGTGTCGCATAGGCCAACAGATGATTAGTTTGTGATTTTGATTTCTTTCGGTTTATGACAAGACTATGTATGTATTTGGTATTCTTTAAAGTTTGCTAATTTTTTTCCATTAATGTATATGACTACTTGGATTAGGTTTAGCATTGTTAATTGAATCATGCTTTGCTTGTGGATGTCTTCCACTTTGGGTAGAGTAGCTAAATTTCATGCCTTTGTGTTTGTAATTTACATGATTACTATTTAGTTGTCATTCATTCGATTGGTAATTGTTTATTTAGTTCTTGTGGGCTGCTATCCTTAGACAAGCCGGAAGGTGATAGGGATATCAATTAGTTGGGTTGGTTAACTATTTAGGATCAAATTATCCCAAAAGGAAATTCCCTAGGTTAGTTAATTAATCTGCTGATTGTGTTAATTGTAGAACTTTAATGAGGCTTCGTCTATCTTAAGGTGCCCTAGAGTCTATCGAAGGTGGTTAGGATATGTGGGTTGGGACGAACTTAAAAGGTGAAGCAATCATTCAAGCGCTAGAATTATCAGTTAGGGACAAGCCGGAAGGTGACCTAACCAATCGGTGAGCGTATTCGATTCTTAGGATTTCCTATTGCGTCACACCCGGTAAATGGTATGCGGTCCATGTTTTGGTCAAAAATTCACTTAGGAATCCTGTATTCCAAACTTAGATTGTGAGGTAGTGTGCTTAACTATCAAGTGAGCAAGTAATCCAAGTTGGGATGATAACACAAGAATTTTAGCGAGGAAAACTCCAGAATCCTTCGAGTTGCCTCTGAGAATCCTGGATAAAAACCTCGGGTGCCGGCCGAAAAACCGCCACCAAGTCAATGTTATTAATGATCAAGCAATTCGCTACAATGGGTTGGAGGTTTGATCGATCAGAACTATGTGGTACAATGATTCGTATTCGTAAGTAAGCTAGTGAAAGTGTGTTGTGTGTTCCTACTGATCGAATCCTCGATTTATATAACAAATACAATAATAACAAACTTTCCGGGATTCCCGGGATCCTATCGCCCAACTAATTCGACCGTTAAGGGCCTCTCCGTTCACTTGGTCCACGATCTTCTTCAGCTGGAGCGTAAGTTTCGGAGGTAGTTGATGACTCCGGTGATACCTGGTCAAATAAACATGTGGCAAATATGAGGGTTAGTAAAAATAATATAATCAGGATACCTGAGTTTACGAGATTCCCAGATGACAATAGGATTCCTGAACTGTCTGAGCTTCCTGTGAGCATCCTGAAAATACACCCCCAACAATTGCCCCTTGAATTTCAATAGCTGTGGATAAGTTTGACAGCTGTTAAAATTCAAAAAGATGCCATTTTAACGGCGTGTAGACGGTAAAAGCAGTTAGGATGTGACTGATTTCTCGGCGTCCAAGAGATGGGACGTTTTTCTTTAAATAGGGAGTAAATCCACGAGATCTTCACCATCTTCTTTGCAAAAACCTCTCGAGCTTCTCCGGTATTCCAGGTCAGTCCCCTTCTTTCTTTCTCGTTTTCCTTCGTGTTTTTCGGCCATGGCCAAGAAAAACACTCGATCTTCTTCGTCGTTAAGCTCTCTGATCGCCGAAGATTTCCATGATCAGGGGTATATCATCCCCTGTGAGGAAGAAAACTGTTCCTTCGACGATCGCGATATCCTCGAACTCAAGAATTCCGGCATTTTTCCGCCGGAGACCGTTTTCCGACCCTATAGTTCTCTCGTCAAGTCCGATTTCACGTCTACAACTTGGGTCTGTTTCATGTACTACCCTTTTTCGCTCGGAATGACATTCCCCTTCCCAGAGCTCGTTACCCAGTTTTTCAAAACCACCCGGCTTTCCTATTCCCAAACCATGCCGATGGTCTGGAGAATCTTGTATTCTCTGGACCAATTGAACCAAACCAGGAATCTCGACATTGGGATTCCCGAGATCTGTGAAGCATATAAGTTAAGAACCCATGGTTGTAGCCGATTTGTTCTCCAGGCTCGTACCTCCACCTCCCAGTTGATTCCCCGAGCTTCCCACAATGACCATGACTGGAAGAAGCGTTTTTTCTTCGTCAAACGAGACTCGATTCCTGGGGGGACGGAGTTGCCGTTGAAGTGGGTTGAGAAGGGTAGGAAATTGAAGCTTCCCATTTTTCGTTGAATTTCGCATATGTCTTTAACTTTATTGTTACTTTCTCTTTGCAGCACCCAAATTTGAGAATCTTATCAAGAAGCAGCCTGATTTCAAGAAGCTTGAAGCTATTTACCAGATTCCAGCCAGCGAGAGAGCTTTGGTTCTTGAAGCAACAGCCAGCGAAAATAGTTATTCAGCCGATCATACTCCCACCATGTCTGGTAAGTTCTTGTAAGATTCTGACTTCTTTGTTTATTCGAGCTTCCTGGACACTAATAACCTGTCTCCTTTTGCAGCTTCCAAATCCAGCGCCTCGTTTTCCTTGAAGGATCTTGACAGCCTTCTGAAGGTTAAGAAGGAGCAACTTGAGCACCCCACCGTCTCCAAGCCGCCCGTCAGCCGGCCAAAGGCCTCGGCTTCCAAGAAAAGGAAGGCCCCTGAAACTTCAGCAGCTCCTACCGTGTACCTGGAATCTTTTGAAGATCTTGCCCCGTCTGAGGTCAGCAACAAGATCCTCTCTATGCAGACCATGATCAACCTGGTAAGAAGCTCAAGTAATAATTATGTTAGTATCATACCTGTTACCGCCGCTGATCAGGATTCCTACTTGTGCAGGGTATCGAGAAGCTGAGCTTCCAGGCTATGGACATGGAGAAGAAGCTCGCCGAAGCCAACGAGAAGATTCAGGCCCAGGCTGAAACTGCCAAGGGTAAGACCCTTCTCTATGAGCATAAGCTCACTGAGCAGCGTCAAGCCCTGGAAGCCAAAATGGCTGCTGATGCTGAAATTGGCCAACTCTCGGCTGCCCGGAGCGTCCTGGAATGCAAAATTCAAATGGCGGAAGAGGCTGAAGCGGCTGGCTTTCAGGTGCCAGGTTGGGATATCGCAGGCTGGAGGCTGGTCTTGGAATCGCTGGGAGGAGATGGTGATGGGGAAGGAAAGGATGGGACCGATGGTGGCTCCTCAAAGGCGATTCCGGATTCTCCGGTAGCCCCAACAAGGGCTTATATGATCGAGCTGGGAGCGGGCAAGAAGCTGGAGGACGTGCTGAAGCCGGTGGAGGAGGAGAAGACAGTGGGCGATGAGGACAATGCAACGGTCTGAGCCCACTTTTTAGGTTTTTAGGTGGTTCTTTTGGTTGTCCTTGTGGTTGAAACAATTTCCCTTTTCCTGTAATGAACAAACAACAAACAACAACGATAGGGATCCTGGTGGAGGGATCTTGTGTTTACAAGACGAAACCAGGATTCCCAAAAACAATATTTTGACCCTCGAGCTTCTCAAGTGGAGGGATCCTGAGGTTTTCAGGACGAAGCTTGAGAAGCTCACAATCTTTAATGGCTATAAATAATATCAGTATCTTTTGGCTTCTCATATCGTCTTTTGTATTGAAATTTTTGGTTGGTAGAATTAGTTTATAAAAACTTATCAAACATCTAAAAAATGACTTGTATGTTGGAAAACCATTCGAAACTTGAATAACATGTTAAGTTAGCCTAAATAGTAAAAACTGACCTTGGAATTTTACCTTAGTCGATTTTTTAATTCCAGATAACTATATCTTCTTCTACCTGATTTGGGATTCCTACGGGAATCTTGAATGCACCTTTCTCAGCATTCGTCACAGTTTCTTCGAAAACCTGAAACAATTTTGAGAGGCTTCTTGGCCTCCGGCCGAAGCTAACACTTCCGAGAGTAAACAAGTTAAAAATAAGCTGGGGATAAACCCGGGATTCTTGGGACTAAGCCAAAACTGGGGACAAGCCCGATAAACTTGGGACTAAGCCAAAACTGGGGACAAGCCCATACGTATGTGACATGAAAATGCCAAAACCTTAGATAACACGTCAGTGTTATAAACCTTGAGAATCCGCCCAGC
Organism: Deinandra increscens subsp. villosa; assembly: GCA_039602395.1. Taxonomy (NCBI): domain Eukaryota; kingdom Viridiplantae; phylum Streptophyta; class Magnoliopsida; order Asterales; family Asteraceae; genus Deinandra; species Deinandra increscens. The sequence goes on along the minus strand of JBCNJP010000012.1, from coordinate 25,899,255 downwards.
AGCCTCCAGTGACAAGATTGTCAGCCACCCCTGGAGTGGACTGGTCCGGCCACCTTTAGCGTACCGGGGGACAACGTGCGCTACTGGCGAGGGTCGTGCGCTACTGGCGATTACCCAAACTTAGGAGAGGAGTCAGCCTCTCAAACCTTAGAAGGTATGCGGGATACCTTAAACGTAGGAGAGGTGGCCAACCTCTAACTGGGGATATACCCAAAATTCTCTAGGATTCTCAAAATCTGCAAAACACTCAACGCTTGGTGAGGGGTGGGTGTTAGCCTAGCTAACACCACTCCGATGCTTAAGTCAGTAACTTATCACAAAAATAATAAGAATTAATTGAAATAGGATTAGTATACGTACCTTGGGTTTATATATTGAGGATCCTTGGGATTCTGCCTGAGATTCTCAACGGGATTCTCACATAAAATAAGCTTTGAGGTGTATGGCATTCCAGGCTCTTGGCAGAGGTTCTCCTTCCATATTCACCAAACGGTATGCCCCCTTACCCTCTTCAGAATCTATAAGGTAAGGGCCTTCCCATTTGGGTGCTAACTTCCCGTCAGCAGGATTGGTGGTATTCTGAAAAGCTTTCCTCAAGACCAAGTCACCTACTTGAAATCTTCTTAGCCTGGTGTTCTTGTTATAAGATTTTGCTATCCGCTGTTGGTAAGAAGCCATCCGGATTTTGGCCATATCTCTGAGCTCCTCAATTGTTTCGAGATCCTGAAGGAGATTCTGGCTATTGGTTTCAGGATCCTGGCAGTTGACTCTGGCTGTCGGGAGTACCATTTCTGTAGGGATCACAGCTTCTGCCCCAAACACTAACGAGAATGGTGTTTGGCCAGTAGCATTTTTAGGTGTGGTCCTATCTGCCCAAAGGACAAATGGCAGCTCCTCCGCCCATTTACCTTTCTTGGAGCCCAATTTCTTTTTGAGATTGTTGATTATGATCTTATTACTGGATTCTGCCTGCCCATTAGCCTGTGGGTGGACAGGTGTTGAAGTGATCATCTTGATGCCCCAGCTTTCACAAAAGCTCGTAGTTCTTTTGCCAATAAACTGGGAGCCATTATCGCATATAATCTCTGCCGGAATCCCAAATCTAGTGAGGATGTTCCTCTTGATGAAGGATATCACTTCTTTCTCTCTTACTTGAACATAGGCTTCTGCTTCAATCCATTTGGAAAAGTAATCCGTCATGGCAAGCATAAACACTTTTCCTCCGGGAGCCTTTGGCAGCTTACCCACAATATCCATGCCCCACTTCATGAATGGCCATGGGGATACTATAGGATGCAGATGCTCAGCGGGTTGATGGAGGATATTACCGTGCCTTTGACAAGCATCGCATTTTTGTGAGAAGCTCGCGGCATCTTTCTTCATGGTTGGCCAATAGTATCCGAACCTGAGAACCTTAGAGAACAGTGCCCTGCCCCCGGTATGGTTCCCACAATCTCCACTATGGATGTCTTCAAGCACCTCTAGAGCTTCTGACTTCTCTAAGCACCTTAAGTAGACACCTGCAAGAGATCTTTTATATAGAATATTATCAATTATAGTATAGGGTACTACCTTTGTGCGAAAAGCTCTGGGGTTTTCGCCCTTGGGAATCTCCCCATCTTTGAGATATTTCCGGATCGGGTAGGTCCAGGATTCCTGAGCATCTTCAGGATTCTCAACATCTGCACTTGTATCATCGTCAACAGCCTGAGCTTCCTGTAGAGCTATCGCTGGCGTCAAGATGTGAGTTATTGGAATTTTGACATTCTCAGGGATCCTGAGCGATGAAGCCAAGTTTGCCAAGGCGTCGGCTTCTGCATTATCTTCTCTTGGTACCTGCGAAATGCTAAAATTTTCGAAAAATAGAGACAATTTTTTAACAATTTCAAGATATTTGATCAGATTCTCCCCTCTCACTGCATAAGAGCCATTAAATTGGTTAGTTAATAAGAGAGAATCAACAAACACTTGTATAGATAGGATTCCCATATCCTTAGCCAGTTGTAATCCAGCAATTAAAGCCTCATATTCAGCTTCATTGTTGGTAGCCTGGAATTCACAGGATATGGATAGAGGTATTATGTCCCCCTGTGGCGATTTTAGCAGGATTCCCAGCCCTGTTCCTCTGACATTTGAGGAGCCGTCAGTATAGAGGATCCAGTCTTCCTTGAGCTTCTCAAGCTGCTGGACTTCCTTTTCGACTTCTGGTTCAATATCACTGCTGAAATCCGCCACAAAGTCAGCTAATGCTTGAGATTTGATTGCCGTTCTTGGTTCATACTTGATGTCATAGGCACTCAGCTTGACTGCCCACTTAGCCATCCTTCCTGACATTTCCGGCTTCCTGAGAACTGCCTTGATAGGATAGTTAGACATCACAATTATAGTATGGGTTTCAAAATAATGTCTAAGTTTAGTGGAAGCCATTATAAGAGCTAGGATTAACTTTTCAAGGTGAGAATACCTGGATTCCGCGTCTAGCAGAGTTTTACTTACATAATATACCGGATGCTGCTGACCTTGATGGTTTTTTACCAAGACTGCACTGATTGAGCTTCCGGAAACAGCGAGATATAAATATAGCGGCTCCCCATCTTCTGGTTTCATTAGTAATGGGGCTGCTGACAGGTAGTCTTTCAGGCACTTCAGGGCTTCTTCATGCTTCTCAGTCCATTCGAACTTCTTGTTTTTTCTCAGGATATCATAGAAATCCTTACTTTTTTCTGAGGATCTTGAAATGAACCTGTTGAGCGCCGCGATTCTTCCTGTCAACCTTTGTACTTCTTTAACATTCGATGGGGACTTCAAATTTAGGATCGCTTTGATCTGCTCTGGACTTGCTTCTATCCCTCTTTCAGTAACCATGTAACCTAGGAACTTTCCAGCTCGCACCCCAAAGTGGCACTTAGAGGGGTTGAGCTTCATGTTATACTGATCAATGATATCGAAGGCCGTTTGGAGATCCCTGACATGATCTTCAGCTTTTTGGGATTTCACTACCATGTCATCTATGTAGACTTCCATCGTGTCCCCCAGTTGCTCTTTGAACATCATATTGACGAGCCTCTGGTAGGTGGCACCTGCATTTCTTAAACCAAAGGGCATAGCAGTGTAACAATATATACCTGTTGGAGTCATAAATGCCGTATGCTCCTGATCGCATGGTTCCATCTGAATTTGTTGGAATCCTGCCGAGGCATCCATGAAGGTGAGCATCTCGTGACCAGCCGTGGCATCCACCATAGCATCAATATGGGGAAGTGGAAACGGATCCTTAGGACAGGCTTTGTTCAAGTCTGTGTAATCAACGCAAACTCTCCACTTTCCATTCTTCTTCTGGACCACCACCACATTTGCTAGCCACCTAGGATATTTGACTTCTCTGATCATCTTTGTTTTGAGAAGCTTGTCGATTTCCTCCTGGATGATTGTATTCTTCTCTGGAGCGAACTTCCTCCTTTTTTGCTGTATAGGCCTGAAAGAAGGATCTAAACCAAGTTTATGAGTAATTACATGTTTAGGGATACCTGTCATATCTTCATGCTTCCAGGCGAAAGTTGAAGTTCTGGCTTTGAGAAGCTGGAATAATTCCTGCTCAACGTTTGTTGGGATGCTTGTTCCCACGAGCACCTTGATTTCAGGATTCCCAGGGTCTAGAGGTACTTCTTTGACATCTAGCTCCCTGTCCTCCTGCACTTCAGGTGCCTTTTTCTGTAATTGCTATCCCTTCGTCACTTTAGTGGTGTTCTTCATCGAAGTTGAATAACAGTTCTTAGCTTCCTGCTGGTCGCTTTCAATTCTTACAACTCCCCAAGGTGTAGGAAGCTTGATACATTGGTGATAAGTTGAAGGGACTGCCTTCATCTCGTGAATCCATGGCCTGCCAAGAATAATATTGCAACAAGAGAGAGAATCTATAACACAGAATTTTTGCATAGAGTTTACTCCCTCTATATATACCGGCAGCCTGATATCCCCAACGGTGCTTTTAGTTTCACCGCTGAAGCCAACTAAGACTGAGGATCTTGCAACTATTTCAGTTTCCGGGATCCCCATCTTTTTTAGTACGTCAAGACGGATTATGTTTACTGAGCTTCCATTATCAATCAGGATCCTGCGAACAAAATGGTTAGCGATATATAAAGTAACCACAAGACTATCATGATGGGGATCCTGAACATGAGAACGGTCACTCTCATCAAAAGATATAAGTTTGTCCTGAGTTAGGGTGGACGTCCGGACAGGTCTGTCACCCTGTTCAGATTTGGATTCCTTAGCATGCTTCTTGGCTGAGGAATACGAGGTGCCGCAGATGTCTGAGCCTCCTGAGATGAAGTTGATTATCTGGGCATCCTGGGGTGGAGAAGCTGCTCTCTGAGGCACCTTGTCGGCTTCCTGAATCTTGATCTTCTTTCTGCCAATCAATTCTTTAAGATGCCCCTTGCTGAGTAGATAGCTGATTTCCTTTCGGAGCGCTATACATTCGTCTGTTAGGTGGCCAAAATCTTCATGGAAGGCACACCACTTGGTCTTGTCTTTCCAGGATCCTTGCTTGGTATCCTTCCTGGGCCATCTTGCTTTTTCACCTAGATCCTGCATAGCACACATCAAACCACCAATGTCAACGGAAAAACAGTATTCAGATACCTTAGGATACTCCTCCTCATCATCATCTTGGTCGACGGTATTGACTTTGTGATTTTCCGGTTTGGAGTATGGACGAGATCTATACGGCTTCCCGGGGGATTCCGCCTTCTTGCTGTTAGGATCATATTTAGGAACCTCCAATCTTTGGTGGATCCTCTTGTCATCTTCCAAACGGATGAATCTCAAGGCTCTACTGCGGACTTCGTCAAGGTTCCTGCAAGGAGCCATGACAAGGTCATCATAAAAACGTGAATCTTTGGAGAGCCCCATTTTAAAGGCTTCCACGGCTGCTGCCATATCCAGATTAGGAATCTCAAGAGATTCTCGTCCAAATCTGGCAATATATTCCCTGAGAGGCTCATCTGGCTTTTGAATTATTCGGTATAGGTCACCTGTGAGCTTCTCAAAGGTCCTGCTGCAAGAAAATTGATTGTTAAACAAGTTAACTAAGTGGGAAAACGATGTAATAGTATTAGGAGGAATGCTCAGTAGCCATTTCATGGCTGGTCCTGTTAAGGTTGAACCAAAGCCTTTGCATAGACAGGCTTCTTTAATTCCTGCCGGAATGGGATTGATCTCCATACGCTCCCGGTAATGTGCCACGTGTTCCTCAGGGTCTGTGGTTCCGTCATAGAGCTTCATACTTGGAGTCTGGAAACGCTTCGGGATCTCTACCTGGGATATTGGCCAGGCAAATCTAGAGATCTTGTGGCTTTCCAAAGGAACTTCAGGAATAGGTTTCAGGATCCCTGGAACATTTGATATCATTTCTTTCAACTTCTGGAGCTCCCTGGCGATACTTGGATGAATACCTGCATCATAAGGAGCACCCTGGTTAGAAACAATAGGGATTGAATTGGACATGTTACCTGGGTCAGGATTCTGGACTGGAATCCCGGAACCGTATCCATAGCCCGCTGGGAAGCTCGGCTCTGTGGTGGTCGCTGTTTGCATGGGGATGACGTCACCATCATGCACTTCTGAGGAGCTGGTCTTAAAGATCCCTGCAGAAACAGAAGGGTTAGAGTATTGATATCCTTGGGACGGTAAAGCAGAGGATCCCAACAATGGTGGAATCCAAGGATTCTTGTAGCGTGACTGCGAGGATTCTGGTGGGAGAGCTCCTGATAATCCAGCAACACTTTCCACATATCCAGCGGCCTGAGGAGTCATTGTAGGGGCTGTAGTAAAGCCTGATGCTGATTTGTAATTGTAGCGAGACGGATCTGAGGATCCTGAAGCATTGAAATCAAGATGCCTAGGGAACAGAGGACTTTGCTCTTCCATAGGCTTCCTAGATTTCTTTAGCTCTTCAATCTCCTTCATCACCGTTTGATTGGTTTTTTCTTGCTGATCCATCTGATTCTTTACCTGCTTAATCAAGGAAAACAAATCATTGTTAGTAATAACAGGATCAACAGATTGGACCTGGGATCCTGTGAAGACAGGATAATCAGTTTTTCTCGGCTGCTCGTCCACTTTCTTCTGACGGTCATTGGTCTTCTTCTGGCTTCCTGAAAAGGAAGGAATAGGAGGAATGGAGGACGAAGTAGAGGCCGAGACAACTTTTTGCGGGTTTGACATTTTTGGGATCGGAGATCAAATGAAGTGAATGATATATGGGATTTTGGTAGGATTAAGCACCACTTGCCCCACGGTGGGCGCCAAACTGTTTTGGTCAAAAATTCACTTAGGAATCCTGTATTCCAAACTTAGATTGTGAGGTAGTGTGCTTAACTATCAAGTGAGCAAGTAATCCAAGTTGGGATGATAACACAAGAATTTTAGCGAGGAAAACTCCAGAATCCTTCGAGTTGCCTCTGAGAATCCTGGATAAAAACCTCGGGTGCCGGCCGAAAAACCGCCACCAAGTCAATGTTATTAATGATCAAGCAATTCGCTACAATGGGTTGGAGGTTTGATCGATCAGAACTATGTGGTACAATGATTCGTATTCGTAAGTAAGCTAGTGAAAGTGTGTTGTGTGTTCCTACTGATCGAATCCTCGATTTATATAACAAATACAATAATAACAAACTTTCCGGGATTCCCGGGATCCTATCGCCCAACTAATTCGACCGTTAAGGGCCTCTCCGTTCACTTGGTCCACGATCTTCTTCAGCTGGAGCGTAAGTTTCGGAGGTAGTTGATGACTCCGGTGATACCTGGTCAAATAAACATGTGGCAAATATGAGGGTTAGTAAAAATAATATAATCAGGATACCTGAGTTTACGAGATTCCCAGATGACAATAGGATTCCTGAACTGTCTGAGCTTCCTGTGAGCATCCTGAAAATACACCCGTAACAAGGGTGTTCTTAGAGTTTTCATTAAGATCCCGATTCCATCATCTTTGTCATAGCCGTTAGAAGTCAATAGCATGATTTATGAGTCTAGGCCTAGGTGGTACTGTTTCTCTCATCTGGTTTTCTCTTAAGTTTTCTCTGCTTCTGTTAATTGGTTAATTAGTTAGTTTAGTTAATTTAATTCCTAAATTTAAAAACCCAAATTTTACTCATTATTTCCATTCTAGGTCCTAGGTTGAGTTTTGTTTATAGAGTGTCCTAGGTTCGATATCCTGTCTTCCTTAGCTTTACTATAATCCGACAAGTACACTTGCCTTTAGGGTTCGTTTAAGTTTAGGGTTTTCGGTAAAGTTAGGTGTATCTAGGTCTAGGTTAGGTCTAGGTTTTAATAGTTATTTCTTACGTATCTTCGGAATACATCAAGATTTTGGCGCCGTTGCTGGGGAAACTTGGCAATAGCAAGATTAACTTAGGTCGTTATTAGGAAATTTTGAGTGTTTTTATTCTTTCCCGTCTAGAGTTTTTGGATTTATTTCCGTGTCTAGTATTTTAAGTTTTTTATTTTCTTTAGGTATTTTATTCTTGAGTCTAGAGTCTTTAGGATTTCCTCTCTCGAGCCTAGAATTTTCTTAGGTTTATTTTCTTTGCATTTAGAGTTTTAGGTTAGTTTTTGGAGTCTAATTATTTTCTTATTTATTTTGTTTTGTATTTTTTTTTCATGGCCAAAATTGATCTACAGAACTTTATCGTTAACATCCAACAATTCTTGGATGATATGGCTACATGGAATAGATATGATATTAGGTTACCTAGAGGCATTGAGGTTGCATATGAATCTATTAAATTGATACAACAACTTCATGAGGAGAACATGTAACGTTGTATGAGCTGCGGTGGACCACAACACTACCATAATATTTCTCCGGTTCGTGTTGGTATAGGTAGAGCTATTTTTCAAAGGATGTTTGAAGAGCGAGAAGAAAGAAAAAGGCGTACGGGGGAGTCATCAAGAACAGTATTTGAGGAAATCCGATATCAGGAGACGTTAATGGATGTTGAAGTCCCACCTCCGGTTAATCAGGGTACCCAATGGATTTGTGATGGTGATGAGTGTGATCTGAACCGATGGACAAGTGATAGTTCGACAGACGCCGTGGAGATCACTGAAACAAAAGATTCGATAGTGGAGGAGAGTGATCTGGAAGACAAAATATTAGAGGATGATGATGGGAAGCTTCCCACGGATGACGACACGATTGATGAGGATGTATACTCTTCGGAGCCAATTTAGGATTGGTCGGAGGACGAGGACAACATTTTGTGGGATGAAGAGTGTGAGGATGAGATCGCAGCAAGTGCAACTACTAATGAGGTAGCAGAGAACGGATGTGAGGAGGTGCCTAAAAAGGGTGATTCGGATGACGTGTTTAAAGCACAAATGGTAGAAATGTTTGGAGATGAGTGGACGACGATGTCAATAGAAGCGTTAGATGAGGATCGGTTTGACCCGGCGGGTGATTTGCAAAAGCTTGAAGAAATGTTATACGGGGAGCCGACCGTTAAGGGTGAACACGTCCCACTTGAGGAGAATTTTGTGAGGATTGCGAGGCTCAAGCGCCGAGGCACGAACCAGACTCAATCTCCATTCGGAACGTGCTAAGGTGTGAGGAACTAGATGTTGAGAAAGGTGATGAGGTGTTAGAAGACGTCCCACTTGGTAGGTTAGCTAGTGATAAGGATGCTCCTGTGTTTAGTCCAAGTGTGGGGACGTTAGAGGATGTAGGCTGTAAGAATGACTCGATTGAGCTTCATTGTGATTATTAGGTTACTCCGGGTAGGTTTAAACATTGGTGGGTCGCGGGTTCTTAGGTATGATTCTTGAAGATTGGTTGGTTAATGCCTTGATTTCTAAGCGGTTTGATGGTTAAGGCATTAGTTAGTAAGAATATTAAGGAGAAATCTCCTGATTGAGTTAGTTGAATACTCGGGGAAAGCCCGAGTTGTATAATTTTTGTATCTTACTCGTTAAAATTTTCCTTTGTGTGCTCTTGTTTTTGGTGTTCGTTTTTGTGCTTTTCGGTGTTTGCAGGGAATTCGGTGGTTCAAGAGTTGAGATAATGGTTGAGAGAGATCCCAGGACTCCTAGGGCCCGATGATATGCATACTCACTATTGGAAGAATAAAGTGGAGGGTGAAGGACGAGAAATCGCAAAATTAACCACAACTTAAAAATCAGGGGAGTTCGTTCTTTTATATTTTTGTATATTTATTTGTTTTTATTTTTGTGTGTTTATTTTTAGTCGCCTTTCCATCCACATTGGGGACAATGTGACGTTTAAGTGTGGGGATGGAAGTCTTGCGTCTTATTTTTATTCTTAGTGTGTTTTTAGGATAGTTTGTGTCTTTAAAAAATTCCAAAAAAAAATCAAAAAAAAAAAATGAAAAATTGTTCAAAATGTCCGAGAATTTGGCTGCAATAAAATAGAAAATGATAGTACAATCAGGGTTTAATTTTCTAATAAATGTGCTGAAATGCTAAATTATTGTTATTTAATAATAAGTTGTTATAGCTAGATTCGATGTATTGGTAGGCCCAGCTAAATAATTAGGCTTAAAAATCATTGTGCATCATAAAAAGAATAAATCAATAAAATATGCTTAATTGATATGTAAATCATGAAACTTTAGTGGGTTTCCGCCTTAGGTTGATTGAGGATTCTGAAACTGTTTGAAAAATTGCATCTTTAGTATATTCATATGTGTATATCTTTTTAGTAATTTAGGCACACTTTTATCTTTTTACGAAAGTGAATTCGGTAAATAGTGGCGCCTCCGCAAATCCATTCCATTTGTTTGAGCTAAAAAAAAAGAATAAAATACCGAAGCCTATGTGTTTCCCTTTGGGATAGCAACTTGAAGGATTTGCCTCTAGCTAGGTTAGGTAATGGGCTAAATACCCTATGTGCTACCCATCGGGCTCGCTACTTGGTGGATGCTCCTGTAGGTGAAGTCCATATAAAAAAAGATATAAAAAAAGAAAAAAAATAGCTCAAATAAAAATTCATCCATTCATTCATGCAATTCCACTATTAAAAAGGTATATGTGTACATAAATATTAAGATGCCTAAAAAAGAAAAGTGGGATTAGGATGAATTGAAAAGCTTGAGTGTGGTACCCATTAGGTTGATTGATGCCATGAAAAATAATAAATAAGTATTAATTGATGCATTTGGGGCTAAACGGTTGGTGGTTGGTTTTAGTCGGACAGAAATACTGGTAATCGAGATACGCTAAGGATGATTATTAATTGAAATATGAAGTTGAATGATCTGATAAATTATAAATTGACACCTTGGTTATGATTTCATTGCGTTATTTTTCCGGGACGAAAAAAGAGTAAATGTGGGGATGTTTGATGTGCCGCAAACACATCCTATTTTCCCGTGTATTTTTGTATATAAATTGAGTCAGTTTTGAGTCGTTTCATGTGCTCTTTAGTTGAATTATAATATTTGAGTCTTAATGTGGTGTTGAGTCATTTTTATATATTTTGGTGTGAGTTTAATTAATTATTTGAGTCATGTTTTTAATTAGGTCAATTGTGATTAATTGTGCTTAAAATCGTTCAATATGATTGTGTGTAGTTTTCTTTTATGAGCCCAAGGGAATGGTATGACATTACATCAAAGATGAAGGGCTAAAATAATTAATTATGAAGTTCTGTGGGCGGTGCATCAATTACTAAAGCCGAAGGATTGACGTCGTTAATACTATAAAAGTTGATGGGCTTATTTGAATAAAATGTGAAAAATTTATATGATTACATGTGAAGTCGGCGGAAGGAATCAAAATTCCTTTTTTTTCAACATAATTCTCAAGTTAAATTCCCATGAGGGTTATTTTGTTTTGGATGGCAATTAAATTAAAGTTTTCAACAACCTACGTATATGTATATTAAGAGAATGCGACGACAGAACAATCAAGGGGGGGGCTCCAATTTCGATTAAAAAGCCAGCCGCAAGAGAGTTCGACGACAACATTAAGAAAGAGACTACGCAGAACAGAACAAAAAAAAAACCCGACAGACGATTTTGAGAAGAGAAAAAGAAAGGAACAAAGGAGAATTTATTGGTGGATCGAATCATCAACGCAAATCATTACCGGTTTATTGATTTCTTCTTTCATTCTTGTTATAACCTAGACTTAATTATGTTTGTTGCTCAAGACCTAATTTCTATTAAGCTTTCTGTAATGAACATGATCGTTGGCTAGAATATTAGTGCCGCCTAGGCCAACGGATGACTAGTTTGTGATTTTGATTTCTTTCGGTTTATGACAAGACTATGTATGGATTTGGTATTCTTTAGAGTTTGCTAATTTTCTGCCATTAATGCATATGGCTACTTGGATTAGGTTTAGAATTGTTAATTGAATCATGCTTTGTTTGTGGATGTCTTCCGGTTTGGGTAGAGTAGTTAAATTTCATGCCTTTGTGTTTCTAATTTACATGAGTACTATTTAGTTGTCATTGATTCAATTGGTAATTGTTTATTTAGTTCTTGTGGGCTGCTATCCTTAGACAAGCCGGAAGGTGATAGGGATATCAATTAGTCGGGTTGGTTAACTATTTAGGATCAAATTGTCCCAAAAGGAAATTCCACTAGGTTAGTTAATTAATCTGCTGATTGTGTTAATTGTAGAACTTTAGTGAGGCTTCGTCTATCTTAAGGTGCCCGAGAGTCCGTCGAAGGTGGTTAGGATAGGTGGGTTCGGACGAACTTAAAAGGTGAACCAATCGTTCAAGCGCTAGAATTATCAGTTAGGGACAAGCCGGAAGGTGACCTAACCAATCAGTGTGCGTATTCGATTCTTAGGATTTCCTATTGCGTCACACCCGGTGAATGATCTGGGGTCCACTAGGGTGTTCTTAGAGTTGTCATTAAGATCCTGATTCCATCATCTTTGTCATAGCCGTTAGAAGTCAATAGCATGATTTATGAGTCTAGGCCTAGGTGGTACTGTTTCTCTCATCTGGTTTTCTCTTAGGTTATCTCTGCTTCCGTTAATTGGTTAATTAGTTAGTTTAGTTAACTTAATTCCTAAATTAAAAAACCCAAATTTTACTCAATATTTCCATTCTTAGGTCCTAGGTTGAGTTTTGTTTATAGAGTGTCTTAGGTTCGATATCCGGTCTTCCTTAGCTTTACTATAATCTGTCAGGTACACTTGCCTTTAGGGTTCGGTTAAGTTTAGGGGTTTCGGTAAAATTAGGTGTGACTAGGTCTAGGTTAGGTCTAGGTTTTAATAGTTATTTCTTAGGTATCTTCCGAACACATCAGTTATAACCCAGAAAACATGTTATATAACAATTACAGGTCGGGTATCTTCTTCCCCACATAAAACACTATGTACGTATCTCTATTATCGGCTAAAAAAAACAATTTACAGAGACTTTAAAGGGAGGAATCAGAGGTAGTATGATCGGCTACAAAAGAATACAAAGTGGGTTTTAAGATTACCTTGGATGCGGGTGAACTCCGAACATGAAATGGTAACGATGAACACGATTGAAACACGAACTGATGCCGGAATGGAAATGTGGTGCTTCCAAAGCTAGTGTGTTTGAGGTAGGATTATGATACGAGTCAGGTGGTGGTGCAGTTCCGGCGCCACACACAATGGTTAATGGAAAACAGCCTCTCAGAGGTGGGCGGTCGGATTTCATACGATGTTTGACGAGATGGAGCAACAAGAGCAAGGGTTTAATCCGATGTGGCTTATAGTGTAAATGATTGGAATAAGATCGATTCAATCAAGTGTTTGGCTAAGTAACTGATGATGCTCTTGATTCGAGATTAAATGAGGGAGGGTTATCGGAACAAGGGACATCCGGCGGTTCTTGGCTCCTTAAAGCGACTTTGATAATTTGACGGTATTAGTCCCTCAGAATTTTACATGATAGGGAGCTCAAGTTTCCTTAATGGTAGGATAAGTCCCCAAGTTGATTAAATAGAATGTAACTTTGAGAAAAATACTGAATTAGTCCCTCAAAGTTTATAAATAATCTCTAACAAACTCCAACGGAGTTAACAAGAGTAATTGACGATGAATATATTCGTGCATGTGCAAATATATTTAAGGTATATCGTTTTTTTTTTAAATATAATCCTTGATTATCCACATAAAATCATGAATGTAGTTTCATAAATATGTATTTTGAGTTCACATAAAATGATGAGTCCGATATAGTAACAATACATGTAAACTCCCATAAAATAATAGAAACGTCAGGTGTAACCACATGACACATTTTCACATAAAGTAATAGGATATAATGTGTGTGTGTGTGTGTATATATATATTGTTGAGGGTATATTTTCAGGATGCTCACAGGAAGCTCACGCTGTTCAGGAATCCTATTATCGTCTGGGAATCCCACTCATCTAGGTATCCTGATTTATTTCATTTAACTAACCCTTATATTTGCCACGTGCCTATTTGACCAGGTACCGTTGAAGTCATCAACTACCTCTGAAACTTAAGCTCCAGCTAGAGAAGATCGTGGACCAAGTGAACGAAAGGGCCTTAACGGTCGAGTTAGTTGGACGATAGTATCTCGGGAATCCCGGAGAGTTTGTTATTATTGTATTTCTTATATAATCGAGGACTCGATCAGTAGGAACACACATTTGACACACCTTAGCTCAGTTACAACTGCACAACATTGTATCACGTAGTTCTGATCGATCAAACCTCCAACCCATTGTAACTTTTTCATTTTGTTATCAATAAAAGTGCTAGGCAGCAGGCTCTTCAGGCCGGCTCCCGAGGTTTTTTTTTGCTAGGATTCCTAGAGGCAACTTGAAGGATCCTGGATTTTTCCCTCGTTACATCCTTGTGTTCAACTTTACTTTTTGAGCAAATTGACAAGCACACTACCTCACATTCTAAGTTTGGAATACGAGATTCCTTTGTGAATTTTTGACCAAAACAGCTTGGCGCCCACCGTGGGGCAAGTGGTGCTTAATCTTACCAAAATCCCATATCTCATTTACTTCATTTGATCTCCAATCTCAAAAATGTCAAACCAACATAAAACTGTTTTGGCCTCTACATCTTCCTCCATTCCTCCGCTTCCTTTCACTCCAGGAAGTCAGAAGAAGACTAGTGACCGTCAGAAGAAAGTGGACGAGCAGCCGAGAAAAACTGACTATCCTGTCTTCACAGGATCCCAGGTCCAATATGTTGATCCCGTTATTACTAACAATGATTTGTTTGCTTTGATTAGATAGGTAAAAAGTCAAATGGATCAACAAGAAAAGACCAATCAGACGGTGATGAAGGAGATTGAAGAGCTTAAGAAGTATAAGAAACCCGTGGAGAAACAAAGTCCTCTATTTCCCAGGCATCTTGACTTCAATGCTCCAGGATCCTCAGATCCGTCTCGCTACAATTACAAATCAGCATCAGGCTTCACTACAGCCCCTACAATGACTTCTCAGGCCGCTGGGTATGCAGGGAGTACTGCCAGATTCTCAGGAGCTGTCCCACCAGAATCCTCACAGTCACGCTACAAGGATCCTTGGATTCCACTACCGTCGGGATCCTTAGCCTCACCATCTCAAGGATATCCTTTTTCTGCTGGGAATCCAAGCCAGAACCCCCAAGGATATCAATACTTTAACCCTTCTGTCTCTGTAGGAATCTTCAAGACCAGCTCCTCAGATGTGCATGATGGTGACTTCATCCCCATGCAAACAGTCAACTACTACTGAGCCGAGCATCCCAACGAGCTATGGATATAATCCCAGGATCCTAGTCCAGAATCCTGGCCCAGGTAATGTGTCCAATTCGATTCCTATTGTTTCTAACCAGGGTGCTCCTTATGATGCAAGTATTCATCCAAGTATCGCTAGGGAGCTCCAGAAGTTGAAAGAAATGATATCAAATGTTCCAGGGATCCTGAAACCCATCCCTGAGGTTCCTCTGGAAAGTCACAAGATCTCTAGATTTACTTGGCCAATTTCCCAAGTGGAGATCCCGAAACGCTTCCAAACCCCAAGCATGAAGCTTTACGATGGAACTACGGATCGTGAAGAGCACGTGGCACATTATAAGGAGCGTATGGAGATCAATCCCATTCCGATAGATATCAAAGAAGCCTGTCTGTGCAAAGGCTTTGGTTCAACCTTAACAGGACCAGCCATGAAATGGCTACTGAGCATTCCTCCTAACACTATTACGCCATTTTCTCATTTAGTTAACCTGTTTAACAATCAATTTTCTTACAGCAGAACCTTTGAGAAGCTCACAGGTGACCTGTACCGAATAGTTCAGAAGCCAGATGAGCCGCTCAGGGAATACATTGCCAGATTCGGACGAGAATCTCTTGAGATTCCCAATCTGGATATGGCAGCAGCCGTGGAAGCCTTAAAAATGGGGCTCTCCAAAGATTCACGTTTTTATGATGATCTTGTCATGACTCCTTGCAGGAACCTTGACGAAGTACGCAGTAGAGCTTTGAGATTTATTCGTTTGGAAGATGACAAAAAGATCCACCAAAGATTGGAGGTTCCTAAATATGATCCTAACAGTAAAAAGGCAGAATCCCCCGGGAAGCCATATAGATCTCGTCCATACTCCAAACCGGAAAATCATAAAGTCAACGCTGTTGACCAAGACGATGATGATGAAGAGTATCCTAAGGAGTCTGAATACTGTTTTTCAGTTGATATTGGTGGTTTGATGTGTGCTATGTAGGACCTAGGTGAAAAGGCAAGATGGCCCAGGAAGGATACTAAGCAGGGATCCTGGAAAGACAAGACCAAGTGGTGTGCCTTCCATGAAGATTTTGGCCACCTAACAGATGAATGTATAGCACTTCGAAAGGAAATTAGCTATCTACTAAGTAAGGGGCATCTTAAAGAATTGATAAGCAGGAAGAGGGTCAAGACTCAGGAAGCTGATAAGGTGCCTCAAAGAGCCGCTTCTCCACCACAGGATGCTCAAATAATCAACTTTATCTCGGGAGGCTCAGATATCTACGGCACTTCGTACTCCTCAGCCAAGAAACATGCTAAAGAATCCAAATCTGAACAGGGTGACAGACCTGTCCGGACATCCACTCTAACTCAAGACAAGCTCATATCCTTTGATGAGAGTGACCGTTCTCATGTTCAGGATCCTCATCATGATAGTCTCATGGTTACTTTATATATCGCTAACCATTTTGTTCGCAGGATTCTGATTGATAATGGAAGCTCAGTAAAAAATTTAGATCCCGACCCCCCACTTAATATTCTCAAGCTTCGCCACTGGTGGGTGGCGAGTCAATTACTAAAGCCGAAGGATTGGCATCGTTAATACAATAAAAGTTGAGGGGCTTATTTGAATAAAATGTGAAAAATTTATATGATTACATGTGAAGTCGGCGCAAGGAATCAAAATTCCTTTTTTTTCAACATAATTCGCAAGTTAAATTCCCATGAGGGGATTTTTTTGTTTTGGACGGAAATTAAATTAAGGTTTTCAATAACCTACCAACCTACGTATATATATATTAAGAGAATGCGACGACAGAACAATCAAGGAGGGGCTCCAATTTCGATTAAAAAGCCAGCCGCAAGAGAGTTCGACGACAACATTAAGAAAGAGACTATGCAGAACGGAACAAAAAAAAAACCGACGGACGATTTTGAAAAGAGAAAAAGAAAGGAACAAAGGAGAATTTATTGGTGGATCGAATCATCAACGCAAATCATTACCGGTATATTGATTTCTTCTTTCATTCTTGTTATAATCTATACTTAATTATGTTTGCTGCTCAAGACCTAATTTCTAATAAGTTTTCTGTAATGAACATGATCGTTGGCTAGACTATTAGTGTCGCCTAGGCCAACAGATGATTAGTTTGTGATTTTGATTTCTTTCGGTTTATGACAAGACTACGTATGTATTTGGTATTCTTTAAAGTTTGCTAATTTTTTTCCATTAATGCATATGACTACTTGGATTAGGTTTAGAATTGTTAATTGAATCATAATTTGCTTGTGGATGTCTTCCACTTTGGGTAGAGTAGCTAAATTTCATGCCTTTGTGTTTGTAATTTACATGATTACTATTTAGTTGTCATTGATTCGATTGGTAATTGTTTATTTAGTTCTTGTGGGTTGCTATCCTTAGACAAGCCGGAAGGTGATAGGGATATCAATTAGTTGGGTTGGTTAACTATTTAGGATCAAATTATCCCAAAAGGAAATTCCCTAGGTTAGTTAATTAATCTGCTGATTGTGTTAATTGTAGAACTTTAATGAGGTTTCGTCTATCTTAAGGTGCCCTAGAGTCTATCGAAGGTGGTTAGGATATGTGGGTTGGGACGAACTTAAAAGGTGAAGCAATCATTCAAGCGCTAGAATTATCAGTTAGGGACAAGCCGGAAGGTGACCTAACCAATCGGTGAGCGTATTCGATTCTTAGGATTTCCTATTGCGTCACACCCGGTAAATGGTCTGCGGTCCACTAGGGTGTTCTTAGAGTTTTCATTAAGATCCTGATTCCATCATCTTTGTCATAGCCGTTAGAAGTCAATAGCATGATTTATGAGTCTAGGCCTAGGTGGTACTCTTTCTCTCATCTGGTTTTCTCTTAAGTTTTCTCTGCTTCTGTTAATTGGTTAATTAGTTAGTTTAGTTAATTTAATTCCTAAATTCAAAAACCCAAATTTTACTCATTATTTCCATTCTAGGTCCTAGGTTGAGTTTTGTTTATAGAGTGTCCTAGGTTCGATATCCTGTCTTCCTTAGCTTTACTATAATCCGACAAGTACACTTGCCTTTAGGGTTCGGTTAAGTTTAGGGTTTTCGGTAAAATTAGGTGAATCTAGGTCTAGGTTAGGTCTAGGTTTTAATAATTATTTCTTAGGTATCTTCCGAATACATCAAGAGTTTGGCGCCGTTGCTGGGGACACTTGGCAATAGCAAGAATAACTTAAGTCGTTATTAGGAAATTTTGAGTGTTTTTATTCTTTCCCGTCTAGAGTTTTTGGATTTATTTCCGTGTCTAGTATTTTAAGTTTTTTATTTTCTTTAGGTATTTTATTCTTGAGTCTAGAGTCTTTAGGATTTCCTCTCTCGAGTCTAGAATTTTCTTAGGTTTATTTTCTTTGCGTTTAGAGTTTTAGGTTAGTTTTTGGAGTCTAATTATTTTCTTATTTATTTTGTTTTGTATTTTTTTTCCATGGCCAAAATTGATCTACAGAACTTCATCGTTAACATCCAACAATTCTTGGATGATATGGCTACATGGAATAGATATGATATTAGGTTACCTAGAGGCATTGAGGTTGCATATGAATCTATTAAATTGATACAACAACTTCATGAGGAGAACATGTAACGTTGTATGAGCTGCGGTGGACCACAACACTACCATAATATTTCTCCGGTTCGTGTTGGTATAGGTAGAGCTATTTGTCAAAGGATGTTTGAAGAGCGAGAAGAAAGAAAAAGGCGTACGGGGGAGTCATCAAGAACAGTATTTGAGGAAATCCGATATCAGGAGACGTTAATGGACGTTGAAGTCCCACCTCTGGTTAATCAGGGTATCCAATGGATTTGTGATGGTGATTAGTGTGATCTGAACCGATGGACAAGTGATAGTTCGACAGACGCCGTGGAGATCACTGAAACAAAAGATTCGATAGTGGAGGAGAGTGATCCGGAAGACAAAATATTAGAGGATGATGATGGGAAGCTTCCCACGGATGACGACACGATTGACGAGGATGTATACTCTTCGGAGCCAATTTGGGATTGGTCGGAGGACGAGGACAACATTTTGTGGGATGAAGAGTGTGAGGATGAGATCGCAGCAAGTGCAACTACTAATGAGGTAGTGGAGAACGGATGTGAGGAGGTGTCTAAAAAGGGTGATTCGGATGACGTGTTTAAAGCACAAATGGTAGAAATGTTTGGTGATGAGTGGACGACGATGTCAATAGAAGCGTTAGATGAGGATCGGTTTGACCCGGAGGGTGATTTGCAAAAACTTAAAGAAATGTTATACGGGGAGCCGACCATTAAGGGTGAACACGTCCCACTTGAGGAGAATTTTGTGAGGATAGTGAGGCTCAAGCGCCGAGGCACGAACCATACTCAATCTCCATTCGGAACGTGCTAAGGTGTGAGGAACTAGATGTTGAGAAAGATGATGAGGTGTTAGAAGACGTCCCACTTGGTAGGTTAGCTAGTGATAAGGATGCTCCTGTGTTTAGTCCAAGTGTGGGGACGTTAGAGGATGTAGGCTGTAAGAATGACTCGAGGTTGAGCTTCATTGTGATTATTAGGTTAACTCCGAGTAGGTTTAAACATTGGTGGGTCGACAGGTTTTTAAGTAATGTGTCCAATTCGATTCCTATTGTTTCTAACCACGGTGCTCCTTATGATGCAAGTATTCATCCAAGTATCGCTATGGAGCTCCAGAAGTTGAAAGAAATGATATCAAATGTTCCAGGGTACCTGAAACCCATCCCTAAGGTTCCTCTGGAAAGTAACAAGATCTCTAGATTTACTTGGCCAATTTCCCAAGTGGAGATCCCGAAACGCTTCCAAACCCCAAGCATGAAGCTTTATGATGGAACTACGGATCCTGAAGAACACGTGGCACATTATAAGGAGCGTATGGAGATCAATCCCATTCCGATAGAAATCAAAGAAGCCTGTCTGTGCAAAGGATTTGGTTCAACCTTAACAGGACCAACCATGAAATGGCTACTGAGCATTCCTCCTAACACTATTACGCCATTTTCTCATTTAGTTAACCTGTTTAACAATCAATTTTCTTGCAGCAGAACCGTTGAGAAGCTCACAAGTGACCTGTACCGAATAGTTCAGAAGCCAGATGAGCCGCTCAGGGAATACATTGCCAGATTCGGACGAGAATCTCTTGAGATTCCCAATCTGGATATGGCAGCAGTCGTGGAAGCCTTTAAAATGGGGCTCTCCAGAGATTCACGTTTTTATGATGATCTTGTCATGACTCCTTGCAGGAACCTTGACGAAGTACGCAGTAGAGCTTTGAGATTTATTCGTTTGGAAGATGACAAAAAGATCTACCAAAGATTGGAGGTTCCTAAATATGATCCTAACAGTAAAACCGCAGAATCCCCCGGGAAGCCATATAGATCTCGTCCATACTCCAAACCGGAAAATCATAAAGTTAACGCTGTTGACCAAGACGATGATGATGAAGAGTATCCTAAGGAGTCTGAATACTGTTTTTCAGTTTATATTGGTGGTTTGATGTGTGCTATGCAGGACCTAGGTGAAAAGGCAAGATGGCCCAGGAAGGATACTAAGCAGGGATCCTGGAAAGACAAGACCAAGTGGTGTGCCTTCCATGAAGATTTTGGCCACCTAACAGCTGAATGTATAGCACCTCGAAAGGAAATTAGCTATCTACTCAGTAAGGGGCATCTTAAAGAATTGATAGGCAGGAAGAGGGTCAAGACTCAGGAAGCTGATAAGGTGCCTCAAAGAGCCGCTTCTCCACCACAGGATGCTCAAATAATCAACTTTATCTCGGGAGGCTCAGATATCTGCGGCACTTCGTACTCCTCAGCCAAGAAACATGCTAAGGAATCCAAATCTGAACAGGGTGACAGACCTGTCCGGACATCCACTCTAACTCAAGACAAGCTCATATCCTTTGATGAGAGTGACCGTTCTCATGTTCAGGATCCTCATCATGATAGTCTCATGGTTACTTTATATATCGCAAACCATTTTGTTCGCAGGATCCTGATTGATAATGGAAGCTCAGTAAACATAATCCGTCTTGATGTGCTAAAAAAGATGGGGATCCCAGAAACTAAAATAGTTGCAAGGTCCTAAGTCCTGGTTGGCTTCAGCGGTGAAACTAAAAGCACCATTGGGGATATCAGGCTGCCGGTATATATAGAGGGGGTAAACTCTATGCAAAAATTATGTGTTATAGATTCTCTCTCTTGTTGCAATATTATTCTTGGTAGGCCATGGATTCACGAGATGAAGGCAGTCCCTTCAACCTATCACCAGTGTATCAAGCTTCCTACACCCTGGGGAGTTGTGAGAATTGAAAGTGACCAGCGGGAAGCCAAGAACTGTTATTCAACGTCAATGAAGAACACCACTAAGGTGACGAAGGGATAGCAATTACAGAAAAGGGCACTTGAAATACAGGAGGACAAGGAGCTTGATGTCAAAGAAGTACCTTTAGACCCTGGGAATCCTGAAATCAAGGTGCTCATAGGAACAAGCATCCCAGCGAATGTTGAGCAGGAATTAGTTCAACTTCTCAAAGCCACAACTTCAACTTTCGCCTGGAAACATGAAGACATGAAAGGTTTAGATCCCTAAACATGTTATTACTCATAAACTTGGTTTAGATCCTTCTTTCAGGCCTATACAGTAAAAAAGGAGGAAGTTCGCTCCAGAGAAGAATGTAATCATCCAGGAGGAAGTTGACAAGCTTCTCAAAACCAAGATGATTAGAGAAGTCAAATATCCTAGGTGGCTAGCAAATGTGGTGGTGGTCCATAAAAAGAATGGAAAATGGAGAGTTTGTGCCGATTACACAGACTTGAATAAAGCCTGTCCTAAGGATCCTTTTCCACTTCTCCATATTGATGTTATGGTGGATGCCACGACTGGTCACGAGATGCTCACCTTCATGGATGCCTCAGCAGGATTCCAACAAATTCAGATGGAACCATGCGACCAGGAGCATACGACATTTATGACTCCAACAGGTATATATTGTTACACTGCTATGCCCTTTGGTTTAAGAAATGCAGGTGCCACCTACCAGAGGCTCGTCAATATGATGTTCAAAGAGCAACTGGGGGACACGATGGAAGTCTACATAGATGACATGGTGGTGAAATCCAAGAAAGCTGAAGATCACGTCAGGGATCTCCAAACTACTTTTGATATCCTTGATCAGTATAACATGAAGCTCAACCCCTCCAAATGCCACTTTGGGGTGCAAGCTGGAAAATTCTTAGGATACATGGTTACCAAAAGAGGGATCGAAGCAAGTCCAGAGCAGATGAAAGCAATCCTAAATTTGAAGTCCCCATCAAACGTAAAAGAGGTACAAAGGTTGACAGGAAGAATCGCAGCACTCAACAGGTTCATTTCAAGATCCTCAGAAAAAAGTAAGGATTTCTACGATATATTCAGGAAAAATAAGAAATTCGAGTGGAGTGAGAAGCATAAAGAAGCCCTGAAGTGCCTGAAAGACTACCTGTCAGCAGCCCCGCTGCTAATGAAATCAGAAGATGGGGAGCCACTATATTTATATCTCGCTGTTCCCGGAAGCTCAATCAGTGCAGTCCTGGTAAAAGACCATCAAGGTCAGTAGCATCCGGTATATTATGTAAGTAAAACTCTGCTAGACGCAGAATCCAGGTATTCTCACCTTGAAAAATTAATTCTAACTCTTATAATGGCTTCCACTAAAGTTAGACATTATTTCGAAACTCATGTTATAATTATAGAATCTAAGTATCCTATTAAGGCAGTCTCAGGAAGCCAGAAATGTCAGGTAGGATGGCTAAATGGGCAGTCAAGTTGAGTGCCTATGACATCAAATATGAACCAAGAACAACAATCAAGTCCCAAGCATTAGCTGACTTTGTGGCGGATTTCAGCAGTGACATTGAACCAGAAGTTGAAAGGAAGTCCAGCCGCTTGAGAAGCTTAAGGAAGACTGGATCCTCTATACTGACGGCTCCTCAAATGTCAGAGGAACAGGGATGGGAATCCTGCTAAAATCGCCACAGGGGGACATAATACCTCTATCCATATCCTGTGAATTCTATGCTACCAACAATGAAGCTGAGTATGAGGCTTTAATTACTGAATTACAGCTGGCCAGGGATATGGGAATCCTGTCCATACAAGTGTTTGTTGATTCCCTCTTATTGTCTAACCAATTCAATGGATCTTATGAAGTGAGAGGGGAGAATCTGATCAAATATCTTGATATTGTTAAAAAATTGTCTCTATTTTTCGAAAATTTTAACATTTCACAGGTACCAAGAGAAGATAATGCAGAAGTCGATGCCTTGGCAAACTTGGCTTCATCGCTCAGGATCCCTGAGGATGTCAAGATTCCAATAACTCACATCCTGACGCCAGCGATAACTCAACAGGAAGCTCGGGTTATCAATAATAATGTTGGTACAGATGTTGAGAATCCAGAAGATGCTCAGGAATCCTGGACTTACCCGATCAGGAAGTATCTCAAAGATGGGGAGATTCCCAAGGGCGAAAACCCCAGAGCTTTTCGCACAAAGGTAGTACCCTATACTATTATTAACAATATCCTATATAGAAGATCTCTTGCAGGTGTCTACTTAAGGTGCCTAGAGAAGTCAGAAGCTCTTGAGGTGCTTGAAGACATCCACAATGGAGATTGTGGGAATCATACCGGGGGCAGGGCACTGTTCTCTAAAGTTCTCAGATTCAGATATTATTGGCTAACTATGAAGAAGGACGCCGTGAGCTTCTCACAGAAATGCGATGCTTGTCAAAGGCATGGCAATATCCTCTACCAACCCGCTGAGCATTTGCATCCTATAGTATCCCTATGTGAAAAACCGAGGTGGTGACCAAATACCTTGGTTGCGGAAGCGGATCGAGTCTTTGTGTAACTCGTTTTTGTAGAAACAAATGAACACCCGGATATGAACACGATGGTGTTTGAGATGTGATGATGATGAAGAACAAAGCTAGTAGAAACATGGATATGAAGAACAAGATAGATCTATGATAATCAACATGAAAGATAGATAACAAAGGATAACCAAATGATTAATAATAACCGAATGATTACATTACCTACCCCACGCATTCCCGGGTTTCTTGAGCTTACTAGGTAAGTTCAAGAACCCTTGACAAGCTTCAAGGAACCATGACTAACTCTCTTACTCACATCATCAAGTCTTTCACATGAGAAAGACTTACTATATATACTACAAAACTCACTAAGGGCATAATAGTAAAACTACCAACTAGTGACAATATTTAAACAATAAATAATATTCACTAGAGCCATCTTCTTTAGTTGAGTCTTGTGTCTTGAGTTGTCATGTTCTTCACCGTGTTGTCGGGACGGTAAATGTTAAGTGGCCGTTGAGTATTAATCACATCTATCCAAATCATGTTGGGTCGGAATCTCGATTCCCAACAATCTCCCCCTATTTGGTAGATGGTATACTCAACACTTGTGACATTGGTTCTTGTATTCTTGCAACTTGACTTCAAGAAAATCTTCATGTAGTTTCAAGTCTTTCATTCTACAATTGTCCTTTGTGAAGCTCCCCCTACAATAAACATTCTTCTAGCCCCAAACCATAGGCTGTAAATGCATAAGGTGTTTACAAACTTCAACACAATGGAAAGCTACTTGAGGACTAAGTCATAACTCAAAGTACCTATATTGTTGAAAGTAAACAGTATAAAGGATCTATGAAAAACGCGAGAAATAAATCCACAATTCAACCATCTTGAAATACTTGGCCGAATACCAAACCAATTCTTTGCACGAAGATAAACCACTTTTCTTTGCTTTCATTTGCTGACTTGGTTGCAAAAAGTCTCTAAGATCATCACATCTTCTCCCCCTAGACTTGCGCAACCCGTAGCAAAAATAAAAGCGTGTTGTTGTAACCAAACACATCCATGTAGCACATCATAAACAAAATTCAGCCTTGCAATATCAACCGATGAATCTTCATAATCCAACAAATAATAAATCCCGTTTATCTTCAACAAATCGACCCAAACTTGCGCATAGCTTCCATAACCGTTTTACCTCATAGCACGTCTGCCATAAAGAAGTAATCTTGATATAAAAGTATAGTTGTAGGTGTACCTGAAATGTTTGATGAATATCGGGTTCTCGAGAATACTAGAGGTGTTGGAAAAATGTAGTGGTTGATGTGGATCCTCATGGCTTCAATTTGGTTGCTACTATGTGTTGACAACAAAAAGAAATAATAAAAACAGCAGCCCAACTGTTTTAATTTTCTGGTCTGGCCCAGTCTGTTAATTTTCTGTATCCGATCTTCTTTAAATTATGGCAGCCCAATCCAATATAACCCTAAGGGCTGTAAATAAAAGATGCGTACCAGAACAGTTTACATGCGCCTTTCATCTTCTCTGTTGACGAGAGACAAGGGAACCGACTGCCTGATTGGCGTGTTCCTGCGATTCAAGACTGGACGGAGGTTGAACTCGGACAGAGAGCTGTCATCGGCGTGACTGGGATATGAGCAGAAATAAACACCGGGGGCCTAAGCATCAAGAGTGACCTGAGCAAACTCGTTTTTCCGGTTGACAACGATTTCCGGTTCAAGTTTGGAACTCCGGTTGAAGTAGCCGTTCCGGTTGAAAGTTCCGCTCGAAATCGTTTTTCCGTTTGAAGTTGACTTCCGGTTGAAGTTTCCGCTCGAAGTTGAGACGGAACAGGTGAGGAGATATCCGGTTGAATTCAAACTTCCGGTTGATGTACACAGTTAAGGCGGAACCCGGTTGAAGCGGATGTGGTGTTCCGCTTGAAGGTTGAACCGGAAACGAGGAGAGAGAAACGAGGAGAGAGAAACGTGAGCATCTGTGTTTTCTGCTTTCTCCGACAACCACCTGCTACACTCCATCTCTTTACTAGAAACCCTAGAAGATCCAGATCCGTAGCTGTTGACCATTTCTTTACGTTAACATTCGAGAATGTGTAGCATCTAAGAACATGTAGAATCTATCTCCATCACCGTCAACTTATTCATCCTTGTAGAGCCCTACTATCGAAACAGTGAGCATCGACAGTCTGAACGATCACAGTCAACCCGGAATTCAAATATGTTACCACTGTCACCTTTGTTCTTGCCAACCCTAATATCATCGATTACAGTCGTCACCTTCCTAAACCCAGAACAAAGCTTGAATAGACATCACCATCGTCACCTACGTTCTCATACTCGACTCAAGAACAGTTAGAACAGATGATTTAGAGCTGCAGTCTCTTAAATACCTTCTTTTCTGAGTTCCTGTATTACGTACAATCGTCTTGTTCCAATAATAATCTTCAATTAACTCGTATTTTGCTTTTGCTCTCATAAATCGAAGAGAGAGAAAGGTTTTTTTTTCTGGAAAGTGGGTGCAAATTGCAGTAAAGTAGAGAGAGAGTAGGTTATGGGATGTAGCTTGTGGGATGGAGAGAAAGTGTTTGACAATTTACATTTAGGTGTGTAAAGGAAATACTGGATGGATGGTGACATATCATAAAATTCATTAGAGGTACCAAATAAAATCGCATGTGTATCTTGAGATGCTCAAGTGTCTCGAAGGAATTAAAACCAAAAGAAAAATCATTTCTTAAATGTGGTTGGGGACGCAATAAAGTTAAGTGTACTAAAGTAAAAGTAATTTTAAAATTGCACTCCATCAGAGAGAAAAAGATGGGATAGAGACAATTACATTCTCCAATGAAATTTTGAGATTCACAATTTAAAAGAAATACCATGAATTTTAAAATTTTTTTACGTGGGATAAGCATAAAATTCATGTTTGAGTTAAGTTTAAACATAACTTGGAAATGTTATAAACCAACTTGTGTTTACAGGACTAAAACACAAATACTCAAGAGAATTTCTTTTAACAACTCAAAAGAGATATATGAACAAATAGATTTTGAATATTCTATGAAAGAAAACTTCAAAAACCTTTTTCATAAACTTTGAAAGACATGGAGGGGAGTTCAAAATCTTTCTAAAAAGTTTACATCTCCATTTGTTTACAAAAACAAGCATCTGAGCACAAAGTTGAGAAATCAACCGTGAGGTTGCAATTTTCTTGACCATGGCTCTGATACCAATTGAAAAACCGAGGTGGTGACCAAATACCTTGGTTGCGGAAGCGGATCGAGTCTTTGTGTAACTCGTTTTTGTAGAAACAAATGAACACCCGGATATGAACACGATGGTGTTTGAGATGTGATGATGATGAAGAACAAAGCTAGTAGAAACATGGATATGAAGAACAAGATAGATCTATGATAATCAACATGAAAGATAGATAACAAAGGATAACCAAATGATTAATAATAACCGAATGATTACATTACCTACCCCACGCATTCCCGGGTTTCTTGAGCTTACTAGGTAAGTTCAAGAACCCTTAACAAGCTTCAAGGAACCATGACTAACTCTCTTACTCACATCATCAAGTCTTTCACATGAGAAAGACTTACTATATATACTACAAAACACACTAAGGGCATAATAGTAAAACTACCAACTAGTGACAATATTTAAACAATAAATAATATTCACTAGAGCCATCTTCTTTAGTTGAGTCTTGTGTCTTGAGTTGTCATGTTCTTCACCGTGTTGTCGGGACGGTAAATGTTAAGTGGCCGTTGAGTATTAATCACATCTATCCAAATCATGTTGGGTCGGAATCTCGATTCCCAACAATCTCCCCGTATTTGGTAGATGGTATACTCAACACTTGTGACATTGGTTCTTGTATTCTTGCAACTTGACTTCAAGAAAATCTTCATGTAGTTTCAAGTCTTTCATTCTACAATTGTCCTTTGTGAAGCTCCCCCTACAATAAACATTCTTCTAGCCCCAAACCATAGGCTGTAAATGCATAAGGTGTTTACAAACTTCAACACAATGGAAAGCTACTTGAGGACTAAGTCATAACTCAAAGTACCTATATTGTTGAAAGTAAACAGTATAAAGGATCTATGAAAAACGCGAGAAATAAATCCACAATTCAACCATCTTGAAATACTTGGCCGAATACCAAACCAATTCTTTGCACGAAGATAAACCACTTTTCTTTGCTTTCATTTGCTGACTTGGTTGCAAAAAGTCTCTAAGATCATCACATCTTCTCCCCCTAGACTTGCGCAACCCGTAGCAAAAATAAAAGCGTGTTGTTGTAACCAAACACATCCATGTAGCACATCATAAACAAAATTCAGCCTTGCAATATCAACCGATGAATCTTCATAATCCAACAAATAATAAATCCCGTTTATCTTCAACAAATCGACCCAAACTTGCGCATAGCTTCCATAACCGTTTTACCTCATAGCACGTCTGCCATAAAGAAGTAATCTTGATATAAAAGTATAGTTGTAGGTGTACCTGAAATGTTTGATGAATATCGGGTTCTCGAGAATACTAGAGGTGTTGGAAAAATGTAGTGGTTGATGTGGATCCTCATGGCTTCAATTTGGTTGCTACTATGTGTTGACAACAAAAAGAAATAATAAAAACAGCAGCCCAACTGTTTTAATTTTCTGGTCTGGCCCAGTCTGTTAATTTTCTGTATCCGATCTTCTTTAAATTATGGCAGCCCAATCCAATATAACCCTAAGGGCTGTAAATAAAAGATGCGTACCAGAACAGTTTACATGCGCCTTTCATCTTCTCTGTTGACGAGAGACAAGGGAACCGACTGCCTGATTGGCGTGTTCCTGCGATTCAAGACTGGACGGAGGTTGAACTCGGACAGAGAGCTGTCATCGGCGTGACTGGGATATGAGCAGAAATAAACACCGGGGGCCTAAGCATCAAGAGTGACCTGAGCAAACTCGTTTTTCCGGTTGACAACGATTTCCGGTTCAAGTTTGGAACTCCGGTTGAAGTAGCCGTTCCGGTTGAAAGTTCCGCTCGAAATCGTTTTTCCGTTTGAAGTTGACTTCCGGTTGAAGTTTCCGCTCGAAGTTGAGACGGAACAGGTGAGAAGATATCCGGTTGAATTCAAACTTCCGGTTGATGTACACAGTTAAGGCGGAACCCGGTTGAAGCGGATGTGGTGTTCCGCTTGAAGGTTGAACCGGAAACGAGGAGAGAGAAACGAGGAGAGAGAAACGTGAGCATCTGTGTTTTCTGCTTTCTCCGACAACCACCTGCTACACTCCATCTCTTTACTAGAAACCCTAGAAGATCCAGATCCGTAGCTGTTGACCATTTCTTTACGTTAACATTCGAGAATGTGTAGCATCTAAGAACATGTAGAATCTATCTCCATCACCGTCAACTTATTCATCCTTGTAGAGCCCTACTATCGAAACAGTGAGCATCGACAGTCTGAACGATCACAGTCAACCCGGAATTCAAATATGTTACCACTGTCACCTTTGTTCTTGCCAACCCTAATATCATCGATTACAGTCGTCACCTTCCTAAACCCAGAACAAAGCTTGAATAGACATCACCATCGTCACCTACGTTCTCATACTCGACTCAAGAACAGTTAGAACAGATGATTTAGAGCTGCAGTCTCTTAAATACCTTCTTTTCTGAGTTCCTGTATTACGTACAATCGTCTTGTTCCAATAATAATCTTCAATTAACTCGTATTTTGCTTTTGCTCTCATAAATCGAAGAGAGAGAAAGGTTTTTTTTTCTGGAAAGTGGGTGCAAATTGCAGTAAAGTAGAGAGAGAGTAGGTTATGGGATGTAGCTTGTGGGATGGAGAGAAAGTGTTTGACAATTTACATTTAGGTGTGTAAAGGAAATACTGGATGGATGGTGACATATCATAAAATTCATTAGAGGTACCAAATAAAATCGCATGTGTATCTTGAGATGCTCAAGTGTCTCGAAGGAATTAAAACCAAAAGAAAAATCATTTCTTAAATGTGGTTGGGGACGCAATAAAGTTAAGTGTACTAAAGTAAAAGTAATTTTAAAATTGCACTCCATCAGAGAGAAAAAGATGGGATAGAGACAATTACATTCTCCAATGAAATTTTGAGATTCACAATTTAAAAGAAATACCATGAATTTTAAAATTTTTTTACGTGGGATAAGCATAAAATTCATGTTTGAGTTAAGTTTAAACATAACTTGGAAATGTTATAAACCAACTTGTGTTTACAGGACTAAAACACAAATACTCAAGAGAATTTCTTTTAACAACTCAAAAGAGATATATGAACAAATAGATTTTGAATATTCTATGAAAGAAAACTTCAAAAACCTTTTTCATAAACTTTGAAAGACATGGAGGGGAGTTCAAAATCTTTCTAAAAAGTTTACATCTCCATTTGTTTACAAAAACAAGCATCTGAGCACAAAGTTGAGAAATCAACCGTGAGGTTGCAATTTTCTTGACCATGGCTCTGATACCAATTGAAAAACCGAGGTGGTGACCAAATACCTTGGTTGCGGAAGCGGATCGAGTCTTTGTGTAACTCGTTTTTGTAGAAACAAATGAACACCCGGATATGAACACGATGGTGTTTGAGATGTGATGATGATGAAGAACAAAGCTAGTAGAAACATGGATATGAAGAACAAGATAGATCTATGATAATCAACATGAAAGATAGATAACAAAGGATAACCAAATGATTAATAATAACCGAATGATTACTTTACCTACCCCACGCATTCCCGGGTTTCTTGAGCTTACTAGGTAAGTTCAAGAACCCTTAACAAGCTTCAAGGAACCATGACTAACTCTCTTACTCACATCATCAAGTCTTTCACATGAGAAAGACTTACTATATATACTACAAAACACACTAAGGGCATAATAGTAAAACTACCAACTAGTGACAATATTTAAACAATAAATAATATTCACTAGAGCCATCTTCTTTAGTTGAGTCTTGTGTCTTGAGTTGTCATGTTCTTCACCGTGTTGTCGGGACGGTAAATGTTAAGTGGCCGTTGAGTATTAATCACATCTATCCAAATCATGTTGGGTCGGAATCTCGATTCCCAACACCATGGCCATTCATGAAGTGGGGCATGGATATTGTGGGTAAGCTGTCAAAGGCTCCCGGAGGAAAGGTGTTTATGCTTGCCATGACGGATTACTTCTCCTAGTGGATCGAAGCAGAAGCCTATATTCAAATGAGAGAGAAAGAAGTGATATCCTTCATTAAAAGGAACATCCTCACCAGATTTGGGATTCCGGAAGAAATCATATGTGACAATGGCTCCCTGTTTATAGGCAAGAGGACTACAAGCTTTTGTGAAAGTTGGGGCATCAAGATGATCACTTCAACACCTGTCCATCCCCAAGCTAATGGGCAGGCAGAATCCAGCAATAAGATCATCATCAACAACCTCAAGAAGAAGCTGGGCTCCAAGAGAGGAAAATGGGCTGAGGAGCTTCCGTTTGTTCTTTGGGCAGATAGAACCACACCTAAGAATGCTACTGGCCAAACACCATTCTCATTAGTATTCGGAGCAGAAGCTGTGATCCCTACGGAGATGGTACTTCCTACAGCCAGAGTCAACTGCCAGGATCCTGAAACCAACAGCCAGAATCTCCTTCAGGATCTCGAAACGGTTGAGGAGCTCAGAGATATGGCAGAATCCGGATGGAGGATTCTCAAGGTTTATAACACTGACGTGTTATCTAAGGTTTTGACATATTCATGTCACTTACGAACGGGCTTATCCCCAGTTTTGGCTTTGTCCCAAGTTTATCGAGCTTGTCCCCAGTTTTGGCTTTGTCCCCAGTTTTGGCTTTGTCCCAAGTTTATCGGGCTTTTCCCCAGTTTTGGCTTAGTCCCAAGAATCCCGGGTTTATCCCCAGCGTATTTTTTAACTTACTACTTTACTCCCAAAGGCATTAGCTTTAGTCGAAGGCCAAGAAGCTTCTTAAGATTGTTTCAGGTTCTTGAGGAAGCTGAGATAAGTTCCAAGAAAAGTGATTTCAGGATTCCCGTCGGAATCCTGAATAGGATGAAAGAAGAAATGGCTGTTTGAATCAAGAAGTCGACTAAGGTAAATTTTGAAGGTCATGTTACTTAGGTTTTTATTAATCTTGGAGCCTAACCTATTTAATTATTTAAACCACAAATGGTTTTTCAACATACAAATCATTTTTAAGATTCTTGATATATTTTATAAACTAATCCTATCCACAAAAATTTCAATGCAAAACATAACATGAGAAGCTAAAAGATATTGATATTATTAACATGCACGAAAGGTTTTGAGCTTCCCAAGCTTCGTCCTGAAAACTTCAGGATCCATCCACTTGAGAAGCTTAGATGTAAAAAAATTGTTTTTTAGGAATCCTGGATTCATCTTGTAAACACAAGATCCCTCCACCAGGATCCCTATCATTGTTGTTTGTTACTTATCTATTACAGGAACCAGAAAAAGTTTCATCAAAAACACCAAAAACCTAAAAAAGTGGGCTCAGACCGTTGCATTGTCCTCATCGCCCACTGCCTTCTCTTCCTCCACCTGCTTCACCGAATCCTCCAGCTTCTTGCCCTCTCCCAGCTCCAACACATAAGCCCTTGTCATCGCCACCGGAGAATCCGGAACCGTCTTTGAGGAGCCTCCATCGTTCCTATCCTTCCCTGCCATATCACCATCTCCTCCTAACGATTCCAAGACCAGTTTCCAGCCTGGATTGTCCCAACCTAGCACTTGGAAGCCAGCCGCCTTAGCCTCTTCTGCCATTTGGATCTTGCATTCGAGGACGCTCCAGGTAGCCGAGAGTTGGCCAATTTCAGCATCATCGTCCATCTTGGCTTCCAGGGTTTGACGCTGTTCGGCGAGCTTATGCTCATAGAACAGGGTTTTACCCTTAGCAGTGTCGGCCTGGGCTTGGATCTTCTCATTGGCTTCGGCGAGCTTCCTCTCCATATCCATGGCCTGAGTGCTCAACTTCTCAATACCCTGAACAAATAGGAATCCTGGTCAACAGCTGCAACAGGTATGAAACTAACATAAAAATTGTATGAGCTTCTTACCAGGTTGATCATGGTCTGCATCGAGAGGATCTTGTTGCTAACCTAGGAAGGGGCAAGATCTTCAAAGGTTTCCAGGTACACCACGGGAGCTACAGGAGTCTCAGGAGCCTTTCGTTTCTTGGAAGCTGAGGCCTTTGGCTGGCTAATAGGCGGCTTGGAGGTAGTATGATGCTCAAGCTGTTCCTTCTTGACCTTGAGCAGATTGTCAAGATCCTTCAGGGAAAATGAGGCGCTGGATTTGGGAGCTGCGAACAGAAACGGGTTGTCAACATTCACGATGTTTGAATGACTAAACAGTTCAGAATCCTGCGAAGACTTACCAGACATGGCGGGAGTATGATCGGCTGAGTAGTTGTTTTCACTGGCAGTTGCTTCAAGCACCAGGGCTCTTTCACTGGCAGGAATTTGGTAAACTGCTTCAAGCTTCTTAAAATCAGGCTGCTTCTTGATGAGATTCTCAAACTTGGGTGCTATAAAAAAGAAAACAACAGAAAAGTTAGAAATATATTGGAAATTCAGTAACAACAAAAGACATCAGTATCCTACCCTTCTCAACCCACTTCAACGGCAACTCCGTCCCCCCAGGAATCGAGTCTCGTTTGATGAAGAAGAAATGTTTCTATCAGTCATGGTCACTGTGGAAAGCTCGGGGAATCAACTGGGAGGTGGAGGTGCGAGCCTTGAGAACGAACCAGCGACAACCATGGGTTCTTAATTGGTATGCTTCACAGATCTCAGGAATCCCAATGTTGAGATTCCTGGTTTGGTTCAACTGGTCAAGAGAATATAGGATTCTCCAAACCATTGGCATGGTTTGGGAGTAGGATAGCCGGGTGGTATTGAAGAACTGGGTGATGAGCTTCGGAAAGGGGAACGTCATCCCAAGCGAGAAAGGGTAGTACATGAAGCAAACCCAGGTGGTGGAGATGAAATCGGACTTGGTTTGAGAATCGAAGGATCGAAAAATAGTATCCGGCGGAAAGATACCGGAGTTCTTCAACTCGAGAATATCGTCGTCATCAAAAGTGCAGGTATCTTCCTCACAGGAGATAATGTACCCCTGATCATGGAAGTCCTCGACGACCGGAGAGTTCAGCGAAGAAGATGAGCGAGTGTTTTTCTTGGCCATGGCCGAAAAACGAGAAGAAAAACAAGAAAGATAAAGAGGAACTGACCTGGAATATCGGAGAAGCTCGAGAGGGTTTGTGAAGAAGATGATGAAAATCTCATGGGGTGATCTCCTATTTAAAGAAAAGGTCATGATTAGCGTCACATTCGTTGGGCTCCGAGAAACCAGTCGCTTCTCAACTGCTTTTACCGTCTTGACGCCGTGAAAAAGGCATCTTTTTGAATTTTAACAGCTATCGAACTTATCCACACCTATTGAAATTTAAGTGGCAATTGTTGAGGGTATATTTTCAGGATGCTCACAGGAAGCTCACGCAGTTCAGGAATCCTATTATCGTCTGGGAATCCCACTCATCCAGGTATCCTGATTTATTCCATTTAACTAACCCTTATATTTGCCACGTGCCTATTTGACCAGGTACCGTTGAAGTCATCAACTACCTCCAAAACTTAAGCTCCAGCTAGAGAAGATCGTGGACCAAGTGAACGAAAGGGCCTTAACGTTCGAGTTAGTTGGACGATAGGATCCCGGGAATCCCGGAGAGTTGGTTATTATTGTATTTCTTATATAATCGAGGATTCGATCAGTAGGAACACACATTCGACACACCTTAGCTCAGTTACAACTGCACAACATTGTATCACGTAGTTCTGATCGATCAAACCTCCAACCCATTGTAACTTTTTCATTTTGTTATTAATAAAAGTGCTAGGCAGCAGGCTCTTCAGGCCGGCTCCCGAGGTTTTTTTGCTAGGATTCCTAGAGGCAACTCGAAGGATCCTGGATTTTTCCCTCGTTACATCCTTGTGTTCAACTTTACTTTTCGAGCAAATTGACAAGCACACTACCTCACATTCTAAGTTTGGAATACGAGATTCCTTTGTGAATTTTTGACCAAAACATATATATATATATCACATAAAATCATAATTTATAAATTTAGTCGTCACATAAAATGACAAAACATTCACATGAAATCACAACATATGATATACATATTATTATAGAATATCAAATGTCTAGACTTGAGTGCATGCTCGTATATTGGTGGTTACACAAACCCGAATTGCTAAGGTCAACACAAGTCAGTCATATAAATGTTCACACAATATTTAATACAGTTTACATTTATTTAATTTAGAAAAAGGGCCTGAAAAGACGGATTGTCACAGTATCCCCTTGTTGAAGAAGTTTCGTCCTTGAAAACTGCGTAACTAACGCGGTTAACGAGCTGGACACAAAGAAAAAAGATTCTCATCCGTCACATCATCACCTTGTTGAAGAAAGTTTCGCCCGGAAATTTAAATCAGTGTCAGTTGTTACAAGATATAATCTCGACAGTAGCTTATCGAAAAAATCCAGGTTTCCTACACCAAAAGGAGTCAAGAATGTTATGATCAAGAATATGTACCCGATATTGACGAGGTGTCAAATGTTTAGAGGATTTTGAAAAGAATTCAAATAAAAAATATAGAAAACGATTTTCCTATCATGCGTTCTTCTACGAGAAGAGTTGAACAACCGTATTAGCTATTGTGCCCCATGCTAGGAGCGAGATTCCCATTTCATGTCTCGTTTTTGCTTTAGGCATTCGTATTCATCAATAACCGGTTGAATCGAAGAGAAGGGAATTTGAGTATGAGAAAATTGCATGTGCAACAGGTCAATCAATGTTTGTTTAATAGAACCATCGTCTAACAAAGGCGTAAACTCTGGATTTTACCTACCAACTAGCAAATAGCATAGAATTACACACGACTGATCAACTTAACATTAGGACCCATTGGTTGATTTAGTACTTTATGGAGTTATGACCAATTAAGTTCACATGATCCATAATAATATTAAAATTTACATTTCATGCAATAATGGTTCAGATAGCATACGAGTTTCTACGAAGGTTTCCTTTAATAGTTGATATAGGCAACGCATACTAGCATGCAATCTGTGTTGAAGGTGTTACCATACAACGCATACGATTGTCCCAACACCTTATATACTAACATACAACCCTACCATGGCATATCTCTAGCATATAAGTTTATAAACTAACCAACAGAACCCATTCGGTGCAGAGTTGACGGGACAACTTCACACAGTCTTGTCATTCCCATCGAAGTAGGAGACTTAGGACCTTGTATGGTGTATGGTTTTTATACTCAATCAAGTTAATACATTCACAACATATCATTTTCTGGTTCCTAACGCTTTTCACACATAGCTAATCATGCAATTATATGCAACTTATGTTTAAATAAGCACTTCAATAATTAATCAGTTTCTATACCCTAAACATAGGATTATATTCTCAAATTTAGCATGCCTAAACACATATGTTTTGTAAACATTTCTCATGAGAAGGTCAAAAGCAAACAAACTATTTATCATGGTTAAAATGGTTCAACAGTTGCTCACATACTAAAACATAGCTAGTAGCGTCCTAATTTTATGACAGTAATCAAATCGAGTGCTACCATTCCCTTTGAAAGATAACGCGTTGAAGTTTGTTTCTAATTTTTGTTTACTAAACTCTGCTAAGAACTATTCGGGTAATAATGTAAACGACCAGGTTCAAATTCAAACTGGGGTTCAACATCATACAACATATCATCATACATATTACCCTTCGTAAGGGTCCAAAAATAAGGGCAAAAATTCAACAAAATAAAAGTGTAAACTATGATGTGTCGATAATCGACGGGCCCCTACAAAAAGGTGCATGGCATCAAGTGCGAGGATAACAAATTTAAGATGAAGAGTGCCAATGGCTCAATTCATGAATTCAAGTGAGTGTTGAGGTGGTAAACTATGGTAGTCGCAACTACCCATTCCAGAGTATGAGTTTAGGATGGCGCCGGCTGAGATACAAAATGGGTGGGTGTAAATGATGTAATACGTAGCGTAGATTTCAAAGATAAATATCTAACATGCTTGAAAAGATTTGGTAAGAAATTCGCATCAATAGATATCGAGATGAACGTGTCAACGGTTATACAGTTCTATAGAGTAAGGATCTCGTCAAGAGGGGTCTTTATCGTTTAAGTTCATAAGTATGCCCAATCTACTTGGTGTTCTTGCAATTTGGGTGATATGAATCGTTCTTTCTAGAATATTTGTTTAAATAATGTTTGAAAATATTGCTCGGCGTGAGCATGAAACAAAACGTGTGTTTTCGAAACACAGAGCATCAGGGTATTCAAAAGCGGTTTCGGTTTTCGATAACCGCACATATAAATTTTTGTTGGGGTTTAGTGCAAGTTTACCACAAATCAAAAGGTCGAATCATTTGTTGTATAGAAAAGGATTGGGGGGGGGGGTATCTCTTTAGTGATAGCTAGAAAGTTTATCAAAAGGGACAGTCGATTCAGGAGTAGCTTTCCCTTATAGGGAGGTCAACCTACTTCTTAGCACATGCTTCTAGAAGTTGGAGTTAATCATTCAATTAGGTGGTTGTCATTCATAAGGGAAAATCTCTGATTTTTAAAACATTGATGTTTATCTGGGTCAGAACTCACATCTGAATCGTGGCAGGAAATTTTATTTGGGAGAGTTTTTCTTCTAGACCCAGACAATTGAAAGCATGGAGTTTGATTATTTCAGGTATGTCTTTCTTGGTAGAAATACGTAAGAGATATCTTTAATCTCAGAGAAAGTAGCATTAAACAGTTGTGCCGAAGACATAGTCCTGTTAGATGGAATTTTTCAAGATGAGGCTCTTGTGTATGACTCTAAAGTCAATCATTGGTCCGGTACTGGTCCCACATTCAACATGCCACCAATGTTTATATATAGGGTATACCGCAGCTAACCCACCACACTACCAGCACCTTGAAGGCGTACCAGCTACCCACCATTACTATATATTAGTCAAACCACATAGGATATTTTATCGGAAATAGAGGACATCAAGTTTTTCCCATACGCTTGAATGTAAATGGGGGGGGGGGGGATTAAACCTTAATACGTTGTGCAAACAGAAGGTGTAAGAGTTTCCATTCACAATACCAGTAAGATGCGTAAGGTTTGTTATTCTCGTGAAGATCATCGAGAGGTTGGCACACGCAGTGCTAATATCAAAACGCCTCAGATTTCAAGACGATCACTTTTTTTTAAACATGCCAATAACGTATAAGTTCAAGCTGGGGGTTCATTAATGAAAGTTTTATGAAAAGGACGATGAGGATTCACGTACCAAAAATGTATCGATAGTTGTTATGACAGGAGCGTTAATAAATATACAAAATGTATGGATAAGTTGGTGTACACATGGCGTAAGAAGGGAAAATGTAGGATGATGGTATAATTAACTATAGATAACAAGACCTTCATGCTCGAATGAGTGTAATTAGAGTTCTCATGAAAGACTCTGTATTGTTATAGCAATAGAGGCACATGGTAGTCTCATCATCAATGATGTTAACTAGTTGAAATACTAACCAGGGGTGTAACACTTGCTGGTTCAAAGCTTGAATGCTTAACCAAGACAATAAGGATTACAAAAGCACGAGAATCTGAAATTTTTGGTTGTTAAATCGTACAAGGTTCGAATCATGCAAACAAAAATTAATCGCACAGGTTTAAAAGGTCAACCGGAATAGTCATTACGTTAAAATTGGAAGTCATTAGTTTGAAAATTAGGAAGGCTTTTCACTAACATTACTTCAGTAGGGAAGATCATGTTTGCGGTGGGGTAGGCAGTTCGTGCGTTCATAACGAGGCTGTTGGCAAAAGAAATATCAAGGAGCACAAGACCAGAGAGAGAAACTACATAAGAGTTTCCTACCCAAAATATATGCTCCAGTGCTTGAGGTATATACTTCATTCTTTAGTTTATCCAATGTTGTTCGGGTATTCGCCTGGTTAAGGATTTTTAAGTTGTCTCACAATCGCAAAAGTTTAAGGGATTGATGTGGTAGATAAGGTCGTACGAGTAGAGTTAAGATTCAAGATGAATAAAAAACCATTCAAAGATTTTGTCAAGATTATTCCTAGTCAAGAAAAACTTTTCATCAAAGTACACGAGTGAAAATTTGTCCCCTCAAGACTAGCATTCATAATATGTTTCAAAAGAGATCTCGAAGGGATTAGAATCAATATATAGGAGAGATAAGATCATGCATGATAACGTTTACAAGGATAGATGACCTCGATCATCTGGTTGAGTTCAACATGTTCACCATCCAATGCCACGAGGAGAAAATAAATTTTTTTACAAGAATTTAGTCTCAATACTACCATTAGCTTGCCTCGTAGGATTCTCTAGGATTTCTATATACTGCGAATTACATTTACGTGTGCACATGTAACTGTGATTTACTTTATATGATCACTCTAGTTCCTCTTACTTCATCTACCATGTATGGTGGAGTACATATGAAATATCCACAATGTGGGTATCAGGAATGTGGTCACCAAACCATGGTTATCTTGACCAGAATTTGTTAAAAGGACAAGTTTCAAGGACAAAATGTTCTTTTTACTTGGAATGACCCACCCGAAGCGAGTCAGCCAGAATTTTAGCTCAATAGGATTTGGATAGGATTTATCATGCATACCAGCTTGATCATAATCCGGTACATAAAGAGAAAACTTTAGTTGACCCACATCAGGTACTGTCGAGATTATAATAGTTGTTCCCAAGTTGTGTTATCTCGACATACAATGTGATAGAAATGAGAAGTTGAGGATCTTAAGAGATCAGAGCAAATGTGAAAACGATCAATAATGAAAACAGATTTAAGTATCCCCATGAGAAACCACTTGAATCCACACAATGCTGCCACTACTGAAGTTGAATGATTGCACTATTAACACGTCACGATTACGTTCCATGAACATGAGAGTAGAGCAGTATATGCAATGCATGTATAACAAGTACCTCCTAAGTTATAGGAAAGGTTTAAGAACAGGAAGAGGTATCACACCACCTTCTTAAGTAAGCACTCACCCATTGTCAGGGTACTACGCCCAGTCCTTTAGTCTAGAATAATCCCGAGCTGCAAACAACTCATCGAGAGTGAAGATGTGGTCCTCTGATCTGATTTGACGTCTCGTCGTCCATGAATTTTACACAAGAGGTACACGACTCAGAGAGGTTAAGGAAAATGACTCAAGAATGACCGGCTCCTCGCCGAGAGTATAAGGGGATTGGATAATGTAAACAACATATCGTAAACCAGGTGCGTGTAGGAGTGAGTATCACGATGCATGGGAAAAAAGTTTAAGTGTAACTAATTAAAAACAGTTACAGTATACGACGAGTCTTAGTTTGCTGTAACCAAGGGCTCTGATATCAATCTGTCACAACCCAAAAAATCCGCGCGCGAAATACCTCCGCAGGGAGCGTGACAAACTAGGATCGTAGTCCATTAGTTACACCAAACGACCAGTAATTAATAAAAAAAAACCG
The DNA here is from genome assembly GCA_039602395.1 of Deinandra increscens subsp. villosa. NCBI lineage: Eukaryota > Viridiplantae > Streptophyta > Magnoliopsida > Asterales > Asteraceae > Deinandra > Deinandra increscens. Next base: position 25,858,978 of record JBCNJP010000012.1, on the reverse strand, counting down.
TTTCATATATCATTTAAATATAAATTCATAGTTTTACAAATACGAAACTGTAATTACAATAAAAGTGCTTATGTAAAAACGTTGTCACCCAATGTGACACTAAAGGTGTTTCAAAGACTCATGCATGCATACTCGTGATACTCGAACATCTACAACCTGAGAAATAACATGCTAAAAAGTCTCAACCCAAAGGTTGGTGAATTCACAGGTTTATCAGTTCAAAACATTTCAAGTTAAGTGAGCATAATCACAAATATATATATATATCAGATAGCTAGCTAGGCTATAAACATGAAACTTTGCATGTGATGGTCACTGAAGCTGATAGTTGTTTATAGTTTGCCTTGTTGCGTTAAGGACGAATATAACACCCGTTCAATATCTGATCGTGTCAGCGCGACTGACCCAGGTAGGGTTTGTCAAACCCAGTAGTACTACAATATATTTCCCGCTATCATTACCAATACTAACGGTATCATGGGAAGGACTTTGTTGTCTAGTGTGCCTCAGTAATCGAGTGATATGTAAAAGTCTAATTATCTCAGTTGTGTAAATCATGCATGTTAATCTCCCCCAACATGATTTAAAATAGTAAAAAGGGTCCGTGGAACTCACCTTTGGGTTCACAACAATTCCATATAAATAACAACGACAAGTGGAAAAATAGCAGTTCTTGTGTAATCTACCAAGCACCTAACGAGCATATGCACATAAGTGTGTGTTCAATTGGAGACGACTAAGTCTAGACCGACGGTGAAAATTAATAATGTCAAACGACGACATGACGAAGATAATAAAGTCCAACCGAGTCGAGAATGGCACATAACCAAAATCATTATGATTACGAAAGTTGATGAAAAATATATTATTGACCAATAATACACGTCCATGAAATCAGATGATAAAAATATGTGTATTAATTTATATATATACATAACAAAATATACGATTATATCTTTATAAAATCTTTATATATATATATATATATATATATATATATATATATATATATTCAGCGCTTAAAATTATTAATATTATAGTGATGATAGATGTACTATTTATTTATGTATATTTCAGGATAAAAAGTTTGTAAAACTGCTCGGTTTATAATCCCTATTACTATATATAAACATATTTTCTAAACGTCTCCAGTTTTATTATATATAATTCATTTTGAATTCTTTGACTAAATATATATATATTTTTCTTTAAAACTATGTTTAATCCAAAATAAAGAAAAATTCAAGATAACAAATCAATAAAAAAGTATACGGGTTCAAAATAACATATAGATAACAAGACCTTCATGCTCGATGAGTGTAATTAGAATTTTCATGAAAGACTCTGTATTGCTATAGCAATAGAGGCACATGGTAGTCTCATAATCAATGATGTTAACTAGTTGAAATACTAACCAGGGGTGTAACACTTGCTGGTTCAAAGCTTGAAAGCTTAACTAAGACAAGAAGGATTTCAAAAGCATGAGAATCCGCAATTTTTGGTTGTTAAATCATACAAGGTTCAAATCATGCAAACAAAAATCAATCGCACAGGTTTAAAAGGTCAACCGGAATAGTCATTACGTTAAAATTGGAAGTCATTAGTTTGAAAATTAGGAAGGCTTTTCACTAACATTACTTCAGTAGGGAAGATCATGTTTGCGGTGGGGTAGGCAGTTCGTGCGTTCATAACGAGGCTGTTGGCAAAAGAAATATCAGGGAGCACACGACCAGAGAGAGAAACTACACAAGAGTTTCCTACCCAAAAGATATGCTCCAGTGCTCGAGGTATATACTTCATTCTTTAGTTTATCCAATGTTGTTCGGGTATTCGCCTGGTTAAGGCTTTTTAAGTTGTCTCACAATCGCAAAAGTTTAAGGGATTGATGTGGTAGATAAGGTCGTACGAGTAGAGTTATGATTCAAGATGAATAAAAAACCAGTCAAAGATTTCTTCAAGATTTTTCGTAGTCAAGAAAAACTTGTCATCAAAGTACACGAGTAAAAATTTGTCCCCTCAAGACTAGCATTCATAATATGTTTCAAAAGAGATCTCGAAGGGATTAGAATCAATATATAGGAGAGATAAGATCATGCACGATAACGTTTACAAGGATAGATGACCTCGATCATCTGGTTGAGTTCAACATGTTCACCATCCAATGCCACGAGGAGAAAAGAAATTTTTTTACAAGAATTTAGTCTCAATACGACCATTAGCTTGCCTAGTAGGATTCTCTAGGATTTCTATATACTACGAATTACATTTACGTGTGCACACCTGTAACTGTGATTTACTTTATATGATCACTCTAGTTCCTCTTACTTCATCTACCAGGTATGGTGGAGTACATATGAGATATCCACAATGTGGGTATCAGGGATGTGGTACCTAAACCATTGTTATCTTGACCAGAATTTGTTAAAAGAGACAAGTTTCAAGGACAAAATGTTCTCTTTACTTGGAATGACCCACCCGAAGCGAGTCAGCCAGAGTTTTAGCTCAATAGGATTTGGATAGGGTTTATCATGCATACCAGCTTGATCATAATCCGGTACATAAAGAGAAAACTTTAGTTGACCCACATCAGGTACCGTCGAGATTATAAGAGTTGTTCCCAAGTTGTGTTATCTCGACGTACAATGCGATAGAAATGAGAAGTTGATGATCTTAAGAGATCAGAGCAAATGTGAAAACGATCAATAATGAAAAGAGATTTAAGTATCCCCATGAGAATCCACTTGAATCCACACAATGCTGCCACTATTGAAGTTGCATGATCGCACTATTAGCACGTCACGATTACGTTCCATGAACATGAGAGTAGAGCAGTATATGCAATGCATGTATAACAAGTACCTCCTAATTTATAGGAAAGGTTTAAGAACAGGAAGAGGTATCACACCACCTTCGTAAGTAAGCACTCACCCAATGTCAGGGTACTACGCCCAGTCCTTTAGTCTAGAATAATCCCGAGCAGCAAACAACTCATCGAGAGTGAAGATGTGGTCCTCTGATCTGATTCGACGTCTCGTCATCCATGAATGTTCCACAAGAGGTACACGACTCAGAGAGGTTATGGAAAATGACTCAAGAATGACCGGCTCCTCGCCGTGAGTATAAGGGGATTGGATAATGTAAACGATATATCGTAAACCAGGTGCGTGTAGGAGTGAGTATCACGATGCATGGGAAAAATGTTTAAGTGTAACTAATGCAAAACAGTTACAATATACGACGAGTCTTAGTTTGCTATAACCAAGGGCTCTGATATCTTTTCTGTCACACCCCCCAAAAATCCACGCGCGAAATACCTCCGCAGGGAGCGTGACAAACTAGGATCGTAGTCCATTAGTTACACCAAACGACCAGTAATTAATAAAAAAAACCGTTTCGTATATCATTTAAATGTAAATTCATAGTTTTACAAATGCGAAACTGTAATTACAATAAAAGTGCTTATGTAAAAACGTTGTCACCCAATGTGACATGGCTTATGCAAAGACACTAAAGGTGTTTCAAAGACTCATGCATGCATACTCGTGATACTCAAACATCTGCAACCTGAGAAATAACATGCTAAAAAGTCTCAACCCAAAGGTTGGTGAATTCACAGGTTTATCAGTTCAAAACATTTCAAGTTGAGTGAGCATAATCACTAATATATATATATATATATATATATATATATATATATATATATAGGGTTAGGTTCAAATGAGAACTTTTTCTTTTGAGAACCATTCTGAGCACTAATTTTCAGGGGGAAGCATTCAAATTCATGGGGGGATTTCCATATATATAAACTAGTGGCTTATAATGGTTCTCAAAATTTCTCAAACCAAATTGGTTCTCAAATGATCCTCTCCCTATATATATATATATATATATATATATATCAGATAGCTAGCTAGGCTATAAACATGAAACTTTGCATGTGATGGTCACTGAAGTTGATAGTTGTTTATAGTTTTCCTTATTACGTTAAGGACGAATATAACACCCGTTCGATATCTGATCGTGTCAGTGCGACTGACCCGGGTGGGGTTTGTCAAACCGAGTAGTACTACAATATATTTCCCGCCATCATCACCAAGACTAACAGTATCATGGGAAGGACTTTGTTGTCTAGTGTGCCTCAGTAATCGAGTGATATGTAAAAGTCTAATTATCTCAGTTGTGTAAATCATGCATGTTAATCTCCCCCAACAGGATTTAAAATAAGTAAAAAGGGGCCATGGAACTCACCTTTGGGTGCACAACAATTCCAGATAAATGACAACGACAAGTAGCAAAATAGCAGTTCTTGTGTAATCTACCGAGCACCTAACGAGCATATGCACATAAGTGTGTGTTCAATTGGAGACGACTAAGTCTAGACCGACGGTGAAAATTAATAATGTCAAACGACGACATGACGAAGATAATAAAGTCCAACCGAGTCGAGAATGGCACATAGCCAAAATCATTATGATTACGAAAGTTGATGAAAAATGTATTATTGACCAATAATATACGTCCATGAAATCAAATGATAAAAATAGGTGTATTAATTTATATATATACATAACAAAATATACGATTATATATTTATAAAATATTTATAAATATATATATATATATATATATATATCAATATAGATTCATCGCTTAAAATTATTAATATTATAGTGATGATAGATGTACTATTTATTTATGTATATTTCACGATATAAAGTTTGAAAAAGTGCTCGGTTTGTAATCCCTATTACTATATATAAATATATTTTTTAATATATATATATATATATATATATATATATATTTCTTTAAAACTATGTTTTATCCAAAATAAAGAAAAATTCAAGATGGCAAATCAATAACAAAGTTTACGGGTTCAAAATAACATATAGACCAATCGGTGATAGGTTTTGGATTAAAGAAGTTCGCAAAATAGGGAATAAAAATAAAACAACAACACTTGAAGGTCACCAGATTCAAACCTATGACCTCTGGCTCCCCAAACAGCACCCTAACCACTAGGCTAGAGGCTGTTATTGATTACCATTTTTAAAAAAATGGTTTTATGCATGTAATGGACTTTGAAATCTGATTACAGAAAATGCAATAAAAGAAAGGGGACAACCGGGATTTGAACCAGGGACCTTGCTGTTAATAACCAGAACCCAAACCACCAGGCTACTCGATCCGTTTGTGTAATAACCAAGAAAACATGTTATATAACTATGACGGGTCGGGTATCTTCTTCCCCACATAAAATCCTATGTACGTATCTCCATAAACGGCTAAAAAAACAATATACAGAGACTTCAAAGGGAGGAATCAGAGGTAGTATGATCGACTACAAACCAAAACAAAGTGGGTTTTAAGATTACCTCGGATCTGGGTGAACTCTGAACATGAAACGGTAACGATGAACACGATCTGGAACACGAACCGACGACGAAATGGATCCATTGTGCTTCAGAAGCTACTGTGTTTAAGGTAGGATGGTGACACCAGTCCAGTGGTGGTGCAGTTCCGGGCACACACAATGGTGAACAGAAAACAACCTCTCAGAGGTGGGTGGTCAGATTTCCTACAATGGTTGACGAGAGGGAGCAACAAGAGCAAGGGTTTAATCCGATGTGGCTTACGGTGTAAATGATTGGAATAAGATCAATTCAATTAAGTGTTTGGCTAAACATAACCGATGATGCTCTTGATGCGGGATTAAATGAGGGACGGTTACCGAAACAAGGGACGTCCGACGGTTCTTGGCTCCTTAAAGCGACCATGATCATTTGATGGTATTAGTCCCTCAGAATTTTACATGATAGGGAGCTCAAGTTTCCTTAATGGCAGGATAAGTCCTTGAGTTGATTAAATAGAAAACAACTTTGAGAAAAATACAGAATTAGTCCTTCAAAGTTTATAAATCTCTAACGAACTCCAATGGAGTTAACGGGAGTAATTTGACGATGAATATACGCGTGCATGTGCAAATATATTTAAGGTATATCATTTTTTAAATATAATCCTTGATTATCCACATAAAATCATGAATGTAGTTTCATAAATATGTACTTTGAGTTCACATAAAATGATGAATCCGAAATAGTAACAATACGTGTAAACTCCCATAAAATAATAGAAACGTCAGGTGTAACCACGTGACACATTGCCACATAAAATAATAGGATATAATGTGTGTGTATATATATATCATATAAAATCATAAGTTTAGTCGTCACATAAAATGATAAAACGTTCACATGAAATCACAGCATATGATTTACATATAATCATAGAATATCAAAGAGCATATGATTTACATATAAAATGATTACACAAACCCTAATTTCTAAGGTCAACACAAGTCAAACATATAAATGCTCACACAACATTTAATACAGTTTATATTTATTTAATTCCAAAAAGGGCCTGAAAAGACGGATTGTCACCCACACGAATATATCAACGTGTTCATCCCTACAATCGACGTTGAGAAAGGAATACATTACAACAACCAAAAAATCTTCCTGTTTAGGCAGTTCCACTTTTCATGGGCCAATTAAGATCAAACTAAATAAGTATTCATTAAGACAAATACTCTTGTGGTTTTGTATGCGCGAGAAGGGATGGAAACAATTTTCATTTCTTATACCAGACCACGAATGCGTACACTAAAGGTCAACGAAAGCGTAGGAAAATGTGTAACAGATCTAGTTTAAAAGAGGATTTTCGTTGGCACAAAGCTGGTAAGACAAAGGCCATATTCAAGAATGGAGCTCAAATTGGATGGAAAAAGATACTGTTCTTTATGGAACTGCTTTTGGGGGATCAAAACCCTGTAAAATGAATTGGGTAATGTATCAGTACCATATGGGAACCAATGAAGATGAATAGGACATAAGTATTGGATCCCAGAACTCTAATGATTGATGCTTCAGATCCACTACGACCGGGAATGACCATACTTTGATGTTGACCAGATGTAAGAAATCACCCATTGTTAATCCACTGCAGAAGAGGCAAGGTATGATCATATATGACATGCTGTCATATTTATATTCTTTCTGTATTTATATTTCCATGCATGTTATTAATCTTATTGTTATTTCTTGGTTAGTTTAATCAGAGAGCTCATAATAACTTGGTTAGTTCCCCTGGCTAAATTTACTCTATATATAATGAAGGTTTCTATAGCATCATAAAAGCTTATGTTGGATTTATGCAGTGCTACAAATTGGAGATATGATGCTAAGCAATTTGTGAAGAGACTTCCTAATAAAGTAATCATTCACTGTGAGTTTTTTTATTTCTTAAAATTTATAAAATATATATATCTTTATCGTACTTTTATATAAATTCTTTATGATATATAAAAATATGCATGAGAATATGGAACATTGAAGAAGTTTTAAATTTACGTGTTTGTCTAATTTCGTGTAGGATGGAGCTGGTGCAACTAAACATGAAGCTTTATTGGATGGAGTTGCTGCTACTAAACATGAGGTTGCTATTGAAATTAATTAGGTTGATAGGGTGATTACCTATTGTTACCTTAGACATGAATTTTGGAGTATTTGTTAGTATGTATGAAACATATTGTTTTGCTATATATGAAATGCATTGTTTTGCTATACATGTATTTTATTTTACATTATCAGATTGATTATCATTTAATATAGAAATTAGTGATTCTATAAAAAAAATATTTCTTTTTTAAAATCCATGACGCGCAAAAATGCGTGTCATATACCTTTATGATGACAACTTCCTTGACGCTCATTTTATGACACACGTTTATGACGTGTATTTTTGCGTGTCATCATTCGCGCTTCATAAAAGGGATGAAGCGAATTTTGCGCATCAAGAAGCCTCTTGACATGGCCTTCCATGACGCGCAAATGCGCATCATCTGGCACCTTTCTTAACACGCATTGCGCATCAAGAAAGCTGTTTTTTGTAGTAGTGAAAGATTGCACATCATTTGGTTTCTCATTATATAAACCCACATTGTGACTAGTTTTAAGCTCCAGGAGCATCACAATGTGGTTTAGATCCAAAATTAGTAAATAAACAACAAGGTTAACATGTTAAGGTTCATCATTTTCATAGATTAAAGTTTAGGAAGTAAGATAATCATCAAGACTTGTATGGGTTCCATTTGGGTGTTTAAAATGTAAGAAATCAAGAAAGAAGTTAAGGTGGAGCTTACAAGAGGTTAAAATCTTGATGATTCCTAGTTACACCCTTGGATTCCTTCAAGAAAAGATGATGAAATGGGGGTGATGGATCTTCGGTTGGGTGGTGGTTACGACTGCCGTGAGCAAGGAAAAAGGTGGCGGTGGTTGTGGTGGCTGAAGGTGAGGGTGGCGGTAGTTGAGGGTGGCCGAAGGTGAGAGTGGCAGTGGTTGTTTGGGAGCCGAAAATAGGAGGATGAGAGGGAGAGGTGAGTGAGTTTGTGTGGTGAAAGCTTGAGATTTACGAGTGTCTTGGTTTTTATTAAAACCTTAGGTTAATACACAAATCTTAGGAGTTCTTACTACATGCCAACCCATAGATGACTTGATTGGTATCTAAGTTTAATTAGGCTTATATGTATTAGGAGGCTCTAGCTTAGTTAGTTTTTATAAAAATTACATGGAAATTACATTTCTAGTTCAAGAGGTAAGAAGTTTTTATTAAAAACCAAAAGGTGATGGGCTTGGTTTATTGGGTTGCGCCGAATCATATAAATATATAAAGAGGGAGTGGGCCAGCAGTGAGCCCAAACGAGAAAGAGGGGTAGCTTGGGCGGGGGGGGGGGGGGTAGGCTGGGTATTCGGGTCTCTGGGTTGGGTTGTCGGGTCGAGTTCCAGGCTCGGTTAGTTTGTTTTGGGTTATTAGGCCGAGTCGGGCCCAATTTGGTGCTACAAGTCCGGGTTGAAATATAAATGATTCACATTGAACGATCCGGGTTCTTCTAAATAGGTCTTGATGAACACCGATGATTTTTATTTTATTTGATTATGAAAACAATAATAATTTGATGTCGGTTAATTATTTATATAAGGTTTCGCGTAAAAGACTTTTGTACGCGAATGGGAGATAAATAATTTGTTGATTCACACGTTTCAAGCTTGATTATTTTATGACATCAAAACTAAATAAAGTTTTAAAAAAGATCGCTTAAAATGTTTGACAAGGGTCGGTGTATTATTTTATGATACCGGGTTAAGAAAAATATAAAAAGTCATTTTTATATTAGTTTTTCTTATTGTTAAAATTTCATAATTTACTTATTGAATTTTCTTATTGTTACGGGTAAATTTTCCAATACAAATGTGAGAATTGTTAATGATTGATTTAGCATTCATAAACGTTATATAATGATCATATTAATTCAAGTAATTACATGGATATATATATATATATATATATATATATATATATATATATATATATATATAAATAAACAGTCAAAGTAACGAGATGACCTTGATTTTTGGACGGGTTGTCACATTCTTCCCCAGTTGGAAGGATTTCGTACCGATGGTGGAGGCAACATTATTAAACATACGGGGATATTTCTGACGCATCTGGTCCTCGCGTTCCCAGGTGTATTCTAGACCTTCTCAAGAGTTCCATCATACCTTAATGATGGCAATGCGACTCTGCTTAAGTCTTTTGACCTCACGGTCAAGGATCTCTACAGGTTCTTCCATGAAGTGAAGGGTCTCATCAACTTGGATCTCTTCAAGTGGAATGATAAGTGATTTATAAGATAGGCACTTCTTCAGGTTTTCAAAAGGGCGACTTGCATCTCTTCAAGCGGAATGTTAAGTGATTTATAAGATAGGCACTTCTTCAGGTTTTCAAAAGGGCGACTTGGATCTCTTCAAGTGATTTATAAGATAGGCACTTCTTCAGGTTTTCAACTTGGATCTCTTCAAGTGGAATGATAAGTGATTTATGAAAAACATTATGAACGCTACTCAATTCTGGTGGCAGTGTAGTTTGTATGCGACTCACGCGATCTTTTCTAGGATTTCAAAAGGGCCAATATATAAGGGGCTAAGTGTTCCGCACTTACTAAACCTTATGACATCTTTCCATTGGGATACCATTAGCATAACACGATCTGCTTCTTGAAACTCTAGGGGTTTGTGGCGGTTATCGGTGTAGCTCTTTTGGCGTTCTCTGGCAGCCTACAATCGGTTCTTAACTTGGAATATCTTCTCAACTGACTGTCTCTAACTTTAGTCCAGCAGAGGGGCGATCTGCACTTTCTTCCATACAGGGCCTAGAATGGGGCGGTCTGGATACTTGTGTGATAACTGTTGTTATAAGAAAATTCCGCAAGTGGCAAATGGTCATCCCAACCATTTCCAAAGTCGATTACACGAGCATGCAACATGTCCTCCAATGTTTGGATGGTCCTTTCGCTTTGTCCAATCGGTCTGAGGATGATAGGCAATACTCATATCGAGGCGAGTACCTAAAGCTTTGTGGAGCGATTGCCAAAATCCCGATGTGAATCGACTAGCTTGATCGGAAATGATGGAGATGGGCACGCCGTGTCGGATACAATCTCTTTTAGGTACATTTTGGCAAGTCAATCCAATCTATTTCTTTTATTGGGAGGAAGTGTGTGGATTTTGTCAGTCGATCGATGATAACCCAGATAGTATCACTACCAGAGCGGGTCTTAGGTAGTTTTGTGATAAAATCCATGGCTGTACAACCCCACTTCCACATCAGGATTTTAGGTTGGATAAGTAGACCTGAGGGTTTTTGGTACTCATCCTTGACCTTTAAACATAAGTAGCCATTTCAGCCTTCATGTTGGGCCACCAGAACTGTTCCCTTAGACCATGGTACATTTTATTAGCATCTTGATGGAAGGAATATCTGGATATGTGTGCTTCATCCAGGACTATCTTCCTCACATTTCCATAGGAAGGCACCCAAATCCTATTAATGAAGTATCTGGTTCCATTGGGCTTCTCTATCAGTTGCTTCTCCATGCCATGCAAACCTTATTCCTTCAAATTTTCTTCTTTATGGCATTCGAGTTGAGCATCACTGATTTGTGATGTGCGTTTGTATAGATGGTCATACGTAGAGCTCGGATTCGAAGCGTTTTAACGCGTTCCTTTCTGCTTAAGGCATCAGCTACAACGTTAGCCTTGCCTGGGTGATAACGAATCTCACACTCGTAGTCATTAAGCAGTTCAACCCAACGACGTTTCCTCATATTCAACTCTTTCTGATTAAATATGTGCTGAAGGCTCTTATGATCAGTGAATACGGTGCATTACATTCCGTTGAGATAATGTCTCTAGATTTTGAGGGCGAATACAATAGCTCGAAGCTCCAGGTCGTGTATTGTGTAATTCTTCTCGTGAATCTTCAGTTGTCGAAAGGCATAGGTGATAAATTTCTCTCGTTGCATTAGTATGCAACCCAAACCTTGGTGTGAAGCATCACAATATACTACAAAATCTTCATGCATTAGTAATTTTCATTAAGAAACTTACTTGTAGAAGACCAGGATCAAAAGTAGCCCAATCTTTAACGACCTTGGCACTATTCTCTCCATGTATAATATTCAAACAAATACAGTTCTTAAAAGCACAATACATCTCATCTTTGAACATCATTAAACATGGCCCTGGTATAGATGCGTGCAGTTTGTTCTTTAAGAACAAATTCAGTCAACATGTCAGGGAATGCATATCTAGAATCATGGTCGTTTTTTTATGAGTGTGCCTTTGAATCTCAAGAGAAGCTTCATAATGGTTGAAAAATTCCAAAAGTATCCTTAGCGAATTTGTCACCTTAGAAAAAAAATGATTCTCACTCTTCGATCTTGATGTTGTACGCATAAGCCCAGACATCCACTCATCTTGAAAATAAGCAGGAATCCACATAGATCTCATCTCAAACATATCTCTTAGCCACTTGTTAGATATCAAATCATTATCACTCATCAGTTTTTCCCACTTCGAATCAAACACATCAGGGTCAATGGAATCTATCGATACAATGCTACAAATGGCATCTTTAAAAACATCATCATTACACAAAGCTGTCCCAACCTTTAAAACAAATTGAAAATTAAAACTCAAGAAATTATCATGTATAACACATTTGGTTTTATAATCACGCAAAAACTTGTTAAATAATAACGCACTTTATCTTAAAATCACGCAAAAGTCGATATATAATAATGCAACTGAATGGCCTAAACTTATAAAACGAACCTTATTGGTAACTTTCTTCATTATGTGCCACATACGCAATCGATGCCGGAACTCGTGGAAAATACTTTCAACTGCTATCTTCATAGCAGAGTCTTGATATGTCACAACAACCTTAGGCTGAGCTCCAAAAGACTTCAAAAACATTTCAAGAAGTTACTTATATGAATCGGTTGTCTCAAATGAGAACAAACCGGCACCAAATGAAACATTATGAAAATGATTATATATTCCAGTAAAAGGCACAAAAACCATCTTTTACCTATAAATAAAAATATAAGACAAAAAACATATGTTTATAATCATTTTATCACGTAATATATAATTCTTATCATGCATGTTAAACTACAAATCACACACGATCAAATAAATTATCACGCATTATGCATTAAAAACAGAAACATATGGAAAACGTACTTGTTTGTATTAAAAGTGGCATCAAAAGAAACAATTTCTCCAAAAGCTTGATAGTTGGCCTTAGATTCACCATCAGCCCAAAACATTCAGTTAGTTTCTCATCATTATCAACTGTGAACTCAAAAGAATAGTTAGGAAGATAAATTTTCTTGTTGAGCATCCTTCTCACAACCATCTCAACAACATATTCGTAAATATAAAAGTTTAGGTCCCTTTTGAAGTTCTTACATTCAACCACAGTCGCACAAACATTTTATAACCCTCCGTATTTTTTACTCATCATGGTAAATACTTTAACTGGACCAAGGTTTAATAACAACGGATCATAAATCAATGATTCTTAAACTGTTGTTATACTCCTGTTTGAGTAAAAAAATAAATGTCTTCTTGTCCAACAAGGTAGTGATTGTGCAGCTCCACGAACTTATGCGCTTTGAATGTTAAACCACATTGGAAGTATACACAATATGTGCAAGACAACCAGTCCACATAGAATACTTTTTCCTAGGTTTTACCTTCTTTTTACCCTTACCAGAAACACTACTTGAATCGAACTTCTTAAATGGCTTGCTTCCTTCCTTGGAACACCTATAATGCTTGCCCTTTATAACACCACAAATCTCATATTAGGACCCTCTCATAACACGATTGACATACTCATAATAGAATCCTCAGCTTCTTTTAATGACGCAAAATCATTTCCTCTTCAGGTTTTATTAACAAAGTACACACAGAATCCTGACTGTTTGGCATACTCATAATAGAATCCTTAGCTTCTTTTAATGACGCAAAAATCATTTCCTCTTCAGGTTTTATTAACAAAGTAACTGATGGAATAGAACTTTCTTCACGTGAAAAATCTTCATAGACATACATAAACAAAATCACGCAAATAATAAAAAACTAATCACGCAACCATATATACATATGCTTTTGACTGAACCAATTATAATAATCACACATCTATATGATCAAAATCACACAAATATACTGTTATACATCACGAAAATATATCAGTTACACATCACACAAATCATAAAAACTAATCACGCAACTATATATACACATGCCTACATATGCTTGTTGCGACATTTCTGAAACCCGGATGCCCGATTTTAATCCATTTTGTAATCCAATCATGTGATTGATAAAAATAAAAGGGTTATGTTCGATTTTGATGTTTTATACTTAATCTTATGATATTGGATCCATTATTATGTTCGTTGATCGATTTGATGTTCGATTTATCACTATTTCAGATTTTATCGCGAACGCGATGTTGTTTACGTATTACCGGGTAACTCGAGCAATCTAAAAATGTATGAGGCTTGGGTGTAATACTATTTATGCACACATGTAAATACAAGTGAAGATGTTCGAAGGTTCGAAGTTTAAAACGCAAACGACGAAGGTTCGGTAAATTTCACGCGATTTTGATTTTAACCGGGAGATAACGATTTTAAGTGTCGTATGTAAGATTTGTCATATTTATCAGTCATATGATCACATATGATGTCACAAGTCATCACGCATTAAATCAAGTCATGAAACATAGGTGATTTGACCAAAAGTGATACGTACGCCAAAACCGTCCAAAACACGCAATTTGACCAAATTTGTGCATTTCTATGAGCTATGTGACGTATTTATATTCGTTTCGTGTGGATTTAATGTGGTTAACATGATGGGATAATGAATTGGGTAATTTGGGTAATAACGACACCCAAAAACATAAAAAGAACGAAGAACCGAGCACGAGAATCTAGGAATTAGCACAACATTTGTTCGCCATGACTTAGGCGTATCGCCTGATTCATATATGAGCCCCAAGCGATATGCTAGGTTTGGTATTTCCAGCAACACCCTAATTCGCCTCCTATAAATCCATCTTAAGCCTCCATGCTCCTCCATGTCACCCAAATCACTTCCAAACGACCAAAAACAACTGTAAACCCTAAATACCTCCACTTTCGAAGATTCCAAGCTCAAGATTGGTGCTTTATAGCCTAGATTGGTTTTGGTTTTCCTCTTTTCGGTATGTAATCTTAAAACCTTGCATATATCACCTTGAATCTTTCTCCTCATCAAGATCTGAACTTTATGTGTTTAATGGCTTGGATCTAGGCTATGATTGATAGATCTACGGATTTTATGATCAAATGTGCCATCTTTATGCTTAAAGTTTCCATCTTTCTTGGTTTTCATGTTGAATCTTCATAGATCTTTGATGTGCATGAGCTTTGATGTACAGATCTCCATGAAAAATGTCATCTTGGTTATGGATCTAGGTTGTTTACTTAAGAAATTATGATCGTGATGTAAATCTAGGGGTTTCCTGTAAAGACTTGGTTTTTATGCTTCAAATTGATGCGATTTATGCTAAGCATGCTCCATATGACTAGATCTATGGTTATGAACATAAAGCTTAGATTTTATGATGTAAAGTGACTAGATTCATATCATGCATGCTCCTAGCTAGTAGATCTAGTGATGTCTTGGTAAAGATTGGATTTTTATAATGTAATCATGCTCCAAATTGCTAGATCTAGGGTTTCTACATGAAATTGATCATCTTGATGCTATATCTAGGGTTTCCCCATGAAAGTTGACCGTTTGATGTTAAATCAAGAATGTTGCCAAGAAAATGATCATCTTGATAAATAGATCTACGATTTACCCATGTTAAAATGCTAGATTAATTATATTGCATGATGAATCCATGTTTAGACATATTAAGATAACTTTTGGCCAATTGATGTCTTTAATTGTATTGCATGAAAATAAATATTTATGTCAAATTATTATGTTAATAAATAGATAAACGAATACTTTTCTCATCGTTGACTTAGACTTAGGTTGGACCCTATTGATTGGTAAATCTCCCCCGTACGTATCACCATGTCAAGTCACCAACGGGTCATGTTTACAGTCGTGTCCGATGTATCGTTTCAAGTCATAAAGCCTTATCTATTTACTTATTTATTTATATATTTTGTTGTATCTCGATCGATCATCAAGGTGATATCCGGATTTGATTTCTTGTCCCTCTATCGTTGGTTTTCTCTATTCTCGTCACTGCTATCATGTGAGTTTTACTTTAATATTTTTGGGGTGTGATGTGTACTAATATTCAAACTCTGATTATAAATGCGTATTCTATGTTTGATATGTGTTTGAAACTTGTGTGATTTGTGATGATTAAATAATGAACGATGAATAATCAACACTGAATCATGATTGATGAACGTAATTATTAACACTTAAAAGATTGGGGTTACCGTAATAGATCTATTGTCCTGACAAGCCCACCTAGCCTGCCTGGTATTGGTGCCAGGTGATTGGAAGCCTAATTGTCAAGGGTTGGATTACGTTGACTTTATACTTTATGTCATAAGATACCAATATATTCTAAACTCATGAACACATGTTTTTTAATGATAAAATTGAAAAACCGAATCGTCCCGATCTAGTGATTTGTACACCGAAATTGAGATCGAAAGTTAACCGAAACTCAAGAACAAACCCATGTAAATTACACTCGTTTATAGCTCGAATTTGATCAATGATTACATGAATAGACTCGATTCTAGCTTCTAATCACGATCCTAGACTCAAATCTCTCTGAACAAGATGAAAAATTCCTCCCTCTAGAAATCGATTCTCAGGAAACGGTTATGGCGAACTCTACCTACGTCCAAACTCCAAACCATAATATATATATATATGAACTCTCTGTTCGGCCCAACTTCGGCTCCAGTTCGGCTATAGTTCAAACCTCCGATCTTCAGTTTGTATGACACCATATTCAAGTTATCGTATATATGTATATGAGAAATCTCATATACATATTCCAAATCCCTCAAGTATAGAGAATGAACACTTTGAACCCTCTAACTTGACTTAACTATTCTAACCTAATCAACTAACAAAACTAACATGACTAACTGATACACACATGACACACATATTTTGCACTAACAAACTCCCTCTTGATGTGTGTTATATCAGATCTTCCAACTCTTTGAATCTGTTGTTAGAAGATGTAGTGTAGGCATGGCAGGAACAGGAATTCTGTCAACTGAACCATTTGTGAAAGTATCCTTTGTTAGCTTGTCCTCTGACCGGCTAAAGGAATAAATCTTTGACAACTTCATAACCATGCTTGCAATCCATTCTGAGATCAGTATTTGAGAGGCTTTGATGATTTCAACTTGCAATCTTCAGAAGACAGAAGTGCAGTTTTTCTTTTCCAAACATAACTTTAATCTTGGAAGCAAAACTCCTCCTTTGGAGAAACCAAGACATTTAATTTTGAAAATTTTTGTTTATATCAAAACACACTGAAAATATTTTTGATTTTTCATAAACTGAAACGTAAATGCAATATAGAATTAAACTCTATTTTTGTTTTTGGTGAGAGAGGTCACAACATGAGATCATATCAGAAATAACGCATCATACACACTGCAATTTCAAAATACTAAGCTTGCAAGCCAAGCTGACTGAGAATACAACCATTTGGTTTATTTTAGCTAAATCAGGTCATTTTCTATAGCTTTCTGATATGAAATTAAGTGTATTTATCGAGCATAGATAACATGGTACCCACACAATCAGGAATACAGGCAATCCGCTTATTTCATATTTTTGTATTTTTCACAGAATTTGAATTTCAACAGAGATTTATTGTCCATGGTGTTTCATGCAAAAATAAAGCAGAACCCTAAACAAACAACAATCAGGTCGGCCGGTAGGCACGCAGAGAAAGTCCGATTGTTTAGGAAAATAAGAAATGTAAAATAAAGCAAAAGTTGTATAATCCAACAACAATTAGGTCGGTACTCACGTACATGCAGAGAAAGTCCGATGGATTATACGAAACACCAAAGAAAATAAAGCAGAACGTCAAACGAATAACGATCAGGTCGATCTTTAAGTCCGATCGTTTAATAAAATAAAGAAAATCAAACAAGTTGAAGTTTTTCAAAATAAAGAAAGCATACACCAGAACATCTCTTTATTCTGTTTTTGGTATTTTCTCATTTTATTTTGCCAGATATGCATAGTACCCATCATGATTTATAACCACAATTATCAAGCAAGCGTTATCTTTATATCATACTCGCATATATCAGACTACTCAACACATTCAATCAAGTCAAGCAAGTACCTACAACCTTTCTTTTCTACTTTATTCATGGCAGATAATGTATGTTGATGTACCATCATTTCTCACATGGTTGGATCAATTTCTCTTTTTAAGATTTTTCAATTTTTTCGTTTTCAATCTTTTATTTTTTTATATATTTTTCATAAAGGAAACAAACATCACACTAAACATCACACTATTTTTGTCTTTTTCAAATATTCTCCACCTAAAATTCAACAAACGCTATTTTTGAATTTTCCAAAATTTCTCCCCTTAAAGATATGAAAGAAAGTACAAAAAAAATTGATCAACCAACACGGATACCTCGGATTTTTAGATTTTGAAAAATCATTTTTTTTCCAAAAATGTTTGTGAAATATCAACTCTGTGAAGCGCTAACTTAAACAAAATACTCCACTATCAGCAACTTTGCAATCACTAATAGGTCTTCTTGAAGTACCCGCACACAACCTCAAACAACTTTTAGTTAAATATGGGAACCCAACTCGGCTTGGGTCGTCCCGTATCCTCAACAAAATCGTTTCCCGCCGAGGTTGCCATTTTCTGTTTCCAAGAACGAAATGGTTTAGACGATTTCGCCCGAGGCGAATCAGAACCATTTACATACCGTGACAAGTTGAAAACAATATAAAACAACTCACCAACTAACATTTTCTCAGATTTCGTATGACGTTGGTGATGTTGTCTAGGCCCATAGTAAGAAAAAACATTTGAGTAAGGCATTTTAAACTTATTCTGGAAAAAAATGTTTTTTTTTGAAAATTGTGGTGACCAATCATCATAATTTGAGGTTTTACCAACAACCGGCTTCTTATAAGCTGGCTGTCGTTGATTTTTCTAATTTTGGCTAATAGGTACCTCATTGAGAATTAATGAATCAGATGATGACGATCGATATGAACCACGTTAAAAAAAAATTCGAGTAGCACAATCACGAATCACATGCCCCATCTTGTTGTTGTAAAAGCAAGCTCTCATATCAGCCAACTTAGGAGATGACATGGATTCTGTTGACATTGTTGAATGTTGAGAAGAATCACTCTCTTAACGCTCTAACTTAGAATTCGTTGACAGAAAATCAGCATCAGGTTCACACAAGATATGATTCTTAAGTGGAATCTCCTTTTCTTTGTGAACCTTGATATCCTCCATAATTTCTTCTATCTCAAGCATGTCTTTGAGATCATTTCCAACATTAATATTCTCGTCTTTTCTTTCATATCCCAGACCATCATTTTTTTTAGATTTGTCTGGTACCGACTTAGGTTTCTCATGACCTTGTGAATTAAGTCGAGAAAACTCATCCTTGATGGCATTTAAATCATTTTTATTGGAAAGCAAAGATTCATCAATCACAATCTCCGAAAATTTGTTGACTTTCACTTTTCCTGAATTGCCGTCAAAAACCTTTTCCTTATCAAGCAATATGGAACTTGAAACAAATTTAGTTCTCTTGTTAGCATCAAAATTCTCTTCATTTTTCTTCTGCGACTTTGACTTTTTCTTCTCAGAAGAATTATCAGCAAACTTTGAATAATCATGAACTTCTTCCGTTGCTTTCAAAGTATTGATAGAATTTTCAATAACCACAGGAGGTGGAACATTTTTCAGAATAACATCACCAAATATTAGTTGAAAATTCTCCTTTTTGCACAAAAAATTTGTGAAAGACGATGAATTATTGAGGTTATGCAACTGTCTTTTGAAATCACGAACCTCAATCTTCATGTCTGCAATTTTCTTTTGCACTTCAGCCAACTCTTTTTGTGTTGCAATAAGTTCTTCTGTTTTTCTATTCAGAGTAAACTTTTCTCTTCTCAACTGATCATGAGCATCATATGTTTCTTGAACAACCTTTTCCTATCTTTGTTTATAAATCTCAACATTCTGCTTCAAAAGCTTGTTTTCACGAAGCAATTCTGCTTTAGCATCTAATAGCTTCGTGTTGTCCTCTTGATGACTTAATTATTTAGCAGTAAGATCAACAACTTCCTTTTCTACACCTTCAAGTTTGATCTTTGATTTTGCAAACAAATCATCAAAAACTGCAGCCATATCATATGTTTCTTTCTTCCATTTCTCAACTTCCTTTATCAAATCACCATTTGTTTCGGTTAGCTTTGAAACTTTTGCAATCAACTCCGCATTCTCATGCTTAAGCTTCAATTCATTCTCAGCAGCTTCACATTTTGAAGAACCATCTTTTTAAACTTCTTCAATTGAAATGTCTTTGTGTTTTGTGAACCTGGACATCCTCAAACACTTTTTCTATCTGGATCTTCTCCTTGTCATTTTGAATACCATTGACAAGTCTATCTATTTTCTGAAGAATTTTGTTCTCTTTCAATGCAATCCTTTCAGAGAATGTCAAAGATATGTCAGAAGATAACTTTTGAGTTGAAAACATCGTTGTTTCTTCCAGAATAACACCTTTTATCTTCTCGTTCTTGATCTCAAGCTTGACTTTCAATTCTGATACTTCTTTTGTCAAAGCATCAATTTTCTCTTTGTATAATTTTTCATCCTCCAACAATTTTTTGTATGTTGAATTCATATTCTTCAGATCAGCAAGCAAGTTTGTGTTTTGTTCTTGATAACTATCAAGTTTGGTAGTATATTCAGTACACGTTTTTGTCAGAATCTTACAATTTGCACAAGATTTAGATTTCTCAGTATCAATCTTCTTCTGGATTTATTCATTTCAGCATATTTCTGAGCAAGAACATCCCATAACATTTTAGAATCCTTGCAAGTCTTGAAGTGAGACAGTAATTCTTTTGACAATGCCATTGTGAGAATATCATAAGCTTTTAATTCTCTTTCATAACATACCCTTTCCTCAAATGAAAGATCTCTTTGAAATTTAGGAACATCATGCCAATCAGTCGAATATGAATAATTTCTATCAATCGCCTTCCAAAATTCATCAAAGTTAGCGTTGATAAAAATCTTAAAATCTTTTCTCCATTATTGATAATCTTCACATTTTAATAATTTGGGAACCACCGAACTCGCTTGAACTTTACTCTTTGTGATTACACCGAAAAAGTATTAATCATTGAATCTTGTACCTTGAACTTTGTGAAATTGGTGAATTTAAATCTTGAAGGCAAGTTTCAAAAAATATTTTTTGTATAATTGTTTTATGAAAGAACTTTGAGAAAAAAATGTTTATAGTTTTTGTTTTGTTTTAAGAAAAGAAAGTAAACAATGAAACATAACAAGGTAAAAAAAACACAAACGTGTTATGTTTGTTAACCGATTCAACAAACGCAAAAAATTTGCATTCCCAAAACAATCCAACAAACACAAAAAAAAAACTTTGTGTAAAAATTTTAAATTTTTTTATTTTATTTCAAACTAGTGACAATTTAAAAAAAAATTTGTTTTAGTTTGTTTAAGAAAAAGCTTTTATTTTTATAATAGTCTTATTAGTTTTTTTTTAAATATGTAACTATTGTAGTAACTTTCAAAAGTAGAGGGACTGGAATGAAAAATTATCAACAAAATGACAAAATAGTCGTATTATGGCCTCCCCCTTTTTTCTCATGTCCGTCGACTAAACTTCCGGCGAGTATGAGTTTTTCTGGCGAAAAACGTTTTTCCGGCTTTCACCAAACCATAAACTTCAACTGACCATAACTTTTGCAATTCTTAACGAAAATCGAATCCGAAAGTTGTGTTGAACTCGTATCGATGATATGAATCAAACTAGCACCATTGTTGATAGGTTTCGATGAGCTTAAAGCACCGAACGAAAGACCTCGGCGAATGAACAAGATGGTGAAGTTGTGATCTTCTCAAAACAACACCAAATTAAAAACGGATTGTTGCGTTAGCTTCCTGTGATCAAAACAAACTTGTAGCAACTGATTTCATACAAAATGATTAAGAATTAAGGAATTCACCATGGATGATCTAAAAGAACACTTAAACCTTCACTGTGCTATCCGATTTCACCAAATCTTAACCAAAACGAATTATGTAACTTGCTATAGAAACACCAAAGTAGGGCTGTGCAAAAAACTCAAAACTCGAAACTCGTTTGAACTCGCTTGAAAAATATTCGGAAAATGCTCGTTCGATTGTCTCTCTCTTTAAAAACGAACCGAGCGGCTCGGTTCGATTTGTAAAACGAACCGAGCGGGTTGGTTCGATTTGTAAAACGAAGCAAGTATGAGCATAGGTGCGCTCGCTCGATGCTTGCTCGTTTTGCTCGAATTATGTAAAAATATATATTTATATATATATATATATACATTTAATTATTAAAATTATATACTTTTATTGTTTATATATCAATTTTAATTTTGTTAAGATTAAAATTAGGATTTTGGTTTCCATTCTTCCAAAAATTCTTTGCAGCTTCAAGTTCTATTAATATTTGACTTCGGATGTAGGTTTAATACGTTAGTTTATCATTTTGTGGATCTTGAAGTTTTTTGTTTATGAATATATATGATTCATAGATAGATAAATAAGTGCTACGAAGGTGTTATGTTAGATCACCATCAACATTTAGGTCATTTTGTAAAAAATTTACCAACAAGACTAGTGTGATAGTTATTGGACAAAATGTGCTAAAATTGGAAACATGGATGAAGGTCTTATGTCAGATCACCACCCATCGTCACTTTCCTTTTTGTTCCGCAACGCTCGGAATTCGCTCGGCGATCGTTCGAAAAATACTCGGATCGAAAGTCGCTCGTTCGATTTTGGATCGGTTGAAAAAATGCTAGGTTCAGTTCGGTTCGGTTTGTAAACGAACCAAACACGAGTAAAGGTCCGTTCAGTTCGGTTCGGATCGTGAACAACCCTAGTCAAAAGTCAAGAAGTTTGACTTCCAAAAGTCAAATTCGATGAATTGATCAATTTAAGCTTCGATTTCGATCAGAAAACGATGTAGAATCACGGCCTTGATGCTCTCATACCAATTGAAAAACCTACTCGTCCTGATCTAGTGATTTTAACTCCGAAATTGAGATCGAAAGTTAACCGAAACTCAAGAACAAAAACATGTAAATTACACTCGTTTATAGCTCGAATTTGATCAATGATTACATGAATAGACTTGATTCTAGCTTCTAATCACGATCCTAGACTCAAATCTCTTTGAAAATCAAGATGAAAAATTCCTCCCTCTAGAAATCGATTCTTAGGAAACGGTTATGGTGAACTCTACCTACGTCCGAACTCCAAACCATAATATATAATATATATATTGAACTCTCTGTTCGGCCCAACTTCGACTCCGGTTCGGCTATAGTTCGGACCTCCGATCTTCAGTTTGTATGACACCAGATTCATGTTATCATATATATGTATATGAGAAATCTCATATACATAATCCAAATCCCTCAAGTATAGATAATGAACACTTTCTACCCTCTAACTTGACTCAACTATTCTAACCTTATCAACTAACAAAACTAACATGACTAACTGATACACACATGACACACATATTTTTCACTAATAAAAATTAAACCTATGATTACTCACCAACTATTTTTAGTTGACTCATTTATGTACATGTTGCATGTAATGCCGCTTGATTTCAGTTATCATCACCGTAGGTTGCATCGGCTTAGAGAGACCTTTAAATAAAAATAAAGACTTGTTATGATTATTTTGGATGTCTTTTAGATTGTTATTTCTGAATCATTTTTGAACTATGTTTTGTGTTATGCTATGAAATGGGCTTTAATTAAGAATATCGCAACATAATACTTAGTGTTGTGTGCATCTAGACAATCATCGCACCCCGACATATTCCGCCGTCGGTTGGGGTGTGACACTTGTGACTGAAACAATTATGATAATCATGCATCTATATGATCAAAATCACGCAAATATACTATTATAGATCATGAAAAGATGTTAGTTACACATCACGCAAAAATATAATTAATTATCGCGCATACAACACCAACTCCGAACATCATTCTAACGCATTACGTATCAAACTACAAAACACAGCAACAAAAAATGAATTACAAAAACAAACTCCTAAATCATGATTCAACAATTCAAAAACTCAAGCACCTAAACGATACAGAAAATTGATAAGGTTACAAATCATACCATACACATCTTCCATGATCTTGATGTATGAAAATGCGTCAACATTTCAATACTAAAACACTATCGTGATCTCAATATATGATAATGCTTGAACAAATTGAAAACGCAAAAACCAATCATCAATTCGTGATATCGATATATGAAACAACTTCAGAATAGTTATCAAAAGTTCTCAAAATTAAATAGTTCTCAAATGAACCTCCATATATATATATATATATATATATATATATATATATATATATATATATATATATATACATATATATGTATATATATGAGAAGGATCATGTAAAAACTATATCTTATTGCGAAAACCAAAAACCAATACTAAAGCATTTATAACTCGTTCATACGATAGAATTTTTCAAAAAAAACAAACTGCACCAAAAATCTTAGAACTATGTTATCTTATTTCTGAAAAAAAAAACTAATGTTTCGTAGTTTTTAATACTACACATGTATAGTACTAATGATAATGTTGCACATGTGTAGTATAACTAATAATTATACTACATATGTGTCGTATACACTAATAATTTTTTTTATAAAGACTGCACCATAAATCTTTGATGCGTGCAAAGATATATATATATATATATATATATATATATATATAGTCTGCAACACGACTTTTAGAATATATAACCTTACTGATTGTTTCTACCCATGCATATATAGGAAAGCGGACCTATCGTATGGTAGCTTGAAAGAATGACTCAGGGTCGACCTAAGGAAGCAATGGTGTAGTCATAGTAAACCTAGCTAAAATAAATAAGATTTTGTCACAGTTCCTAATGACTAGTAGTAAATGAAATAAGATAGAAATGATTGAAATGAGAGCTGATATGAAAGCAGATATAAGAAAAACAGAATTATAAAAGCAGATATCTTCTAAAACTGATCACCACTTCAGCATTACCCAAACTTGACATTGACGTATCGTAACTTAACTGTCTAAAGGAAACAGGGTCGCTAGACACTGGTTCTATAGTTATAACCACAACCACTATCAAGTATCCATGAATTAATGTCTTAGTTATAAGGCAGTAAACACATGACCTAATACCTAGGATCATAGACCAATCCTATTCTGACTAATCATGATGGACTAACATATTATAACCAATTCACATACCATCACATATGCACTACACCTAGTCACTTCACTAATCCTTTTAATACAAGACATGGAAGCTAAGGTTCATGACTAATTATAGAGACATACTTTAACCAAAATGGACTATTGAACATGCACAATCACCATTTCCTATCTAGGGCTCGTAAGAGTTCCTAAACACATATTTTGTGACAACCCTAAAACTTTTTGCTTTCTTTCCCCAGCGACGACAGCAACGACGACAGCTGATGCTGCGAACGCTACGACACAAGAATAATTTTCGGGACGAAAATTCCAATTTCAGGGGAATGATGTGACACCCGAGAATTTCAAGGTTAACTTCCGTTAGACAAACCCGTTAGTTACGTTATAAGTGTTAACTTAGTAACTAATGCATAACTAGGCCGAATACGCCCACGACCTTTGGTTGATCACCGAACCCGCCCATATGTGTTATGTGTTCATCATTGATTGTCTTTATGTGCAATGTGATTTAAATACATGACTTATTATTGTGAATAGCATGATTAATTGTAAATACTTGATTATGTGAAAACTTGCCCTTTTTGGTCGCCAGCGAAACTACTGGGCGAAACTATAGTGTCGCCCGGTAGCCAGCTAAGACAATCCAATATCACGAGACCAGAGCTAGTTTCGCCTGGCCAGCGAAACTGCCAGCGAAACTGGCTCCTGATATAAATAAACTTAATAAACCCTAGTAGCCTCATTTGCCTCATTTCACAACAAACACACACACACTCTTTTCTCCTGGAGATTCTGGTCAGTCGAGGTTCACACCGAGTTGTCGAGATCTCAGCCCCAAACCATCATCTACCAAGCTAGGAGATCGAACCGTGAGTCCCAAAAACTTCTATTTTGTGTTTTATATGTGTTTTCTTAAAAAGCATGACCAAACCTTCATGATATTGCTTGATCTTCTGTAAATATGCTTTAGGATGCTAGATCTATCTTAAAGTTGATGACTTTACGTTTAGAATCCAACCATGTTAGGGATCTAGATCATTTTGGTCATTTTAGGGTTTTGAACTTATTTTGGTGATTTGATGATGAAACTGCATGTAAACGTGTTAAAGTTGCTTGATTTATGTTGGTAAATGCCTATGAATGCTAAATAATGAATTGCATGTAAGATCAGAAGCTGTTAAGTTGATTTTTAGGCAAATCCGTATGTTTTTCGCGACCAGCGAAACTGTCTGTTCTCTGGGCGAAACTAAGTAGCGAAATTATGTCTCCTTCCAGCGACACTACCCAGCGAAACTATAGTGTCGCCGGGTAACCAGACCAGACCAACTCGAACGAAACTACCGAGCGAAATACCTGAACGAAAGTTCAAACCAGTTTCCCTGCGAAACTAGGCTAGCGAAACTGCGTCAGCAGTTTCGGGCGAAACTAGCCTAGCGAAACTGTGTTACCGGGCATTGCCTAGCGAAAGTGCTGCCCGTGCACCTAGCGAAACTGCCTAGCGAAACTATGCTAGCGAAACTAAGACCTGACCTAAAAACCAAACTTGTGAAATTTGCTTAAGTGTTATGCCATGACTTACATGATTATGCCATGATGAAACATGTTTGATATCTGATTTATATGAACCCTTGTTTATGATCAACCATTGGTGTCGTGTGTCGGTATGTCGAGTCATAGTTGCAACGTGCTATGTTATGGGCCATAGTGACGTTAAGTAAAGATTAGACACGAAACTAATACTTAAGACCTAAACGTGTTCTAGGTCTTCGTTAAGCAAACATAAATTGGATTACTTGAAGTGTAGCAGTGCAACCAAAGGTGAGTGTCACTAACTTGTTTACCGTGAGCCTGTTTGGGCCACACCGAATAGCTTAACGAAAAACAATGCTGATAAACTCTAGAGTGCTAGGCACCTACCAATGAACAAGAGAACTCGGGATGCTTGGCACCCACTTGATGAACTGAAGTGTTTTATGGGAAACACTTGTGAACTATGAACAAACTATTTTTCTGAAACAAAACTGAAAACGTTTTAATATGGCTAGTGTAGGTTAAAGTCTGAACCACATGATATCACATGTTTTCTAAGGATGCCTTATAACTTAAAAGTCCTCAACTTAAATTGTGCCATTAATTTGTGAAAGCGAGGGGATGTTGGGTAGATCTACTGGAGTTTGACAAACTCCGCCCCGTGGCACGGGAAGTGCACGGAGGAACAATATCAGCCTATTTGACCGTGGTCCCGAGAGGACACGGGGGAGGCAAAAACCGCGATGACGTAGGTCCGCACCGTACGGGATGGCTCGGCCCCCACAAAATAAGTCAGCTTTGGTACAAACTTCCTTAGAGCATGGAACAACGGATTAGCTACCCGCGATATCGGTTGAGTCCTTTAACTTTACGGAACTAGTACATACCCGATGACGTAGGTCACGGACAAACCAGTTATAAACTGAGATTTAATTACGAGCATTGCTTTTCACAAATAAATAACTTGTAAGTATACCTTGACACGAATTATGATTATGAGACCGGGCCAATGCATGACAAGCCCACTGTGAACTCACCAACCGTTAGGTTGACACTTGCGTGGTTTAAACTTTTGCAGATCGCTAAGGAGTATCCACCGGAGGTTGGCATGGCATGTGAAGACTCTTATTTTTGATTTAACTTAAATTGGGGATTTATAAGACAATGAATTTGTAAGGCACGTGGTTAGTGCCAGGATAATTATTTTTCCGCTGCGTATGTAGATTTAAGACTTTGATTTATAACTTGTGTTTGAACTAACCCTGATTCGTTTAGTATTTGTAACTATGGTTGTGGATCCTGGTCTAGTCGCGCCCCTTAACGGTATAAACTCCGTTAGTGGTATTTTGGGGGTGTGACAGATTGGTATCAGAGCCATAAGTTGCAGAGAACTGGAATCATTTTTGAAAACGATTTGGAAACTGCAACTTGAAAACCTTGGTTACAAAACGAACAAACAAATTCCCAAAGACAAAATTTTTACGTGCCAACCTGGGATACTCGCTCTGCTGTGTAAGTAAAGGCTTAATACGTATGTATATATATATATATATAAATATATATGTATAGACCGTGTCTAAGTAGTCTAACGGAAGACCTTAGGAAATTTTCACACACGAATACGAAATGCGACCGCGAATACGCACACTACTCTGGGGAAAGCGACAACGAAACGATGCTACACGCTACGTCCTGATTTCTACTACGACGACTACGCCGACGGTGACTTTATGGGAAGCCGACCTTCGACGATAGCACTTACGACGTTCTCCGACGACGCCTCGATTTTGCACAAAATTTTTCTGGACTAATAAGTGGGATAACGGGAACTGGCTAATATACATATTATGGGATATGTATAAAATATAACTGTGACTGAACACTGGCTACTTTAACTGTTCAGCAAGATGTCTGGAAGAGGAAACGGAAGAGGCGGCATAAACATGACGCCTGCACAGCTGCAAGCGATGATTAATGAACATGTGCAAGCCGCGGTGGCAGCCGTTCAAGCTGCATATGCCGCACAGGGTAACTATTATGCCGGTTAAGGCACAAAGCAATTGTATTCATGACCTGTTTAATTTTAAAATCCGAACTATTTATGCATCAGGAAACCAGCACCACTGCATGTTCAAGTCCTTCATGGACTGTAAGCCGATGACATTTTCCGGCGAAGAAGGAGCTGTAGGACTCCTCAGGTGGATTGAGAAGTCCGAAAAGGTTTTCTCCATGTGTAACTGCCCAGCTGAAAGCAAGGTGAAGTTTGCTACTGGTACCTTCGAAGGAGCCGCACTCTCCTGGTGGAACGCTGAAATTCAGATGGTTGGGCTAGACGCGGCTAATAACATGCAGTGGGCAGCATTTAAGGAGCTGATCATGGAAGAATACTGTCCACGTGACCAAGTCAAGAAGCTTGAGGGTGAATTCCTGAATTTGAAGATGTCTGGGTCTGAAGTCGAACAGTACACTGCACGATATCATGAGTACGAGGTTTTGTGCCCCTCGATGGTTGATGCTGAGTTCAAACGCATTGAGCGTTACCTGGAAGGCCTCGCGCCTCAAATCAAGAGATCTGGTGACTGCCAGCAACCCCGCTACCGTGCAGCAAGCCATTCGTCTGGCTCACAAACTTACTGATCAAGAGGTCGAGAAAGGTACTCTACCTGCGAAAGCCACTGAGAAGACTGCCTTGAGTGGCAAGAGAAAGGCTGATGATGAAGCTCCTGAAAACTCGATGAATGTTCAGAGTGTTGGAAACAGCACTGGGAGGTCTTATAACTCCCAAGGTCAAAGCAAGAGGTCCGGGAATAACAGTGGCAACTACCGCCAGGGCGGAAATGGTCAGAGCAACTACAAGGGTAACCTACCCTTGTGCAACAGGTGTGGAAAGCATCATGCTGGTAATTGTAGGAAGAATATGAGCTGCGAAAGGTGTGGCAAGGGAGGCCACGAAGCGAAGGACTGTTGGGCAACTTTACCCGAGCAGCAAAACCGCCCCAGAAGGAACAGCAGCAATCAAGGGAACAACTATGGGAACAATCGGGGCAATGGAAACAACGGTCAGAACCGCAACAATGAAGCTCCCAGGGGAAACGGTAACGGGAATTGTTATGAATGTGGTGCTCCCGGCCACATTAAAAGAGACTGCCCTCAGCTAAGAAGACAAGGGAACGGAAATCAGGGAAATAACGGTGGGAATGGTAACGGTGGAGGTAATGGTAATGGGAATGGCAATGGTAATGGTGGAAACGGAAATGGTGGAAATGGTAGAGGTCGAGCTTTCGTCATGGGCCAGGGTGAAGCTCGCAATGACGCCAACGTGATTAATGGTAAATTTATTTTGAACGGTTTCTTTGCTACTGTTTTATTTGATTCTGGTGCTGAAAGAAGCTTTATTTCCACTAAATTTGCTAGAATAATTAATGCTAAACCGATCGACTTAGATGCTAAATATGTGGTAGAACTAGCAAATGGTAAACTTCATGATACGACTCAGATAATTAAGGGCTGTAAGTTAGAACTAGCTGGCCATACCCTAGGAATTGACCTTATGCCTTTCCCGATTGGTAGTTTCGACGTCATAGTAGGAATGGATTGGTTATCCGAAAACCGTGCCGAAATTCTGTGCCAAGAAAAAGTGGTTCGTATCCCACTCGAAGACGGTAAAATATTAACGGTTCAAGGTGAGAAAGGTGGAACAGTCACCGGCATTATTTCATTCCTTAAAGCTCAGAAATGCCTCCGTAAGGGTCACTTCGCGATTCTTGCAAACGTCACTGACACGACACATCCCGAGCGCAAAATTGATGATTACCCGATAGTTCGCGACTTCCAAGATGTATTTCCTGAAGATCTGCCTGGTTTGCCTCCATTTCGACAAGTTGAGTTTGGGATTGATTTGGCTCCAGGTGCCGCTCCGATTGCACGCGCTCCGTATCGTTTGGCTGTAAGCGAGCTCAACGAACTCTCCGCGCAACTACAAGAGCTACTCGACAAGGGGTTTATTCGTCCAAGTTCGTCTCCATGGGGAGCTCCGGTACTGTTTGTTAAGAAGAAGGATGGAACGTTCCGCATGTGCATTGACTACCGAGAGCTTAACAAAGTTACGATCAAGAATCGGTATCCACTTCCTCGAATCGACGATCTCTTCGATCAACTACAGGGTTCAAGCTACTTTTCAAAGATTGATCTACGGTCTGGATATCACCAGCTTCGCGTTCGTGATGAGGATGTACCCAAGACAGCTTTCAGAACTCGGTATGGTCACTACGAGTTCCTGGTTATGCCGTTTGGGCTAACCAATGCACCGGCCGTATTTATGGATCTGATGAATCGAGTGTGCAAGCCGTACCTCGATAAGTTTGTGATAGTCTTCATCGACGACATTTTGATCTACTCTAAGACAAAGGAAGAACACGAGGAGCATCTGCGTCTTATTTTGGAATTGCTCCGCAAGGAACAGCTCTACGCCAAGTTTTCAAAGTGCGACTTTTGGATCCGCGAAGTCCAGTTTCTTGGACACATTGTTAATGAGGAAGGAATTCATGTCGATCCAGCCAAAGTGGAAGCAATAAAGAACTGGTCTACCCCAAGAGCGCCAACAGAAATCCGACAATTTTTAGGACTTGCCGGATATTATCGAAGATTTATTAAGGGTTTCTCTCAATTGGCTCAACCCTTAACAGCCTTAACGCACAAAGGAGTGCAATACAGATGGGGTGAAAAAGAAGAGCGCGCGTTCCAAACGCTTAAAGATATGTTATGTTCGGCTCCAATTCTTGCGTTACCCGATGGAGTTGACGACTTTGTGGTTTATTGCGATGCATCAATCCAAGGACTCGGCTGCGTGTTGATGCAACGAGATAAAGTGATTGCCTACGGGTCCAGGCAACTAAAGGATACTGAAAAGAATTATACAACGCATGATTTGGAAATGGGAGCCGTTGTTCATGCACTCAAGATTTGGAGACATTACCTATACGGAACAAAGTGCACAATATTCACCGATCATAAGAGTTTACAGCACATCTTTGATCAGAAAGACCTCAACATGCGGCAAAGAAGGTGGGTTGAATTACTGAACGATTATGATTTGGCAATTAAATATCATCCGGGAAAAGCAAATGTGGTGGCAGATGCCCTAAGCAGAAAAGAGTACGAAAAGCCTCGTCGGGTACGAGCGCTTCAACTTACAATACATTCAGGATTACCGGATCGGATCCGTGACTGCCAACGAGAAGCTTTGAAAGCAGAAAACTTCGCAGCTGAAGCACTACGTGGTGTAGATGGCCATTCTGAAGTTAAGTCCGATGGACTCACGTACTATAATGACAGAATCTGGGTTCCTTTGTTTGGAAATCTCCGTGAGCTCGTGATGGACGAGGCTCACAAGTCAAGATACTCGGTACACCCCGGATCAGATAAAATGTATCAGGACTTGAAAAATCTTTATTGGTGGCCGAATATGAAAGCCGACATTGCTCGATATGTGGCTAAGTGTCTTACATGCTCAAGAGTCAAGATTGAATACCAAAAGCCTTCTGGTTTGCTACAACAACCAAAGATCCCAGAATGGAAATGGGAGGACATCTCCATGGATTTTGTGACAGGATTACCTCATCGATCAAATCAACCGGATGCGATTTGGGTTGTCATCGATCGATTAACCAAATCGGCACATTTCATTCCGATGAAGGAAAGTGACAACATGGATAAATTAACAAAGCTGTACATCGATAAAATTGTGAAGCTTCACGGTGTGCCTAAGACTATCATTTCCGATCGAGATCCTCGATTTACTTCCCGGTTATGGCAATCAATGCAGGAAGCATTGGGAACCCGACTAGACATGAGTACAGCTTATCACCCGCAGACTGACGGTCAGACGGAACGAACGATTCAAACCTTAGAAGATATGCTCCGAGCTTGCGTCCTGGACTTTGGGAAAGATTGGGAGACTCACCTTCCACTGGTGGAGTTCTCTTACAACAATAGTTATCATTCAAGTATAGGTGCTGCACCTTTTGAAGCACTTTATGGCAGAAAATGTAGATCGCCCGTGTGTTGGGCTGAAACGGGTGAGAAAGGGCTCACTGGACCGGAAGTTATCCATGATATGACCGAGCGAATTATTCAAATCAGGCAACGGCTAGCTGCAGCACGTGATCGACAAAAGAGTTATGCCGACAAACGCCGAAAACCTCTAAAGTTTGAGGTGGGTGACAAAGTATTGTTGAAGGTATCTCCCTGGAAGGGAGTGATACGCTTCGGGAAGCGTGGAAAGTTAAATCCTCGCTACATCGGCCCGTTTGAAATTATTGGGGAAGTAGGCCCGGTGGCCTATCGATTGCAACTCCCTGCTGAACTCGATGGAGTTCACAACGTGTTTCACGTTTCCAATCTGAAGAAATGTCTGGCTGAAGACATCGAAATAAGTCCCTTGGAGGAATTGGAAATCGACGAACATCTGAGATTTATTGAGCAACCAGTAGAAATCATGGGACGCGAGGAGAAGGCCCTCAAACGTAGCAAGATTCCGATCGTCAAGGTGCGATGGAACTCGAGGCGTGGACCTGAATATACTTGGGAGCGTGAGGATCAGATGAAGAAAAAGTATCCTCACTTGTTTGAGCAAACGTCCACAGAAACTCAAGGTATGATTTAATTTTGGGGACCAAAATTCCTTAACAGGAGGAGGATGTGACAACCCTAAAACTTTTTGCTTTCTTTCCCCAGCGACGACAGCAACGACGACAGCTGATGCTGCGAACGCTACGACACAAGAATAATTTTCGGGACGAAAATTCCAATTTCAGGGGAATGATGTGACACCCGAGAATTTCAAGGTTAACTTCCGTTAGACAAACCCGTTAGTTACGTTATAAGTGTTAACTTAGTAACTAATGCATAACTAGGCCGAATACGCCCACGACCTTTGGTTGATCACCGAACCCGCCCATATGTGTTATGTGTTCATCATTGATTGTCTTTATGTGCAATGTGATTTAAATACATGACTTATTATTGTGAATAGCATGATTAATTGTAAATACTTGATTATGTGAAAACTTGCCCTTTTTGGTCGCCAGCGAAACTACTGGGCGAAACTATAGTGTCGCCCGGTAGCCAGCTAAGACAATCCAATATCACGAGACCAGAGCTAGTTTCGCCTGGCCAGCGAAACTGCCAGCGAAACTGGCTCCTGATATAAATAAACTTAATAAACCCTAGTAGCCTCATTTGCCTCATTTCACAACAAACACACACACACTCTTTTCTCCTGGAGATTCTGGTCAGTCGAGGTTCACACCGAGTTGTCGAGATCTCAGCCCCAAACCATCATCTACCAAGCTAGGAGATCGAACCGTGAGTCCCAAAAACTTCTATTTTGTGTTTTATATGTGTTTTCTTAAAAAGCATGACCAAACCTTCATGATATTGCTTGATCTTCTGTAAATATGCTTTAGGATGCTAGATCTATCTTAAAGTTGATGACTTTACGTTTAGAATCCAACCATGTTAGGGATCTAGATCATTTTGGTCATTTTAGGGTTTTGAACTTATTTTGGTGATTTGATGATGAAACTGCATGTAAACGTGTTAAAGTTGCTTGATTTATGTTGGTAAATGCCTATGAATGCTAAATAATGAATTGCATGTAAGATCAGAAGCTGTTAGGTTGATTTTTAGGCAAATCCGTATGTTTTTCGCGACCAGCGAAACTGTCTGTTCTCTGGGCGAAACTAAGTAGCGAAATTATGTCTCCTTCCAGCGACACTACCCAGCGAAACTATAGTGTCGCCGGGTAACCAGACCAGACCAGCTCGAACGAAACTACCGAGCGAAATACCTGAACGAAAGTTCAAACCAGTTTCCCTGCGAAACTAGGCTAGCGAAACTGCGTCAGCAGTTTCGGGCGAAACTAGCCTAGCGAAACTGTGTTACCGGGCATTGCCTAGCGAAAGTGCTGCCCGTGCACCTAGCGAAACTGCCTAGCGAAACTGTGCTAGCGAAACTAAGACCTGACCCAAAAACCAAACTTGTGAAATTTGCTTAAGTGTTATGCCATGACTTACATGATTATGCCATGATGAAACATGTTTGATATCTGATTTATATGAACCCTTGTTTATGATCAACCATTGGTGTTGTGTGTCGGTATGTCGAGTCATAGTTGCAACGTGCTATGTTATGGGCCATAGTGACGTTAAGTAAAGATTAGACACGAAACTAATACTTAAGACCTAAACGTGTTCTAGGTCTTCGTTAAGCAAACATAAATTGGATTACTTGAAGTGTAGCAGTGCAACCAAAGGTGAGTGTCACTAACTTGTTTACCGTGAGCCTGTTTGGGCCACACCGAATAACTTAACGAAAAACAATGCTGATAAACTCTAGAGTGCTAGGCACCTACCAATGAACAAGAGAACTCGGGATGCTTGGCACCCACTTGATGAACTGAAGTGTTTTATGGGAAACACTTGTGAACTATGAACAAACTATTTTTCTGAAACAAAACTGAAAACGTTTTAATATGGCTAGTGTAGGTTAAAGTCTGAACCACATGATATCACATGTTTTCTAAGGATGCCTTATAACTTAAAAGTCCTCAACTTAAATTGTGCCATTAATTTGTGAAAGCGAGGGGATGTTGGGTAGATCTACTGGAGTTTGACAAACTCCGCCCCGTGGCACGGGAAGTGCACGGAGGAACAATATCAGCCTATTTGACCGTGGTCCCGAGAGGACACGGGGGAGGCAAAAACCGCGATGACGTAGGTCCGCACCGTACGGGATGGCTCGGCCCCCACAAAATAAGTCAGCTTTGGTACAAACTTCCTTAGAGCATGGAACAACGGATTAGCTACCCGCGATATCGGTTGAGTCCTTTAACTTTACGGAACTAGTACATACCCGATGACGTAGGTCACGGACAAACCAGTTATAAACTGAGATTTAATTACGAGCATTGCTTTTCACAAATAAATAACTTGTAAGTATACCTTGACACGAATTATGATTATGAGACCGGGCCAATGCATGACAAGCCCACTGTGAACTCACCAACCGTTAGGTTGACACTTGCGTGGTTTAAACTTTTGCAGATCGCTAAGGAGTATCCACCGGAGGTTGGCATGGCACGTGAAGACTCTTATTTTTGATTTAACTTAAATTGGGGATTTATAAGACAATGAATTTGTAAGGCACGTGGTTAGTGCCAGGATAATTATTTTTCCGCTGCGTATGTGAATTTAAGACTTTGATTTATAACTTGTGTTTGAACTAACCCTGATTCGTTTAGTATTTGTAACTATGGTTGTGGATCCTGGTCTAGTCGCGCCCCTTAACGGTATAAACTCCGTTAGTGGTATTTTGGGGGTGTGACATATTTGAATCGTCAGATAACAACTAAGAAATAGCATTTAATCAACAAGCAGAATACGTCTATCCTACCGATCAAACCAAATGATACTATGAATGGATCAAACGTAACATTCAACAACTCATTTCTGATATGCAAAAGGAATTATAATCATTATACTCAAATCATTGTGTCATACGATAAATCAACATTAGATCATTGGTAAATACTGAAATAGATCACATTGTCTTAGACAATATTAAGAGAGTTAGCCTCTCATCATAGCTAAAGTAACTATTACAGCAGAAAAATACGTAAATATCATTATGAAAGCAAATCGAGGGTAAACAATGATGTGATCTTCGACTGCAACGATTACACGAACAATCTGGCACCTTGCTACACCTTCAATGGCTTCAATCTTTGACTTTGAAACTGAGAAATGCTCCTGGAATATGTACACAATCATCTCTGGTCTATAAAGCTTTAAACGAATTTTATAGTTTTCATTTAGGGTTTTGGAAACTAGGCATAACGGCTCGTTATGCGCAAATGGGTCATGAGCACCGTCATAAATCTACGAATTAGGGTTTCTGGAAATGATCTTGTAACAGCCATGACAGTAAAACGGGCCGTGGCGTGAGAAATAAGTCAGGTCTTTGAATTTTGTGCAATTTCCTCTCAAAAACTCTTAAAATCCACAAATATCACTTTGGCCCCTCTAATTACCTATTTATAACAATTCATAGCAGACAAGGTAAAATTGACCAAAATAATGCATAAACTACCAACAAGTGTGGGTGTTTAACTAATAAAAAGATGTGTACTTAGAGCACATCAAACATCCCCCCACTTAGACTTTGCTCGTCCCTGAGCAACCTCTAACTACAGCAGTACATTTCCTAACAAAGCTTTTGAAATGAAGTAATGATTGATGGTTACAACTCTAAATGATTAGAGACACAAAGGCATAACTAGTCACATGTGTATGTATTCTCATAATAGACTAAACCAAATAAGTTTTAAAATTGAAAAGCATGGACAACAAACACTGGACTTCTTTCCTTATGATTATTCCTTAACAATCAACCAGACTATCTCACAATATACACTCCACTCAGGCTTTAGATATGGATAACTAGTAAATGATGTACTAGACTTTATAGTGTTCTCGATTTGCTCACCATGGACTTTCCTTACCATAGGCTTGACAAACGATCGTAATTTAACTAACATCCTATAACAACTTACAATCAAAAGGACTTTGGCTAAGTTTGTTGTTGGTTAAGGGAATGGAATTGGATAGAAAGGGTGTAAACTTGGGTGCACAAAATTTGGTATCTATAGATACAAAGCTTTAGCTTTAATAAATGAAGAAGACTCTTTAAACTCACAGATTCTCTTCTAACATAAGTACATAGATTTTTTTTACTCAAAGGCATAACATGTCTTCTTGACACTATTTCCGTCTTTCGCCGGGATTATTCTACTAAGATACTAAACCAGATAGCTTCCCGAAAATAAAGGGTATAAACAAAAAATAGGCTAAGGCTAAGGGTTAAATAGGGTAATCAAATGAAAAGGAAATAAGGCTCAACAGGGGTAGACTAAGGGTAATTTGGGTAATTAGTATAGAAATAGAGATAAGAATAACTAGAAGGTTTAAATAGAAAAAGGTTATCCTAGGGTTTGCTTCTATCCTGTTTGCTTGTTTCGTAAGTTGTAGTCTTGTAACGTATACAAATGTCAAGTTCTAGAAGTAGGTCACATGTGGCACACTTTAATGTTATTCAAGAATAAAACCCAAGCTCCCAGTGAATGGAAAGCTTGTTTAAGGCTCAAAAAATCTCACCATGGAAACCGAATGGAAAAAGGGCTTGATTTTGGTTGATTATCTAGGCTTCCTCCCTCACACACGCACACTGGAATTGTTGTCTAAGCTTTATAAGGTCTAATCTATCCTAATCAGCAACTTAGGACTTGGTCATGCATAAGGGTCTATAATACATGCCTATAGTTGTATAGTAATGAATGGAAGGTGGAAAAAGCTTTACTTTGGTCTTGCATACAGAGTTAAGAAGTTTACTTAAGATTTGAAAAATCGGTTGATAGCGTAAGTTTTAGCAGTGACAAAGAAAAGTTTAACATCTAAAAAATTGAAAAATTTGACACAATTGACCAGATAACCAATAAAACATGCAAACTATAGGCGAGCCTCCCACCCCCCACTTAAAATCGTACATTGTCCTCAATGTACTTGAGAACACTGCAAAACATAAGATAAAAGGAAAAGAAAAGATGAGCCTGACTGCTAGCGAGATGTAGATAATAACTTTCTTCATTAACCCCAATTGCGAACTTCTCATTCATTTGTGTACCTGTTCCTCTGCCTTGCATTGATGCTACTTACAATACTTAGAAAAAAAAAAGAAAAACATCACATGCAACAAGAAAATAAAAGTATTACCTAAAATAAAAAAAACATAAAAATAACGCAGTCCATTCATTCAATCTATAATAATTATCATGCCATAGATGTCAAAATAAAAAATCCAAAACAAAGCCACATATGAAGTCTAAACAATCAGAAAGATAAATAATAATACTAATATAGATAAGCAGATAGCATAGGCGAGATCCTTAAGCGTCTTCGATGTCTGATTCTTCCGAGGAAGAGATTTCACCGAAAGCAGCTTGCAAAGTGTCCAACTCATGTTGCTGTATCCTATCTATCATCACCATTACACCAATCTTATCTATCTTTTGTTGAAGCCTGTGAGCCACGCGAGTGAGAATATTGATCCTTTTTAGTATCTCGCCCTCCATAAGTGTGAGACGACCACACAGGATATTGAAGGTTGGCATGGCCTCAACTTTCTTTTTCTTACGCTCCATCTCATCATGTTTTGAAGGCCCGGTTCGATTCATCTAGGAGGAACTAGCTTCATTGTTATGACTCTTCACAGGCGTGACTTCAGTTAGTGGGTGTTTGCCGGACATCTAATAGAAAAAAACGAATAGATTGACAGATTGAATTTTAAGCATGTAACGACCCGATACTAGCTAACGAGGCATTTTTCCAACTTATCGTGAAGGGTACGTAACCAGCCGTTAGGGCTAATTTCGTAAAAAAAAATTTGAATTTTCAAAACTAACCAGTATGGTATGGTCACGAAATTAGCAGGTTAAGTGCGAAATGGGGATGAGACTTGTTTCCATCCCCACACTTAATCCTTTATAACGATCGTGATAAATTTTAAAAAGATTAAATGTGTTGATCGAATCATAAATGGAAATGAGAGCATGGAAGAGGTAAAGAAACATTCCAACCCTCAAGGATAAAAGAAAAAACTTGTAGAAGCAATAACCGAATCTTACCTTTCTTGGATTCGATGATAAACCGTGAAAGAATGTTGAATTTCGCTCCTCATCGATTATAATCGCCCCAGGAATCGGCAATGCAACTTAGGGTTTGTAAAGAGCCGTCTGAAAGGTTTCTATTTATAAAGTATAAATAGGTCAGTAACGAGCCGTTACGGGGTAACAATCCGTTTTACCGATGTTACCTAACGGGCCATTATGTGGTAACGGGCCGTTTTAGCACCCGAAGATAAGTTCTTAACAGAGGTTGTATTCGTGCAATTTTAAGCAACGTTGACCAATTGAGTTACGGAAATGCAAAGAAAGGGAAATTTCAATTGACATAGTCAATAGAAATGATGGAATTCGGATATAACCTAAACAAATTTGAGCACATGGAAAATAAAAACAAAAACGAAAAGAAATGAAACGAATTGGGTTGCGTCCCAAGAAGCGCTACTTTTTTGACACGGTCTTCAGCCAAACCTACCTTCACCTAGATTTTTGAAAGGTAAAGGCTTGAGTTCACCTCCTCGTCGGGTGGCTCAATCTCAGGATTTTTTATATGAAGGAGTGGATTGATCAGTTCAAGATTGAGCGAGATAGGAATTTGCATTATCCGCTCAGAGATGATTTCTTGAGATATCTCAGTCAATTTTTAGGAAGGGAGCGAGTCTTTTGGGATTTTTGAGTGCATATAGCATACAAGCTCCTCCTTGTCTTGGAAAACCAACGCCTTTAGATCTGTATTGGTTGGCGCGATTGAAATTCTCTCATCACCACTTCTAAGGGTGATATGACCCATGTCCATATCGATTAGCGCTCTGGCAGTTGCCAGAAACGGGTTTCCGTGAATCAAAGGATGATTGCTATTAATTGAGACGTCGAGGACAACAAAGTCGATCAGGAATCTGAGATTTTCAACCTTAACTGGCACATCTTTAATAATTCCTTTGGAATGGATGTATGATTGATCGACTAGTTGAATGTTGAAACTTGTTGGCTGTAGTAGACCTAGTTCAAGCTTCTTATAGATGGAGCATGGCATTATGCTGATGCTTGAACCTAAATTTGCTAACGCATCTACGAGTGGTGAAGATCTAAACCCGCAGGAAATGATAAAGCTACTCGGATCCTTTTGTTTGTCCGGTAGTTTGAAAAATTCAGGAGTTACCTTGGCCGAGGTGACCAAGGATGCTTTCTTGTATTTTGAAGATAGGAACTTGAGGTAGGCATCGATTAGAGCATAACCTTCATAAGAAAACTCTAAATCTTCTCCTTCAGAGTCGCGTTTAAGGATGAGGTCGAGAAATTGTTGATACTTTTGCTCCTCATATATATCCTCCTTGTGATCTTCATAGTATTCTTCCAACTGCTACTTCTGAAGTGCACGAGATTGATCTCGCAGCTGGGCATGACCTTTCTCGAGTAGATCTTCTTCCTCTTCAACTATGGTGACCATATTGACACTTGAGTTAAGGTCACTTCTGAGTTGCTGGGCAACTCTCCCTTATTCCTTTTCAGATAGGAGGTTAGCTATCTGTCCTAAGTGTCTCTCCATGTTTTGAATACTGGCTTGCTGATTCTTGGTATCAGTATCATGCTTGCTATCAGCCTTAACCTGATTCTGGACTAACCTTTCAAGTTTGTCCATCTTCGATGACTCGCCATAATTGAGGTGAGGAGGTCGATAGGGTTAGTTAGATTTATTGAAATTCAAATTTGAGTTTCACCATGAGCCACCAGGTTGAATTCTGTTGTCCGAGTTGTAAGGTTGATGATTAGACTGTTCAGATGGTCGACTATAGAAGTTATGTGTCGAGTCAACCTGTTCAGTGAGAGTAGCGGCGAAAACTAGACACTTATCTATGGTGTGTGCACTACCGCATGCATCACAACCATTAGACTTGGCGGTTATACGATTCACTTGGCTCGTGAGGGCCTCAATCTTTGCTTCCATTGCAGTGATATCGTCAATGGCATGTACACCAAGCTGTTTAGAATTAGAAGCTGGATGACCTTTAGGGGGTTACCAGTCATAGCTTGTAGCAGCTAGACTTTCGACCAGCGCGATGGAATTTATCGGAGTTTTATTCAAAGTTGATCCTCCCGATGAGGAATCAATATGCACTCGGGTGATGATTTTCAACGCGTTATAGATGTATTGTACTTGGATCCACTCATCATATTATGGTGAGGACATTTGCAAAGCAACCTCTTGTACCTTTCCCATGCCTCATGTAAGCCTTCCCCCTCGTCCTGGAAAAATATGGTGATATTGTTGCGAAGACGAGTTTATGATAGGGGAAAGAATTTGACTAAGAATTTCTCAGCCAGTTGATCCCATGTGGTAATGGAACCTGCTGGTAGAGTCTTGAGCTAAGTCTTAGCACTACCAGCCAGAGTGAATGGAAATAGATGGAGTAAAACAACATTTTTGCTGAGACCGTCGAGTTTAAACGTATCGCACATTTTAAGGGATATGTCGATGTCCGAGTGAGGACACTCATCTGCTAGATAGTGGAATTGTGAAGCGTTTTGGAACATCTGGATGACACCAGGCTTGATCTCGAAGTGTCCTGCAACAACAGGTCGCGTGATGCTTGACTGGCCTCCATTGAGTGCTGGTTTCACGTAGTCAGCGATTGTGCGTTGTGCTGAATCTCCCATCCTCCTTGCTTGATGAATGACACGTTCAGGGTCCTCGAAATGTTGGATTAGAATTGGGCGATTAGCACGAGTAGGAATAGCTGAAGATTTTTTTTTAGTTCTAGATTTTTTTTGATTTTTTTTTAAATTTTTCTGAAATTTTGAAAGACGGATGAAAAACAGAAAAGAAAAACTACATAAAGTAACTAAACTAACTAGGTTGAGAATGACGACTTGCTTCCCCGGCAACGGCGCCAAAAAGCCTTTCATGCGTGCGAAGACATATATATATATATACTAGGGGTGTACCCGCGCGTTGCGGCGGCGGCAGTTTATAGGGCATTATTCGTCATTTGTTTACTTGTTATGGTGGCGTGACAATTTACATCGTGGTATTCGTCTTTTTATCGTGATGCGATCCGGTGTTAACTTATAATGCAGTATATGCGAGTTCATTGGTGGCAATAATACGCGGTTGAATTGGGATGTACTTAAAGGTGAACCAATTGCTCGAACGTTGGAGTAAATTAGTTAGGAAGGACTTAAAAGGTGAACTAATAAAACTAGTGCGTTTATTCCAATCTCTTAGGTATCTTATCAGTAACATTCGAAGAGTGATTTAGGGGCTCGTAGGGTTTCTAGAGATTGTGTGTTAAGATCCTGGATCCAACAGAATTGTCATAGCCGAGTAGAGTTTGATTAGGATTCTAGGTCTAGGTGGTACCTTTCTCACTCTGAATTCTCCTAAGTTTTTCTATTGTCAGTTGGTAGTTTAAGTTGTCAATTTAGTTATTAATTCTATATTCATTTTTAAACCAAATTACTCAGTATTTCCTATTCATAGAGTCCTAGGTTAGAGTCTTGTACATAGTGTCTCTAAGGTTTGATATCCGGTCTTCCGAAAGTTTTCCTACAATCCGATAGGTACACTTCCCTTAGGGTTTGGTTAAGTTTAGGAAATTTGGTAAAATTAGGTGTGTCTAGGTCTAGAATTAAGTAGTTATTTTTAGGTGTAATTTAGAACACATCAAAAGGTCCTTACCTAATTGATTCAGAAGAAGGAAAAGGGGCATATAGGCTAGCAACTATAAAAGGCAAGTTATTACCAAGAGCCTGGAATGCTATTTATCTCAAGGCTTATTTTATGAAGGATCCCCAAGGATCCCTCGGAATCATTACCATTCGCGTATCTTAAAATAAGCGGGTACGTTTTCTTTTCCAC
Source organism: Deinandra increscens subsp. villosa (assembly GCA_039602395.1). Taxonomy (NCBI): domain Eukaryota; kingdom Viridiplantae; phylum Streptophyta; class Magnoliopsida; order Asterales; family Asteraceae; genus Deinandra; species Deinandra increscens. The sequence continues at coordinate 25,815,850 of JBCNJP010000012.1, read as the reverse complement.
ATTTAATTCCTTATTACTATTTGTATAATAAGATACTAACTTAGGCATTGGAGGGGTGTTAGCCTGCCTAACACACACCCCTCACAAAGTCTCGAGTGTTTTGCAGAGGCCCGAGCATTCTGACAAAGGTTAGGGGTTGGCGACCTGTCCTACGAACGAGGTATTTAGAATACTTTCCACGTTTAAAAGGTATTCACCTTTTCAAAAGATTTGGGAAACACCCTGCCAAGAGTGCATGTAAATTAAGCTCTAGTTCGAGATGGCGGAACCTGTCCATCTTCGGGTGGCCGATAATTTCGTTGTTGTTGGCTATAGGCTAGATTCAAAAGTAATAGCAGACGTGTTATCCTCAAGCAATATCTAAGGTTATTAACACTAACGTGTTAACAAAGGTTTTGGTAGGTTCATGTCACTTATGTCTTTGGCTAAGTCCGAAGTATTCGGGTATATCCCTAGTATGCGCCAAATTATACATGTTTTTATTATCAAATATTCCTCGCATTTCAGATGAAAACTGTCTTAATATTAAAAAAAACAGTATAATATTGTTTCCTTTTTAGTTTTTCAGTCTAGTCCAGGACAAAATTACAAAAGAAGTCAAAAGTACAAGAAAACAGAAGAAAAATGAAGACTTGGTATTTGGGGCTTTGAGCAGGGCTTGTGCCTCACCTAGGCACGGCCCATGCCCCTGCAGAATGGACAAGATTCATTCACACGCTTCTCTCTCAAGTGAAGACAAGGTGGTAACCCCTAAACTCAACCACACCCCGGAGCACAACTGCTAAAAGACACCGGTGCGGTCAAAAAATGCCATGAACTTCACAGAAGCATATCTCAAGCTAGAAATGAGTTACGGGACCCATGAGTAGTGAGTTTTGAGTATCTCGGCAAGAGGAAAGTGAATTTTTGTTCAACACGGCCCGTGTCTCACCCTGAAAATTGACTTTTTGGGTCAGACGCTCCTCTGCCACACACGGCCCGTGCCGCCTACCAAGCACGACCGTGCCCAGCCTAATCTTCTAGAAAATTGAATTTTGATGCGTGTCTACACTCCCTAACAGTCACGGCACGTGCCCCTGACCTAGCACGGGTCGTGCCCCTGTTACCTGACACACGGGCTGTGCCACTGACCCAACACGGCCTGTGCCCACTGACCCAACACCGCCTGTGCCCACTGACATTGAATATTTCCGAAGACACCTGACCTGACACGGCCGGTGCCTAGCCTAGCACGGCCCGTGCCCGACCCAGATTTTTACCTATAAATACCAGCCAAAGCTCCAGTTTTACTTGCTCAATTCTTCTCTTCTCCTCCCCTTTTTGTTTTCTTTGAGCCACTTGGCATTTTAAGTCTTTTGTTAATCACGTTTATAAGGACATTAACTAAATTAGATTTTGTTTAGAGTTTGTCTATGACCTACTCGTTTTCTATTAAGCAGATCTTTAAAACCATGCTTATGCCCAACTAAACTTTTACACTCACTTGGGAGTAAACGAACCCTTGGTTGGTAAGTAAAATGAATTTACGTACTTACCTTAAGGTAAGTACGAACGACTTTATGAAAACTCTTTTAAATTGAAAGTGTATTATTAACCTTTTTTAACAAGCGTGCCTTACGTATTGTAGACCATTTGAGGAGTCGATAGCTCATCAGTCGGAATTGTGACACCCAACTGGGGGACGATGCATGATCCTATATGGTGATTTGAACCCCATGCAAAGCAATACGTTCGTGAGTTTGTAAGGATCGATTTAACCCTCACGCGATATCAATGCTTATTAATCTCGTGCGGAATCCGAGATTAACAAGTGATTCAAGTAAAATCGAAAAATATAGCAAATACAAGGAAACACTTTAAAGAAACACAAACCGATTGTATACGTGAAAGAACACTTCAATTAGATGATCAAAACACCAAGTCCGAACCTAGAAATGTTTCGGTTACACCCTTAGAAACCCGAAACCAGTAACAACCAACAACCCTAAATCGATTACTAGGAGTCCTGTTTATAGGAGATGACCAACTTGGAAAACAAGTTAACCTCCCTACCTAAAATAACTCCTAATTCCCGTATTTGAACCCTAAGGCCCACTAAACTCCCTCTAAACTCTTTTAAATTGAGCCCAAACATGTCTAAAATGGCCCAATAACCTAATATACCCATAGCCCAACTAATTTTCACCTATACACATGCATAGGCCTTCAAAATAATCTGCCAAGTGACTATTTAATACACAAGCCACAATTCTCGGTCCTTACAATCTTCCCCTTGGCTTGTGCTATTAAATATCTTTTTACTTTAAATCTTCTGACTTGCAGTCTTCTCCTTGGCTTGATCATGGGTTGGTGAAGATTCTTTTCTACGACAATCTTCATTGGGCAACATGAACGACTTCTGGGAGCTTTCTCTCAATCAGCATCAGCTTGGACTTCAAATGATAAACAAGTAATGAAAGGAGGATTCTCCTGCACTTGCTTCTTCTTGAAACATGGCGAGTCCTTGCTAAACCATCAGTAATTGTCTTGACTTGCTTGTGACTTCAGAGGACAAATTTTGAAAACCTCTGTCTTGGCATTCTTGAATTTCTTGTTGTGACTGCTCTGCATCTTTTCTTCAATTAGCTTCCCCTAAACTTGAGAACGGTGTCTTTGGAAGCTTTACTTGAACAACCAACAAACTTCCCCTGAGCATAGGGTAAGTCCTTTTCCGGCTGGTTCTTCAACACGAACAGTAGCAACACTCATTGACATGACATCTCATTTAACCTGACATGCACAACATGGAACAAACACTAACCAGACAATGATGAGTGGTTATCGGGTTAGCCTTATTTAACCAAAAACCCTAACATAGGTTACAGGTTTCCCAAAAATACTTCCCCTAAACCCGAGGACTCTTCACATTATCTCCCCCTGAGATTATGAGGGGCGTCATACATTCTTGTATAAAACCCATAAAAACTTATTAAAACCTTTAAATTAACCTGGCCATGGTTGAAAAATAAACAATAAAACTTAAGATAACACAAAAGAAAAATAAAACCAAACATACCAAATTACTAAACGAGAAGGTTTTATTTTGGGATCAAACCGTCTTTGTCTGAACTGAGGAAACCTTTTCAGCATCTGTTACTCGAACACGTCCAGGAAATTGCCAGTATATTGGTCCTTCTTAAACCCATGTTCCTCATTTTCCCAGCTGTTTGTCACTTATTTATCTTTTAGGTGCATTAATTATGAACATTCGACAGTCACACACAAATCCTAGGTAATTAATATATGCAGTCTATCAAGCTTGATCATTCCCTACCACATATTTTCACATTCCCATATCCAAAGTTTTGAATCTTTTCTCGAGACTTGGTTGAGAAGAGAAAGAACAGATCATAAAAGAGATAGGGATAATATACAAAGACTTGTATGATTTCAACTCAGAGGCGTTTATCAGTCAGGTGGTAACCTTTCATCAAACACATAAGCCTAGTCACAAAGTCAGGGCTGAAGGGTTTTGGACGCTAGAGGGTCTCTTTTGTTGTGCACATTGCCATCTTTTGGGGTGTAAATTATATATAGCGATCTGCAAGCACGTTAATACAGACTAACCAGGTCTTTGCTCACGCAAAACAGAGGAAAGTCTGATTAACACGTCAACCATTCTACACCAGGTCATAGCTCACGCAAAGTAGAGGCAAGACTTGACTGACGGATTTGACATCCCCAGATCTTTGCTCACACAAAACAGAGGGGACACCGACTTTTTGAGATTTTCGATTCAACACTTTGGAGTCCGGCGTGTGTATCGGGAACAATTTCGCAGTCAAATAGAACAAGCACTTAACCTAAGTGTGTGTATCCCGTCAAATGACATACTTTATCTTTAAGTGTTGTGACCCATACCTTTGTTTTTGAAACTGAGCCTACCGAGCACATCACCTTGGATCATGTCTTTCACTTTTTCCTTACGCGTGTCAGTCATTCTGAGAACGGAAATATTTCATTTCCCTCCTTCTCAAATAAACAGAGAAAATATTAAAAATTAAAAAGCACAATTTTGGAGGGGTCAACTTTTTCATCTTTTCTATTCTTCCCCTTGCTTTTTGATTTTTTTTTAATAACAACACACATCTTTTTTTTTTAAACCACACTAACACACTATAAGACAAATTGGCCAAGCTAACCTTCAAAGTTTATCATTTGAGATTTTTTCAGAAATGAGTTTTGTTTTATGCAGAACCATACCTTACAACAATTTAGTCAAGAAACAACCAATTCAGACTGTGTTACCTTTTTCTGCTGATGTTTTCAGATTTACCTCTCACAAGGAGAACATACTCCCCATTAAGATCTGCATGTCATGAAGTGAAGAGATGCCTCATATCCTGTGCCTGGAACAATCACTATCACAAACAAACAAGGTTAATGAAAGTCATCCTTGACTGTTCCTGCACACATTAAGAGATTAGTTAGCCATAAGTACCCAGGCCATTGTTGTTCTGGGTATACCTGCAGAATCATTGAAAGTTATTTCTTTTAAGCACATTCTCTTTGAAAGATTGGGAATTGGGGTTGTGGGAACCTTTGTTTTGGGTTTCTTGCTTTTGTTGGGCATTGGAGTGGGCTTTGTAAGTTCATTAGAATTCACACGACCATCATTGGAAATGACATTCGTGGGCTGATGGTTCTCTTTCCCTTTACCCTGAACCCTTTTTGGTGGAATTTGATAGACGTTTGATTTATTATCTATAACTTCATCAAATTGTTTGGAGTGTTTTTTATACACCCCTTTAGGTAGGTAACACTGATTTACCACCTTTTTCACATTCCACCTCTCTTGATTATTTTCTGAAAGACCATCATGTTTGGGAACCCAAATAGGTTTTAAAGCAACAACATATTTGTTAACAGAATTATTCAATTTATGACCTTTGAAATCAGTTCTGGTTGGTTGTTGAGGTGACTTAGGCTTTTTGTCAACTTTCTGTAACTTTGGTTGCAGGGGTACAGACTTCTGCACCTTGGGGATTGAAGGTGCAGGCTTTTTGGTCAACTTATGTACCTTTGGTTGTGAAGGCACATGTCTCTGCACCTTAGGGTTTGAAGGTGCAGACTCTTTGGTCACTTTAGATACCTTTGAGCCTGTAGGTACCTTTGGCTGAGAATTTACCTTTCTGTGGCCAGGTTTGTGGTTTGTGCCACCATATGATTGCCCTTGGTAGTTTTGCAAATGAGTTTTAGGGTAGTAGGGTTCATATGGTCTATATAAACAATTTCTTGCCACATGTCCAGGATTCCCACACACGTGGCAGGACTGTTTCTTTGGGTATGCGGGAACTTGGGAATATTTCTTCCCTGTGGATACCCAAGATGGTTTGGAATTTTTGTGGATCCACATAACTTTGCCATTGGACCTAGCTGTTAGCACATACTCCCGCTGTACTGGCACAAATTGGTCATACACAGAATTTACCTCAGGATATGGGATAAGGTCATGTGGTCTGGCCTCGTGCACATTCTGCACATTCTGCACATTACTAGTATTATCACAAACATTAGCACACACATTCAAACAATCATTCAAACCAACCAAATTGGCATCAGTAGGCTTAGGACCAGCAACCTGTGGTCCCTTACCCTTTCTCAAAATCCTGACTTTCCTCAAAGGTTTGGAAAGTTTAGGATCACAAACACCGAAATTAAAAGCACCACAAACAGAAGTTTTGTCAAAAACATCAGACTTAGCAAAGCTCAATTCAGACTCAGACTTATTTGACGCAAAAATTTCAGTTTTAAAGTCAGGAAACTTTTGACTCTCAATGCCAACACTTTCCCTCTTTGAACCTGCTTCTTTATTTTCTGTATCTGCACAAGAAGTAGTAGGGTTAGAAACAGGAGCAGTAATTTTAATAGGACATTTCGAAAGTCTTTTGTCAATGTCAGCTAAAGAATCTATTGTTCCCTTTGATGGTTCATGTTCAGAAATCATCTCATGCATATATGGCATAGGCACAGTGTGAGATGAAGTTTCATCTTTGTTGTCATCCCCAAAACCCAGAACTGAATTCTGTTGAACATACTTCATCCTAACATCAGAGTTATAGAAAAGAGACCTTGCTTCCAGCATTTTTGATTGAATCTTATTATTAGAGTCTAATTTACTTTGAGATTTAGCAAGTTGATCTCTTAATTCTTCTACCTCTTTTGTTAGTTCTTCAACTTTTGTATTAGCAACTCTCAGCAAAACTCTAGTGTCACTCAGTTGATTGTCAAGATTTGTGACATCTAACTTAGCAGCTTCATACTTTTCCCTATTTACTCTAGCCATATCTTTAAAATTATTTGACTCTCTATTGGCATGTTCACAATTTAGGGATTCATAGTGAAATTTGCTTTCAAAATCTTTATAAGAATTGTACACATCTTGACAGTGACAGCTAGAGCAAGTGCATACCTCTTTCTTACCTGTATTGGCTTCGGTGGTACCTTGTTGAAGTAGAGGCATGATTTTCTTTGAATCCTCTTCTAGTGCAATCCCTATAAAAGCGGCAAAATCACTATTCAAAGAATAGTATCAAAAACTTGAAACTGATTTGGACCGAAAAGTGGGTTTGCGATCGGAAAGTGGGTTTTCAATCAAAGAGAGGATGAGTCAAAAGGGGTTTTCGGTCGGAAGAATCTGGTCGAAAAGTACTTTTTGATCGGACAAGATCTTGGTCGAAAAATACACTTCTCGATCGAAAAGTAAGGGTGGATCGAAAAGTCTCAGAGGGGACTTTCCGATCGAATTGAGAAGCTGATCGAAAAGTCACGAAGGGACTTTCCGATCGAAACGGACCTGATCGAAAAGTGGACTTTTTGATCGAAACTTGGACTTTTTGATCGAAAAGAGAACTTTTTGATCGAAAAGTGGACTTTTTTATCGAAAAATGAACTTTTTGATCGAAAAGTGGACTTTTTGATCGAAAAGTGGACTTTTTGATCGGGCAGAGTTTTGGCTCGATCGAAAAGCCTATGACTGATCGAAAAGTATGCTTTTCGATCAGAGTGAACAGGGACTAGCTATAGGATCGATATAAGTCAGAGTTAAACTTAAACAAAGCCCTTTACTTGCAAATATAACCTTACGGAATTAAGTTATATTTCACTTTTCTTAAGCAATGTTGAGTTCTTGTATAATGTAAATGCTTGATTTGCAGAATAGTAGTAACAACAAAGTATCAAATACTCGGCACTATTTGCATTAACTCAAAGCTACACTATTACAAGTGATGACAACTGTTGTGTAAACTGAGAGCTAACAAGCTATATATAGTGCAGATGAGATCAATCACAGCCATTGATCTCATGCGATCTAATCTAGACCATAAACTAAAAAGTCAAATACAGACTACTAAAGAATAAACATCGGCAATTGGAATATCTTGCGTGTTTGCAGCAACATACTACTTTAGGAGAGCGGCTTGAATCAGATATAGAAGCATACGAGAAGCTTTTGCAGGATTGGACTTGCTGAAAAGACATCTCAGGAAAAGTCCGGTTGAACTCATTATCTGGTGGATAATCGACTTCACCCGGAATATTCGCTAAAAGACAAAACTGCTTCTTTCCGCTTGAATTGCCAGTTCCGCTTGAAGTGAGAATTCCGCTTCAACTTCAACTTCAGCCGGAACATAGTAAAATTGGCATTCAGCCGGAAATCTTCCAAGCGCAATATTCCTTACAATCTCCCCCTAAGCTGATGCTGTCAAATTCCAATGTTTATCTTCAAAAATTGACTTGTACCCAAAAATCTTCTTCACCTTGTCCTACTTGTCCACAGTTCTGATGCTGGCATCAAGGTTCTGAGACAGCTCTTTGGTGTTAGTTTTGGTCACCTTCACATGTTTAATTGAATCCCAGTCCATTTCGCTCCATTCTTCTTGAACAAAAATGGACTCATGAATTGTAAAGGTGCCATCGGCTCTGTGAACATAAAAGAGCTTCTCTTCCTCTTCCCAAATGATAAACTTTATTTCACTGGTAGGCACTTCATCTTCTTCTTCTGCTGAGTCACCATCTAAACTACTTCTGTAGAGCATTCCACATTCTAGCACAGTTGGCTCAATAATAAGCCTTAGCATGTGCTCAGTTCTTGAAGGGTTCAAATTTTCTCTAAGCTTTAGAGTGATGTCCGTCATCTGCTGCAGAGTAAGTTTTGAAGTGGCCTTGTGAACGTTTACCACTTGAGTTATGCCGCTGTCCATAGTAAAAGTGAAATCAAATGTGGCTTCATCCACTGTCCAACCCACAATTTGTCTTTTACTAGGTGGAGCTTTTCTCTTTTGTCTTTGATTTCTTTTGCTCTTGGCATGCATCAGTTTTCTTTTTCTGACCAATCTTTCTTCATCAGAATCAACTGTAGATTCTGGCACAATGGGTTTCTTGCCTCTGTCAGATGAAGAAGGGCCAGTTTGGACTTCAGTAGGTTTGGTGATGGTGGTGGAGGGTTCATTGATGGTGAGTGGAGGAAGGGAGGTTTGTGAGGGTGGTTTACTGGCTTCAGGAGTTGGGCTAGAAGGTGGAGTAGGTGGGAAAATACCAGAACAGTTCATGGTAGGTGGAGGATTCTTCTTGAAAGGAATGATGGGTGTAAAGTTGTCGGTTCTGTACTTGGGGTTGACAAGCTTGGTGGCTACTTTCTATGGAGATGGAGGGTGGTTTCTAAGGTGTGATGGCTAGTGACTGTAAGATAGATGGAACTGTTGTAGGCACTGGGTTTGGGTTGTAAATAAATAAAGGTGGAGGTGGTACATCTGCAAAATCAATAGATTCAGGTTTAACATCAACAGTTGTTGTACCTGAGATTAGCTCTGAAGGTGAAGGCATCACCAAATTAGGATTGACAGCAGCATTTTCTCCTTTCAGTTCATAAAAAATTTCATCAATCAAACTGCAAAGTCCCCTAACTTTCATCTGAGCTATCTCTTCCTCTTTCCTCAAATTTCTAACCACAAATGCCCTTTTTACCTTTTTCAGCAGTAGGTAATTCTCATCATTCTTTACCAGCTTGGTAGGCAATTGAGAAGCAATAGTGATTAGCCTCTCCCTATCAGCATCAGACACTGCATCCAAATCATAATCCTTCAATCTCCAGTTGAAAGACCTAGTCTTGGCTTCTTCAAGTAAGTTTTCAAACACTCCATCTTGCAGATACAAATCATATTCCTTCTGAAGTTCTTTTGCTAGCCTTTCATCCTCTGCTATTCTTTTGGCATTTTCCACCATTTTTACTATAGCCTGAGCTTCTGGAGTCTGAACCACCTGTTGAATAGTTTTTGGAACATCAGCTTGAACAGGTGTTTCCGCTTGAATTGGTTCTGAGCTCCTTAAGGCTATCAAGGTTTCGGCTATACCTTCTGCTCCTTCACTCCTGTGTTCTTCCGGTTGAAGTTCCGGTTGAACTTCCGGTTGAACATGAATTTGCCCCTCAGTCACCACCTGGGGTTTGGTGACTTCAGGTTCTTTATCAACTATTTCCAGTACCTCAGTTCCTTCTCCTTCACCAATCAAATTTTCGTCTTCCCCTTCAGTCATTGTAGCAACTGCAACTGTTGCAGTGCTTTCATCAATATCAAGTGCTGCCTTGCTGGTGGAGGCAATAGTTCCTACCACTTGATCACTGGCTCTTTCAGCCGGGAAAATGACATCCTTGAGGAGTGTCGTGATCATGTTGATGTGCTCAGGGAGAGCACCAGCAACCAGCATGGATGACTGTACTAGTTCAGCAAGATTTGGGTCCTCAAAAGGAGAAATGGCAATCAGTTAACTGCATCTCATGTTTACCCAACACTCTTCAACTGAGAAGGGACTCACACCGATTCTTTGGCAAGCTGTGGCTCTGACTTCAGCCGGTATCCTTTCCATTTCTTCAATTTCTGTGATAACAGGTCTTGATGTCATCTTCTCCCCCAATTTGACAGTATCAGCTTCATCAGTTGCAATAACTTCATCAGCATCTCTGATAGGGCTTGAAGGACCTGCTTCAGTTTGGATAGGATCAGCTTGAACCAATTTAGCAACAGTAGTGTTGAGAGTTTCAACCTGTGCTTGCAGAGAAAGGTACAACTTCGTCAATTCTGGTAGTGTAAGACTATCCTCAACTGGCTTTTTGCAGTATCCTTGGAAAAAACCAAACTATCAATCCGAGATTGATCAGCATTGGTACCCATGGCTTCTTGGCACCTGGGATTCTCCTCATTTGTTTCAGCAGCCCTTGGTTCCAATAAAGGACTTCCGGGTGCTGATTCAGAGAAGATTTCCACAAATTGGGTCTTATTGATGTTACTACTGACACCAAGATCCTGTAGGGATCCTTGGGCAGCAGCCCTTTTTGCATGAATCTCTTCATGACTCCTGAGATTCACCTCCGGTGAGGAGTGGGGTTGCAGTGCTACAGGGTCCTGGCTTATCGGGATGTTCTCATGTAATGAGGCAGCTGAGTTAATAACACCTTCATTTAAGCCAAGAATGGGAGCACTGTCACTCCTAGGTGACAGGGGTAGTAGGGGTGAAAAATGTTCAGATGGGGAAGGTACATCTGTTTCTAATGACTCCCCCTCAACTGAAGGTTCATCCACTACAACAAAAAGGGGTTTTTAGGACCTTTCGTGTGGGACGCCGTTAAAATAGTGTCTTAAAAAACTATCTAATAGGACGAGTGAGTGTTCATGGTCCTATTATACTATATGGAGTTAAACCGGTGTCCTAAAAAACTATGTAATAGGACTGATAAATATTTAGGGTCCTATTATCATATAACATAATAGGATGCTTAGTATTTGAGGTCCTAATAAAGTACATTTTAGGACGTTTAGTAGTTAATGTCTTATTATGTGATAATGTAATATGATACTTGATCATTGAGGGTCCTATTAAATTATAACCTTATAGGACACTTAGAATTTCAGTTATCCATAACAAAATAAATAACATTTTGTGACTCTTAATTTAAATGATTTTAAATTATTCATTAATTAAAAAGCATTTTGTATTTAGTCTTATATGCCTCCGGCCCAAATTAACAATCAGATGGTCATCTATATCTGATCCATTTTTTTCTTCCTCGCACAAACACTCTCTTCTTCCTCGCACAAGCTGATCCACTCATCCACGAAGTTGCATCCATAACTTTATCGGCGCGCCGCTGCTTCTCTAACATCGTATCAATCGACCGGAGCCTTGGCTGCTTCTCTATCATCGTATCAATCGATCGGCGTCCCAGCTTCTCTATCGATCGTATCAATCGATCCTGCTAGTCTCGTCGTCAATTCAGGTATCATATCAATCTTAAGATAATTTGATTTTTGAGTGTTGATTTCCTGAATGTCTAAGCAAAAGACAAGTGGTTAATCATGTGTTGGCCTTAATTTGTTGGATTTGGACTTTGATTGATTGTGCCTAGGGCTTGATTTTGGAGGAAAACTTAATATTCAGTGATTTGAAGCTCCTGTGGTTCTGGTACCCCTAGTAATAGCAGTAGACCAGTAGTGATGGTGAATTGATGATAACGGTAGTGGTGAGGTTTCGATTCGGATTTCGAGTAGTGGAGGCCAAGATAAGGTACACGGTGAACCGTGTGGAAAGTGGATGACAGAGGGAAGTGACTGATTCCAGTGATGTAGCGTTGAAAATGGTGGGAGTAGTAGTAATAATGTCGATTCACCAGATCAACAGCGGTCTTATTTGGAGCAAGTTTCGAGATGGGTTGATCAAGTCTTCCGTTTTCTTTCCTACTGTTGGTAATACCTGGTCTTACCTTTTTGTGTTAAAATAAAATGTTGTTACATTAACTAAATTTTCTCTAATGTAGACTGAAATTTGTATGATGGTGATAATTGTATTGCTAGGGCATAAAGCTTAATCTCTTTACTGCTCTAAACTGTATTTTTATGGTGCATTTTGGAATAAAGGCATTTATATTAAAGTATAGCCAACAATCATACATGGTGTTTGAATAACATGAGCACTTGTGATTAAGTAACTTTTTTGCATGATCATTTGCAGGTCTCTTTGTTACAATTTAGATTACCACCTTTTTGTACAAGTCATATTCTACGCAAGCAGACAACGTTAAAGGTAAAAACTTGGTGTTAAAAATACCTGTACACATATATTCTATTGTTGTCTGTTGAGATTAATGATTGAAGGAACTTGGCAGGGGGAGAGAAAGTTATATTTTCATGTTGGATATTGCTACTTTTCATGCTTCACGCGACTGGAATTTATTGGTGCTACCAAATCGATGATCTTTGCGGTCCATTGTTTATGGTTCCACCAAAAGCAACACCAACATTCTGAAATGCTATATTCACCATAATTGTGAACGGTGCGTATATTCTTTTAGTTACCTTTTCTCTAGCAATGTTATTTCATTGTTCTTATGGAAAGTTAAATTCTATTGATTGTAGATACGATGTTATTTCATTGTTCTTATGGAAGGTTAAATTCTATTGATTGTAGATACGATGGTACCGCAGGTAGTAATGGCTTTCAAGTTAGTACTGCTTATGTTTTATATAAATGGCAGGGACCATAGCTTTCATAGACAGGTAATGTGTCCCAACATGATAATATAATGTCTACCATATGTTATGATAACTGAGTTTCATGTGTATTATTATTTGGCATTAATTAGTCATGGCATACCTCTTCTGCTGATAACATAATTAAATCAGTCACCCCATATGAGTTTTTCTTATATTTTGATTCATAATGTGGTGATAGATTATTAGCTATGTGGACTTGGTTTGCGTGAAGCCAAGTTACAGCATGCATGTATCAGGAACAAAAGTGTCCAGTTTTAGGATAAACTCATTGAATGGCAATAAGACTAATGTATAGATAATATTTTGATTGTTTTGTCTACAGGTTACTGTGTTGACTTAATTTCTTACAATAAGTATGCTATAATATAATATATTAATATTAACATTGGTAGAACTAGTAAACCAAATCAGATTGTGTACAATGCATCATCTTATCGGGTTTTTAGTTAAACTTTTTTTGCTCTTTTTAAAAAATATATGTTTACATTACTTATGTTTTTTTTTATAAATGTTTGTCAAATTGAAATCTAGGTTGGAGATGAAGTTTTTTTTAAAAGCATTCCAAACTCTGAGACTGTAGCCAGAGGAATGGTAAATAGTTTAGATCCAAATCTAAAAAGTTAGGGGCACAGAGATTGGGCGCGATTGGTGTGAGGTAAATATTCAAGTAGCTGGAAAAGAGATTAAAATTTGGTTAGACCATATGGGTCATTGGACACAATCCAAGCTGCTATTGGTGCATCTATAGCATGGCCATGTTCTTTCATTTCGGTATGTCATTATTGTAAAACCTGTAATATATTATTAGGCTTATAACAAACTTTAAGCTTATATATGGATGATTAATTTGTAGGTGGTTTGTGACGAGTGAGAAGGAAGCATGATGACTGAAGACTATATTCTTCTAGTGTCTTTCATTACTTTAAATTTCATGTTTAATGTTAGGATCTTGGATAATAATATTATAACTTATTTGTGTTTAATGCTTTTGTTATCGAAATGACTTATTTCAATGATAATTAAACTTTATTTATTCCATTAATTGAAGTTCATCTATCGATAAGTTGATGGTATCTTATTTGTATTTATGAATCATGTTTAATGAGAACAATTTTAAGGATGTTGGTAACCGTCCTTAAAATAGGTATGCTAGGTATGCTCATATGCATCTTAAAACCTTATAAAGTGTCCTATTTTGTGGTTTATTAGGATGCTATAACGTGTCCTATTTTGTGGTTTATTAGGACGCTCTAACGTGTCCTATTTTATGGTTTATTAGGACGCTATAACGTGTCCTATTTAGTGGTTTATTAGGACGCTCTAACGTGTCCTATTTTGTGGTTTATTAGGACGCTCTAAGTTTATAGGACCCCTTTAGAAAGGACACTTTTATTAGTGGTCCTATTATCTCATGCGTCCTATAAAATAACATTTTAGGACCTTT
>JBCNJP010000012.1:25782528-25801322 GCA_039602395.1 Deinandra increscens subsp. villosa | reverse complement strand
ACAAAAACCTTTGGCAGTTCACTGGGTGAGATGTAGGTCTGATCAACTCTAGTCACTGGTGAGATTCTAGCTTTTAAGTTTGAAAATTTGTTGGTTTGGCTAGAACTCTCACTATGGAATGCAGCAGTTGCACTTCCACTTGAGCTAGAAGGAACTTTCGGTTGAGAGTTGTATTTGTTTTTCACAAAATTTTTTCTAGAGAAGGTCTTGCCTCTAGATGGGTTTCTCCTTTCTTGACATTCACAAAGGTCGTACTCATCAGTGAACTGAACCCTGGGTCGTTGTCTAGGTGCAGTAACTGATCTGAGTGTTTTGGAGATTTTTGGTTGAACTTCTCTTCCGGTTGAAAATTTTTCCGGTTGAAGTTCAGCCGGAACCCTGTTTGATTTTAAGACTGAAAAACTTCCATTTTTGTTGTTCCCAATTAAAATTTTGTTTGACTCAGTATCAAAATACTTCATTATGTTACTTCTTACAGGTGAGGTTCTACCTGTAGATCTTTTCTGAGTAGAAACATTTTTGGGTTTTAACAAATTTTGACCTTTGCTCAATGGATTAAATTTGCATGTTGCAGCCATGTGCCCTTTTTCACCACAGAAAACACATTCAAACATTTTTCTTTGATAAGTATCTGTGTTTCTGGTTATCTTTTCATTAGTGACCTGGTGGTAAGTAAGCTTACCCATTCTCTCAGTTTCACTTGGTTTTGGCTGCTCAGGTAGTTTACCTCCAACTTTTGAGTCTTTTGGCTCATAAATAATTGGTGGTGGAAAAGCAACTTTTGGTTTTAAAACCTTGGATTGGTCAACAGATGCTGATGTGCTAGCATCTTTGACTTCACAGTTTGAAGATGTTTCAACAGATTTTGATTCAGATGAGGAAGATGCAGTGCTGTCAACAATTAGACTCACACTGCACTCCTTCTGAAGTGCTTGGATTGGAGCAATAACAGGTGAGTATTCCTTGGGTGGTTCAACATTGTTGTACCCAATACCTGTTTTCCCATGCATTGCTCCATTCCAAAGTTTCTCAGCTTTCTTGTTAGCTGTTTGGAATTTGTCACAGGTGAACAAGGCATCTTTTAACTTCATTTCAAGAACATCATTTTCTGCTTTTGCATCTTTTGTTTCTTGTCTTGAAATAGTTAGTTTGTTCAACAAATCCTCTAATTGTGTTTCCAAAATAGAGTTAGTTTGCTTTAAAGCATCAAATTCTTTGTTTAAATTTTCAATTTTGGTGATGTATGCAGTCCAGTTTTCTTAAAGCAATTCTTTAACTCATTCAAGTTAGAAACTTCATCAATCAGATCAGTGTTATGTTTCCTGTATTTTGACACTTGTTCCATGCAGGCAGGGCTGCACAGATTTTCCAAAACTTTTTCAGGAATCTCATTTACCTGTTCAGTTGAATCTTCTTTGGCCATTAAAGCATGGTTGATTGGCTCAAACTCAGTGATAAAGTCATCCCACTCATAGTATTCAGTCTGGTTAGCTACAGCTGCCACCACATTTTGATTTCCAAGTGGTTTTGGTTGAGTTGGCTGCTGGTTGCTGTTGTTGTTATTGTGTTGACTGCTACTATTGTTGCTTCCATGATTTGATCTCTGTTGGACATTGTTGTTATTGTTCTGTCCATCTCTCCTTGGCTGCTTGCATTCCCTGGCAAAATGGCCAAGTTGGTGACAATTATAACATTTAGCTTTAGATTTATCCAACCCAATTGATGATCCCTTTGACCCTTTATAAGTTCTTCCAGTTCTTTTATAAAATCTTTGGGCCCTTACGGAAACCATAGCTAATTGAGTTAAAATGTCCATCTCTTCTAGATCATCTGCCCCTATGCATTCCAAGTCTTCACATGTGAAGCCTTGAGATGAGTCAGTTGCCACATAGGCAGAGTGAGAGTTGTCAAACAGTGTTGAAGAACTCTCTGAGCCTCTAGGTAACTCAATGAAACTGACTGAGGGTGAGTGATATTGAGGTGAATTTGAGATCTTTTGAAAATCAGTTGTAACCAAAGCAGTGGTTTGCAACTGTGGTGATGCTTCAGGAAAGTTGTTCTGCTTAAAATTAAGCTCCATTTCATAAGCACTAAGGACTCCATGGAGTTCACTTAGTTTAAGCTTTTTGAGGTCCTTGCACTCCCTGATGCTGACTGTGTAGACAGTCCAGGCTGGAGGTAAGGATCTCAAGAACTTCCTGTTGGCGTCAGCCTGTTCAGTTTTTACTTCTACCTTTTTGGTCATAGATTCACCAGTTTTGTAAGTAAATTTTTCATATCTTTGTTTCAAAACATCTTTCTTGTTTTCCTTAACTTCACTAGACCCTTCATACATTTCACTGAGAGCATTCCACAAGCCATGTGCTGTCTTATATCCCTTGAACCCTACCAGTATAGAGTTGGGTAATGCAGCCTGGAGAGTCCAGTAGGCCTTGTGATCATATTCAAGCTGAGTATAATCAGCTTCAACATATTTGTCTAGTGGTTTTGGTATTTGCACTTGGGCATCATCAGCAGATTGAACAGTTGGATTGTAAGGACCTACAGTCAACCTGTTCCAAATGCGTCTGTCTAGGCTTCTAACAAAACCTTCCATCCTGAGTTTCCAAGTATCAAAGTCATCAGGAGTGAAAATTGGTGGTTTGTTAGAGCTACCATTAAGTGAACCAAGAGTTAAGTCAGTCATTGTGAAAAACAGTTTTGTAAAACAGAAAAAGCTTGTAGAAATCAAGTAAGCAAGTAAAGTATCAACTTTGAAGCACTAGAAGTCTTCAAAGTAAAGAGCCAAAGCTCTGATACCAATTGTAGGATCGATATAAGTCAGAGTTAAACTTAAACAAAGCCCTTTACTTGCAAATATAACCTTACAGAATTAAGTTATATTTCACTTTTCTTAAGCAATGTTGAGTTCTTGTATAATGTAAATGCTTGTTTTGCAGAATAGTAGTAACAACAAAGTATCAAATACTCGGCACTATTTGCATTAACTCAAAGCTACACTATTACAAGTGATGACAACTGTTGTGTAAACTGAGAGCTAACAAGCTATATATAGTGCAGATGAGATCAATCACAGCCATTGATCTCATGCGATCTAATCTAGACCGTAAACTAAAAACTCAAATACAGACTACTAAAAGAATAAACATCGGCAATTGGAATATCTTGCGTGTTTGCAGCAACATACTACTTTAGGAGAGCGGCTTGAATCAGATATAGAAGCATACGAGAAGCTTTTGCAGGATTGGACTTGCTGAAAAGACATCTCAGGAAAAGTCCGGTTGAACTCATTATCTGGTGGATAATCGAGTTCACCCGGAATATTCGCTAAAAGACAAAACTGCTTCTTTCCGCTTGAATTGCCAGTTCCGCTTGAAGTGAGAATTCAGCTTCAACTTCAACTTCAGTCGGAACATGGTAAATTGGCATTCAGCAGGAAATCTTCCAAGCGCAATATTCCTTACACTAGCCACAATATCTGATCGAAAAGCTAGTTGGCTGATCGAAAAGCTGGTTGGCTGATCGAAAAGCCTCAAAAAGGGACTTTCCGACTGGAGACAACTGATCGAAAAGACTCAAGGGGTCTTTCTCGATCATAGAAACGCGACAGAAAAGGGTTTTCGATAAGACAGGCTGATCGAAAAGTCTTCTATTGGCTCGAAAAGTCACAGATTCACAAGCAATGGGTCACGAACACTTCTATCTCGACTTGAAACCTGCAAAAAGTACTTCCGATACGTGCTAATGCTGAAAATCACAAAAACACTTAAACTGTTAGTTACCAAAAACCTGAATCCGATATCGCGAGAGCCTCGAAACTTACGTTTCTTGGCTCTGATACCAATTGTAAGGATCGATTTAACCCTCACGCGATATCAATGCTTATTAATCTCGTGCGGAATCCGAGATTAACAAGTGATTCAAGTAAAATCGAAAAATATAGCAAATACAAGGAAACACTTTAAAGAAACACAAACTGATTGTATACGTGAAAGAACACTTCAATTAGATGATCAAAACACCAAGTCCGAACCTAGAAAGGTTTCGGTTACACCCTTAGGAACCCGAAACCAGTAACAACTAACAACCCTAAATCGATTACTAGGAGTCCTTTTTATAGGAGATGACCAACTTGGAAAACAAGTTAACCTCCCTACCTAAAATAACTCCTAATTCCCGTATTTGAACTCTAAGGCCCACTAAACTCCCTCTAAACTCTTTTAAATTGAGCCCAAACATGTCTAAAATGGCCCAATAACCTAATATACCCATAGCCCAACTAATTTTCACCTATACACATGCATAGGCCTTCAAAATAATCCGCCAAGTGACTATTTAATACACAAGCCATAATTCTCGGTCCTTACAGAGTTTTATGTCTATGTAAACAAACACGGCTTTCACGCTAACTACAACGTGAAGGTATTGGTTGGGATTGGGGGTTAGTAATATTTTGTCACTTCATGGAAGTCGTTGAGACACATGTTAGTGAACCCGCAAATTTATTTGCAAACAAACCTACCAACCAAAAGCCTTTTTTATTTAAACCCTTTCTTTTCGCAAAATGTCGTCTTTTTATAAAATGTTCAGGGGCGGATTTTAATGAGGGTCAGCAGTGACCTCGGTCACTACTGATTTTTCGCTCAGAAGTCCCGAGTATACATGTAATTCATTAAAAATATTCATATATATTAGTCTGGTCACTAATAAAAATATATATTATATGTAACCTTAAATAAGAAGTTTGAATCTTGATCAGTTGGTGACGTGCCCACTTCCAAACCGGAAGGTCTTCATTTCAAATCTCGTTGTGGTCATTTTTTAAAATTAGAGGGATTTTATTTGTAATCCGGAAACCCTAAATAGCTAAATAGGTTGTCGACCTACGTCGCTCTAAACTTCTATCATCAAAGCCATATCGACTTTTCACATACCATGGATTCTTATACGATTGAGAGACTTCCAAGCCCCAAAACTTCAATCATCAAAGGGTGATTCGATTAAATTGTTCTAGACTTCGGTTCTTGGGGTATAAACAGTTCGATTGAATCCTTTCAGACCACCTGAGACCTTCGCACTTGGACAATAACAAAGATTGGTAAGTCTCTTCACCCATATTTATGTCTATGAACACGATGCTCAAAACCTTAGATCCTGGGTCGCTACTTATTTTTATCTAACTTTTGGTTTCAAATGTTCATATCTTTGGGCAGGACGACGACGAAGACGAGGACGACGAAGACGACGATGATGACAACGATGACGACGACGACGATGACGAGGAGGAGATGGACGAAGACGACGACGATGACGAGGAGGATCATGACGACGACGACGACGATGACGACGATGATGACGATGATGACGATGACGAAGATGATGATGATGACGATGACGATGATGATGATGATGACGACGATGATGACGATGACAACGATGACGACGATGAGGGCTATGATGACGACGATGACGACAATGACGAAGATGACGACGATGACGATGATGAGGACGATGACGACGATGACTACGATGATGATGATGATGATGATGATGATGATGATGATGATGATGATGATGATGATGTTTCATCTTAATTTTGTTGGTAATTATCTCCACCCAAAAAACCATCTACAATACAATTTACTTTTCTTGCTTCTCTAACAACAATTAGGTGAAACTTAATACTTAGAAACAATTTACTTGGAAAAAATTTACTTGATTTATAATATTGGTTAGTGAAACTGGATTAGATATGTGGTTTGTTAGTTTTTACAGTGAGATGAGATATCCAATTTTGGCTTTTTTCTTAGCTCAGGAAACTTTACCTAATTTTGCACTATTTGAGTGCCCTTTCACCTAGAAAAACTAATGAGAACTATTACTCATTCATAGTTTAGATTGGAAAGCACGTGCGGATGTTGTTAAGCTGCTCAAGAATTTGATGAAAAATACTTGTTGTAAGCCATAACCTTAAGTAAGCAGTTTTCTAATTATTCTTCAATACATTCTAGTTATTTTTATCTTACAGCTGGTGGAATGTGTTGTCTTTAATTGGTGGAACTAATCTTCATATTCATTATCCTAAAGTGTTGATAATCTCTGAGTGAATTGCCTGTTTTTAGCAGTAAAAAATCACCCCAAAAACATAGAGTTATAATTTTTTTTTATATTTATAGTTTATATTGTTTGACCTGACCTGACCCGACCCGGATCGCTGATCCAAACATATTTTAATAGAATTTTTTTAGGTCACGATGACTTTCGGTCACCTCTCTGTAATTTCTCAAGCTCCGCCACTGAAAACGTTCAACAAGTGACTTCTTCAGCAAATAGTTTAGCATTCACTTCCAATATGGAAGTTATGTCAAAAAAAAAAGAAAAAAAAAATAATGATAGTTGTTTGTTACTAGAAGAATAAAAAGAGCATAATAAAAAAACACCTCTTAGCATAGTTTGTAGTATTTATGTTTCAAGTCACAAAATAAAGTTTTTTATAAAAAACGGACGTTTTTGCAACTTTTAGCCACTTTTATACCATAAAATCCATACCCTTAGCCCAAGCCTACCCTACAACCCTTTTACGCCCTCCTAATGATTGCGTGGATTGCAGTGAGATCGGTGGACGTTTGATTTCTTGTGAAGCCAATGCTATTTGCTTGTTTTCACTTTGGCACGAGTGTTCACTCAACTTATACATATACTAACCCGAGTGTCGAGTGATCATTTGTGAGGTGAGTGAGGTTGTATAAATCGAAAATTTTTAGTAAGCTTGCTAGAATTGTGAATAGTTCAACAAACATATAATAAATTAATGAAAGTGAAAGTTGGAAATAAATGGAGGCCGGTTTGAAAGACTCGGAATATGAACACACGGACTACCCTTATCTTGGGGAGTGTCAGGCCACATTTTTGAGCTTTGCTTGAGGACAAGCAAAGATTCAAGTGTGGGGATGTTTGATATGCGTCAAATTATACATGTTTTATATCAAATACTACTCACATTTTGGGTGAAAACAGTCTTACTATTAAGAAAACAATATAATATTGTTTCCTTTTTAGTTTTTCAGTCTAATCCAGGACAAAAACACAGAAGAAGTCAAAAGTACAAGAAAACAAAAGAAAAATATAGACTTGGAGATTTTGGGCATTAAACACGGCCTGTGCCTCACCTAGGGACAACCCATATCTCTGCAGAATGGACAAGATTCATTCACACACCTCTCTCTCGAGTCAAGACAAGGTGGTAACCCCTAAACTCAACCACACCCCGGAGCATAACTGCTAAAAGACACCGGTGCGGTCAGAAAATACCATGAACTTCACAGAAGCATATCTCGGGCTAAAAAATGAGTTACGGGACCCATAAATAGTGAATTCTGAGTATCTCGGCGAGAGGAAGGTGATTTTGTGGTCAGCACAGCCCGTGCCGCCTGCCAGGCACCTGTGCCCACCTAGACACGGACCGTGCCTAGCCCAATCTTCTAGAAAGTTGACTTGTTGTGCGCCAGACACTCCTTGACACACACGGCTCGTACCCCTGACCCAGCACGGCCCGTGCCCCTGTTACCGGATAGATACGACCCGTGTCACTGATCCAACACGGCCCGTGGCCATTGACATTGAAGATTGTTGAAGATCACCTGACCCAACACGACCCGTGCCTAGCCCAGCATAGGCCGTGCCCGACCCGTACTTTTGCCTATAAATAGTAGCCAAAGCCTCCACTTTTACTTGCTCAATTCTCCTCTTCTCCCCCCTTTCTCTAGTTAGATCTTGTTTTCTTTGAGCCACTTGGCGTTTTAAGTCTTTTGTTAATCACATTTGTAAGAACATTAACTTAATTAGATTTTGTTTAAAGTTTGTCTATGAACTACTCGTTTTCTATTAAAAAGAATCTTTAAAGCCATGCTTATGCCCGGCTAAACTTTTACACTCACTTGGGAGTAAACAAACCCTTGGTTGGTAAGTAAAATGAATTTACGTATTTACCTTAAGGGAAGTACGAATGACTTATGAAAACTCTATTAAACTGAAAATGTATTATTAACCTTTTTGAACAAGCGTGCCTTGCGTATTGTAGACCACTTGAGGAGTCGAAGGCTCATCAGTCGGAATTGTGACACCCGACTGGGGGACGATGCATGATCCTATATGGTGACTTTCACCCCATGGAAAGCAATATGTTTGTGAGTTTGATGTCTATGTAAACAAACATAGCTTTCATGCTAACTACGGGTCTGAAGGTATTGCTTGGGATTGGGGGTTACTAATATTTTATCATTTTATGGAAGTCAGTGAGATACATGTTAGTGAACTTGGCTCTGGTTACGTCCGTCATATTTTCGCGAAAGTAGTGTATTAAGGAGACGGACCTTAGTCCCTTTTAAAGATGTTTTTCATAATAAATTATCTCATGCGTGGGTTGTTCCCCCTGTTGGTTCATGACAACGTATTCGAGTGTAAGGGCTTCGACGACTCATCGGGCCCTACAACTATATGGCATTTCTATTCACCTTGTTTGTTACTTCTAGAGTCTTCCTCTAGAGTTCCTTACGGGGAGACGAGAGGAACTGTGAGATAGGGTTCCAGGCTGAAAAGCGGCCCTCCTCACCTGACAAGTAAAAATCTTAAGGCAAGCGCCTAAATCCATTTTAGCAAACCATCCACTGGTAAATCCCCCAAATGATATTAACCTCTGATTGATTAAAACTTAAAACCCATTTTATTTATTTTGTTTTCTTCTTTTATTCTCTTAGTTTAATCCACCCTTCACTTATATATTTAAAAACCTGTTAAGTTGTTAACAAAAGATTCTATATCAAAGCCTCATTTCCCTTGTGTCCTTGGATGACCTCGGAATTTACCCATACTATAATGCTCTATGATGGGAACACTTGCCCGTGAAAGTGGTGAAATAGTATTGTTTTAAGATTATTGAGTTTTATAAATTTAAAACCGTTTGCATCAAAGGTGTCATTAATATTGTCATATTTTTATATACACCACACGCACCTCAAGCTTTTTGGCGCCATTGTCGGGGATACAAACGAGGATTTTGAGAAAATCCGAGTTAACGGCCTAACCAATTTTTTTTTTATTTAGCTTGAATCATTTTTTATTTTTCCTCGGTAAAAAGACAAGGTACCTGTCTGCTTACTAAACCTTTCTATTTTCTTTAACCTTTTTATTTTTCTTTTAAACTTTTATTTTCTTTAATCTTTTATTTTTCTTCTTTAAACCTCCTTTATTTTCTCTTACAAATATTTCAAGGATGGATGAATATCCTAATGAGTATTTCGGTTATAACAATGGACGGCCTCAATCTGTGTGGTACGAAATATGTGGCGGTCCCCATTACTATCTGGACTGTTATATATTAGTGACTACGTCTGCGTGGTTGCGAGTAGATGATACACCACCAGAGGAAGGTCCTAGCCATTCCTCTTAAGTTTCTCCACCACAACCGACCGTATACATTGCATATTGTCATAGATGTAACGTCTTCCATGGAGAGCATTGCATCTATGAACAAGAATATATAAGAATGTCGGTTGAGGAAGATGAAGTAATCCCCCTCGGAGAACTTGAAAGAAGAGGCTTGGCCTCCTGAGGAAACTCCTTCGGAGCCTATCCATCCAGCTGAAATTGTTAATTGAGAGAAGGAGCTCCCTAATAGATCATAAACAGCTTCTCTCGAGCTCAAGAAGCTCCTTAAGCACCTTGAGTATGCATACTAAAAGATGCTTGTGATCGTTTATGCGCACCAGCCAAAGGAAGAAAAAGACCAATCACTCGCCAGATCTGGTCCAGGTAAGTATAAATTTTGGTGGCCCGACTCATTTCGACCTTTAAAATTTTACTTTGAAATTATTATCAGATTTTTCCCATCTGTTAATGAAAGAATAAAACTAACCAGTACGAGTGAGAAACGAATCAAGAAAAAGCCACCTGATAACGGTTAATATAAAAACCGGCTCGAACTTGGGACCCGTAAATAAACCAATCTGTTATGTTTTTCTTTAGTTTAAATAAATTGGAAGTCTTGGTTCGCCTGGTGCAATTTTGCATCAACATTTTTTTTTGCAAAGCGCCAGCAAACAACCAAAACCTCCAACAGTAAGATATTATGTTTTTCTTTTGTAGATTTGTGTTGAGCAAGGTAAAAGGAGACTGGTACTTATAATCTTGATGTACAGGAACGTCAGGTAAAGCGTGGCGTGTGGTAAAGTCCAAGTGTGGAGACGCCGTGTCCGATTTCTTCTTCCCTTTCACTCTTTATTTTTCATTGTTTCTCTTTTTGCTTACCCACGGGCACATTGAGGAAAATGTGCAATTTAAGTGTGGGGACAGGATACTGTAGGTCTTAACGTTTTGTTTGTCTATATTCAAGCCTTACACAAAACTCATTTGGATAAACGACTCCATACAACCCCAAAATTTTCAAAGAATCAAGAATATTTTCATAAAACCCGTTGTTGTTTTGAAACCATGTAAATAAAAATCATGTCCCCAGATACAAAAAACTAAAATTTATTGAAAAACTTTTTTAACAACAAATTTTTTTTTTTTCAATTTTGACAAGAAGAAAAGTTTATATTTATACAAAATCACACTCAACCCTTTTTCCAACATTTTCGGTGAGTTCTTGAGCCTAACATGCATGCACAAATACTAACACATGCTCTATTCTTGTTGAAACACTGTGAGAAGCCAAGTGATACAATAAATGTAGAACTTGCCAAGGTAATACATGCCAAAATTGACAAAACTGGAAACGCGTAATCATGTGATTAAGACACCTAGGATTTTAATCCCTTTTCCGCTTCTCAACCCCCTTTTCTTTACCTACCCATAAACTATCCCTTATTTAGCCCCTTTGAGCCTTTATCCCTTTCGTTTCAACACCCGCAAATTTATTTGTAAACAAACCTACCAGCCAAAAGCTTTTTATTTTAAACCCTTTTTTTCGCAAAATGTTGTCTTTTTATAAAAATGTTCAACAAGTGACTTTTTCAGCAAATAGTTTAGCATTCACTTCCAATAAGGAAGTTATGTCAAAAAAAGAAAAAAAAGAAAGAAAAAAAAAAGAAAGAAAAAAAATTAATGATAGTTGTTTGTTACTAGAAGAATAAAAAGAGCATAATAAAAAAAAAGCTCTTAGCATGGTTTGTAGTATTTATGTTTCAAGTCACAAACTAAAGTTTTTGATAAAGGACCGACGTTTTTGCAACTTTTAGCTACTTTTATACCATAACATCCATACCCTTAGCCCAAGCCTACCCTATAACCCTTTTAAGCCCTCCTAGTGATTGCGTGGATTGTAGTGAGATCGGTGGACGTTTGATTTCTTGTCAAGCCTATGCTATTTGCTTATTTTCACTTTGGCACAAGCGTTCACTCAAATTATACGTATACTAACCCGAGTGTCGAGTGATCATTTGTGAGGTGTGTGAAGTTGTATAAATCTAAACTTTTTAGTAAGCTTGCTAGAATTGTGAATAGTTCAACAAAAATAGAATAAATCAATGAAAGTGAAAGTTGGAAATAAATGGAGGTCGGTTTGAAAGACTCGGAATCTTAACACACGGACTACCCTTATCTTGGGGAGTGTCAGACCACATTTTTGAGCTTTGCTTGAGGCGAGCAAAGATTCAAGTGTGGGGATGTTTGATATGTGCCAAATTATACATGTTTTATATCAAATATTCCTCAGATTTTGGGTGAAAACTGTCTTACTATTAACAAAACAATATAATATTATTTCTTTTTTAGTTTTTTAGTCTAATCCAGGACAAAAACACAGAAGAAGTCAAAAGTACAAGAAAACATAAGAAAAATATAGACTTGGAGATTTTGGGCATTAAACATGGCATGTGCCTCACCTATGGACAACCCATGTCCCTACAGAATGGATAAGATTCATTCACACACCTCTCTCTCGAGTCAAGACAAGGTGGTAACCCCTAAACTCAACCACACCCCGGAGCATAACTGCTAAAAGACACCGGTGCGGTCAGAAAATGCCATGAACTTCACAGAAGCATATCTCGGGCTAGAAAATGAGTTACGGGACCCATGAATAGTGAATTCTGAGTATCTCGGTGAGAGGAAGGTGATTTTGTTGTCAACACAGCCAGTGCGCTGCCCAATCTTATAGAAAGTTTGACGTGTTGTGCGCCAGACACTCCCTAACAGACACAGCCCACACCCCTAACCCAGCACGACCCGTGCCCCTGTTACCTGTCAGACACAGCCCGTGGACACTGACATTGAAGATTGTTGAAGATCACCTGACCCGACACGACCCGTGCCCAGCCCGGCATGGCCCGTGCCTAACCCGTACTTTTGCCTATAAATAGTAGCCAAAGCCTCCACTTTTACTTGCTCAATTTTCTTTGCTTCTCCTCCCCTTTCTCTAGTTAGATCTTGTTTTCTTTGAGCCACTTGGCGTTATAAGTCTTTTGTTAATCACATTTGTAAGAACATTAACTTAATAAGATTTTGTTTAAAGTTTGTCTATGAACTACTCATTTTCTATTAAGCAAATCTTTAATGCCATGGTTATGCCCGACTAAACTTTTACACTCACTTGGGAGTAAACAAACCCTTAGTTGGTAAGTAAACGAACCCTTGGTTGGTAAGTAAAATGAATTTACGTATTTACCTTAAGGGAAGTGCGAATGACTTTATGAAAACTCTTTTAAATTGAAAATGTATTATTAACCTTTTTGAACAAGCGTGCCTTGCGTATTGTAGACCACTTGAGGAGTCGAAAGCTCATCAGTCGGAATTGTGACACCCGACTGGGGGACGATGCATGATCCTATATGGTGACTCTCACCCCATGTAAAGCAATACGTTCATGAGTTTGATATCTATGTAAACAAACATGGCTTTCACGCTAATTACTGGCATGAAGGTATTGGTTGGGATTGGGGGTTACTAATATTTTATCACTTCATGGAAGTCGGTGAGATACATGTTAGTGAACTTGGCTCTAGTTATGACCGTCATATTTTCACGAAAGTGGTGTATGGAGGAGGCGGACCTTAGTCCCTTTTAAAGATGTTTTTCATAATAAATTAATCCGATGTGTGGGTTGTTCCCCTGCTGGTTCATGACAACGTATTCGAGTGTAATGGCACTGAAGACCCATCGGGCCCTACAACTATATGGCCTTTCTATTCACTTTGTTTGTTACTTCCAGAGCGGTCCTCTCGAGTTCCTTACGGGGAGACGAGAGGAACGCGAGACAGGGTTCCAAGCTGAAAAGCGGCCCTCCTCACCTGACAAGTAACAATCTTAAGGCAAGCACGTAAATCCATTTTACCATACTAACCACTGGTAAGTTCTCCCAAGTGATATTAACCTCTGATTGATTAAAACTTAAAACCCATTTTCTTTATTTTCTTTTCTTCTTTTATTCTCTTTGTTTAATCAACCCTTCACTTATATATTTAAAACCCTATAAAGTTGTTAACAAAAGATTATATATCAAAGCCTCATTTCCCCTATGTCCTTGGACGACCTCGGAATCTTACCCATACTATACTGCTCCACGATGGGAACACTTGCCCGTGAATGTTGGCTCAGGCCTATGAATCATTACCTTCATCACCCACTGACTTACCAGCACCTTCATCCTCCTCCGTATTCTCTTCCTTCTTCCCATCAGCCTTGTCCTCCACCTTGTCAGCCTTAGGATCTGCAAGCTGCTCCACTGTCTCAATATCCCCCAGATTCTCCAGGATCCCTTACCAATTCACCACGTCCCAAGCTTTTGAAGTGAACCCTTCAATAGTAACCTCATCTACCATTTTGATCATAGCCTCCAAGACGCTCTTGGTGGCTGACCTCTTGGCGTCATCCACCACCTTCTTCATATCCTTCTCGGCAGCCTACTGTTGCGCCTTCAGCTTCCTCTCATAATACTTGGTCTTATGCTCAGCAATCTTCTGCATTTCCTGGATCTTCTCTTCAGCATCTTGAAGCTTCTTCTCAGCTTCCATGGCATCAAGGCTCAGTTTATCAATACCCTACAAAAGAGGTTAATGGACACATAATGAAGTAATTTAACAACATTAATATTACCCAAGAGTCTTAACAGGCCCATCATAGTCTGCATTGAAAGCACCTTGCTGCTAATCTCCGCAGCGCTCAGGTCTTCGAAGCTTTCAAGGCCAACCACAGCCTCAGATGCCTTTCTCTTCTTACTCACAAATACCTTGGAGCGAATGATAGGGATCTTGGGCTTTCTAGTGGTGACATCGGTCTTCTCTTCACAGATATGAAAGAGGATAAATCTATCACACCCCGCCCTGCCAGGCGCG
The DNA here is from genome assembly GCA_039602395.1 of Deinandra increscens subsp. villosa. Lineage (NCBI taxonomy): Eukaryota > Viridiplantae > Streptophyta > Magnoliopsida > Asterales > Asteraceae > Deinandra > Deinandra increscens. The sequence continues at coordinate 25,786,992 of JBCNJP010000012.1, read as the reverse complement.
GGAGAGAGAACGTGGGACCGGCCGCCTGTATCAGAACACACAGAAGCATACCGATAGATGTAAGGATACAAGGCCAACACACACACAAACAGACGACCTGTACAATACAAATGCAGATACAAACCAAAGGGACTTATATCATTAAGTCTTAATAGTTAAAACATATGTCTACGCCCAGGAATAACCCAAAGCTACAAGTACGGTGAGCACATAGACAAACAACAAAAGATATTCATGGTGGGAACAACATCGACAAAACAACATAACAAACTCCAACAAACACAAAGCTATCTCATCCCAACCAAATGTGACCATCACCATAGCTTTACTTACCTGCACATGAACCAAAAAGACACCAACAATAAAAGTTGTTGGTGAGTTGTAGCGCGATGATTCAGTCACAAAACCAAAACAATTCCAAATTATGCGTGTTATAAATTCATATGGTTAGACCAACACTCCAAGGGTACGATCCTACGGCCGCACGCGTCCTTTCGTGGCCTAGGTATATGCGCCATCAACGACACCTAATGGGTCCAACATAAACGGGTATGATACACATGATCTAACTCTATACCAATATTTGTGCAAAATATGTCTTTGTGGTCCGTCACTAAGACCAAACTAACCATACTAATCAACATGAACGCCATGTAACATGCGAGTTTAAACTTATAACACGATAACACATACCTAAACACAGTAATCGACATGTAACAATTTGACATGGTTCATGTACACCTGAATACATTTAAAATACGAGTAGGGGAAAAAGCTATCAACTCACAAGTTCTTAATCGGTGAATAAAAGTGTCATTGGGTACGAGAAGGTCCGAACATCCAAAATGTATCATAGATGCAAGTCTAAATTAATACATACATACATACATACATACATACATACATACATACATACATACATACATACATACATACATACATACATACATACATACATACATACATACATACATACATACATACATACATACATACATACATACATACATACATACATACATACATACATACATACATACATACATACATACATACATACATACATACATACATACATACATACATACATACATACATACATACATACATACATACATACATACATACATACATACATACATACATACATACATACATACATACATACATACATACATACATACATACATACATACATACATACATACATACATACATACATACATACATACATACATACATACATACATACATACATACATACATACATACATACATACATACATACATACATACATACATACATACATACATACATACATACATACATACATACATACATACATACATACATACATACATACATACATACATACATACATACATACATACATACATACATACATACATACATACATACATACATACATACATACATACATACATACATACATACATACATACATACATACATACATACATACATACATACATACATACATACATACATACATACATACATACATACATACATACATACATACATACATACATACATACATACATACATACATACATACATACATACATACATACATACATACATACATACATACATACATACATACATACATACATACATACATACATACATACATACATACATACATACATACATACATACATACATACATACATACATACATACATACATACATACATACATACATACATACATACATACATACATACATACATACATACATACATACATACATACATACATACATACATACATACATACATACATACATACATACATACATACATACATACATACATACATACATACATACATACATACATACATACATACATACATACATACATACATACATACATACATACATACATACATACATACATACATACATACATACATACATACATACATACATACATACATACATACATACATACATACATACATACATACATACATACATACATACATACATACATACATACATACATACATACATACATACATACATACATACATACATACATACATACATACATACATACATACATACATACATACATACATACATACATACATACATACATACATACATACATACATACATACATACATACATACATACATACATACATACATACATACATACATACATACATACATACATACATACATACATACATACATACATACATACATACATACATACATACATACATACATACATACATACATACATACATACATACATACATACATACATACATACATACATACATACATACATACATACATACATACATACATACATACATACATACATACATACATACATACATACATACATACATACATACATACATACATACATACATACATACATACATACATACATACATACATACATACATACATACATACATACATACATACATACATACATACATACATACATACATACATACATACATACATACATACATACATACATACATACATACATACATACATACATACATACATACATACATACATACATACATACATACATACATACATACATACATACATACATACATACATACATACATACATACATACATACATACATACATACATACATACATACATACATACATACATACATACATACATACATACATACATACATACATACATACATACATACATACATACATACATACATACATACATACATACATACATACATACATACATACATACATACATACATACATACATACATACATACATACATACATACATACATACATACATACATACATACATACATACATACATACATACATACATACATACATACATACATACATACATACATACATACATACATACATACATACATACATACATACATACATACATACATACATACATACATACATACATACATACATACATACATACATACATACATACATACATACATACATACATACATACATACATACATACATACATACATACATACATACATACATACATACATACATACATACATACATACATACATACATACATACATACATACATACATACATACATACATACATACATACATACATACATACATACATACATACATACATACATACATACATACATACATACATACATACATACATACATACATACATACATACATACATACATACATACATACATACATACATACATACATACATACATACATACATATATGTATATATATCATAATTTAACCAGAATGTATGCACAACATTTGGTAAGAGCAACAACGACAAACAGGAAGTTATTCACATTCCTAGGAATATACTGAACGGTCAAAAACACACGTATGAGATCCTCAGGCCCAACCGGACGATGTAACATCACCAACGTAAGTTCATAGATCCATACTTGTAATACGACCAAACTAGGTTGCTCGGTATTTCCCAATTTGCATAACAAAGCAAAATCAATAAAACTGCCAAACGGTCACATCTGGCCAGCGAACGAACCAGAGAACACCCCATGCGGTCCGCATGGGCGGTCAACAGACCAGCTGACTTTTTAAGCGATGTGGACCGCGAAGGCAACACTGGACCCCTATGTGGTCCACATCCACTATTTTGTCCTTTTGTGGACTTTTGCCATTTTCTAGTTTTAGCTCGTTTTAACAATGGGGTTTTAACCCAAACATTCCCAGTAGCTATTTAACAAATTCCCAGGCCCTAAGGCTCTGTTAAATGGAAGTTCTAAGTCTCATTTTTTTAATCAAACTAATCTGAAATCAAATTTTATACAACTCTAGTCAGGTCTATCAATTACCATTACTTTTATTTCCATGTGGGGATTGTTTATATCAGTGTTGGGTCTCCCAACACATTGAGATTCCCTGGTTTCATTTAATGTGCATCAACAAGTCTAATAACTCAGTTTTTTGGTTTTTAAGTCACTAAAACAAAGCGAGGGTCTCCACCTAAGGTGTAACTCCCATCTTGTGACATTTTAGTCATTGAGATTATAGGGTTTCACTGACCATTTTCCAAACTCACAACTCTAAACCCGAAACAGTAACATACATGCTTTAAAAGGTAGTACCTTAAGCATAAAATCTTGTACAAAGCACTAAAACGGGTTTCCATTAATTTCCAGCCCTCAATCAAGTTCCAAAAGACAAATGTATTCGTGCATGCACCATCTTAACCTAGATTAGGTGATGGATTTCTCAAAAATTATGATCTAAAGCCAAACCGAACATGTACTGACCTTGTTCCGTCTTAAGTTTGTTCCCAAAGGCCTTAAATCCTCATTGATCATCCTTGCAAGCGCTAAATATGGCAGATTACCCACTGATAAAAAAGGAATCCAGGGTAGCAAGACCTAAACTGAACCAGTAAATAGGCAACATAACACTA